>CM057810.1:3252823-3750323 GCA_030067965.1 Latrodectus elegans
AAAAGAAATAAGAAAATTGAATTTTGTATTTTAGTCATAAAACAAAGAACGATGAAAAAAATTACATCGTATGTTTTTTATGTTTATCAAGTAAGTATTATTGAAAAATGAAATTGAATAGTAAAAACTGCTTATAATCATAACTTTGAATTTTGCATTCACAATTTTAACATCAAATTTGTTTAGTTCATCTATTAAAATTTTTGAATTTTAAATTTATGTTTTTGATGTTATGTCATTATCGACTACCAGTTTTAGGGAATTTTCATTAAAATCACCGTCAATAATCCGGTGTATTGGCTGAAGTCCGGTAATTCTCTGGTTTATTGGCAATTCACTTTTTCGGATTTTATTGATCAGCTCAAGCATGATAAAACAACATCTATAAATAGACCACTGATTGCATAGTAAATTGTGCTTCGCATAAATAGTACCTGGAAGAATAATGTAATTTTACCGATGAAAATAGTTTGCTGAAAAGTAATGGGGTACATATTTGCTACGGTTTTAAATGGAAACTAGTGCGTATATATGTATGTTGCAGTTATAACTAAAAATTATTTCCTGTTTTTAATTAATAAGTTCTTGCTTATATTCTTTTAAAATGATTAAATTTATCATAATGTGAGAATTTTGAATAAACTAGCAATATAGCAATATTTGTAACATTTAGTGAAATATCAATCTATAAGACTAAATATATATATATATATACATATATATACATATATACATATATATATATATATATATATATATATATATATATGTATATATATATATATATATATATAGATATGTATTTATATATATATATTTATGTATGTATATATATATATATATATATATATATATATATATATATATATATATATATATATATATATATATATATATATATATATATATATATATATATAATATGTATATATATATATATATATATATATATATATATATATATATATATATATATATATATATATATATATATATATATATATAAGATAAAAACGTTAATACTTTAGAAAATAATGATTAATAGAAATATTATATATATAAGAATGAAATTAGTTTTCATACAAGAGTGAAAGCAATCAAATATATTAAGTAAGAGCAATGAGTCCTAAATTTTTATTATGAATACAATTTTCTCATGCATAAAAGAAATTGCATCATTACTCTTGAGCATTTCTGTACCAGAATGTTAAAAGAAAACGGATGTTAAATATGCATTTGCTTAAAACATTTTTTATGATTTGGATCCTTTTGATTTGTGTGTAGTATTTGCTAAAAATAAAGTATGGTTAATTCAATAGTACTGAAATAGTATATAACTAAATGAAATAGCACATAAAATTATAATATATATTTATTATTTAAATTAATTTTATAAAGAAAGTATACTTAAGGTATTTCTGTAAAAATATTAATAAAAATTGTAACTGAAAATACTCCTAAAGATTACAGAATTTGTCAAAATCATACTTTTAATAAAATTTCAAAAATCATGTCCCTAAATTATTTTCTGTAAAGAAATTTTCAGTATGTTATTGGATAGCACAATTGATTGTCAGATTAATATTGAAGAATACACACAAAGTTAGAATTCATTTCCATTAAATAGTGAAATAAATTATATTTCTGCTGAGATACTTTTATATTATTCAAAGTCGGATATATTATTTTTGAACTTTTCTTCTTCTTTTTTTTTTTTTTTTAGTTTTTCCTTCAATGCAATTCTTTTTATAAAAGTACAGAAAATTTTTACTTTATAAAATTGAGATGATTTATTTGCTTACCAATTTCTCTAAATCCAGGGATTCAATATCATGTTTCTTCAGAAAGATGCAAACATTGTGTTACGAAAATAATTCAGTGTTTTCTTAAGAAATTTCTTTAATATCATATCTGAAATATTTAGTCTTTTACAAGTAAAACAATTAAGATATGAACAAAGAATTAACTCAAATCTTTACATTAATTATTGTCTTTATAACAAATTTGACACTGGAAAAAGTTACACTCCTTTTAATTTGGCAGAAATATTTTACAATACGTTTCTACTGATACTTTATTTTGCGTAATTATTATGCACTCTGTAAATTATTATGAAATCAGTAAGTAAAGCTGTCATGCTTATAACTTCATGCCGTTTTCCATAACATCTACAAAGTGAAGCGGCACGATGAGTGGTTAAGAGGTTGACCGCATAGCTACTTAAAGGGTTGCTGCATCTCCGTGGGTTTTGACCCGTCATAACCGCCGAAATTTTAAGGCCTAAGACCTGAAAAGGAACTCGCTGTAATATCTCGAAGGAAAGACCAGTTTCGTTAGTCTGAAATGAATTTTCAATGTAAAATGTGGGGTTACTTTTATGATTTTTAATTTTTTTATTTAGCTCATATTTATGTTTTTTATACCGATTTCACTAGATTTTTACCTTCTTGGACAGTATATTTTCTCTAAAATTGCACAGAATAATGTCATCTAGGTGCTGAATTCCCTTTTATAAAGGAAATTATGATTTCAGTTGTAAGCTAGTCAGCATATTGAAGTTTTCAATTGATCCATTTTAAATGAATTTGTACTTATCATGTAACGCAAAAAAAATTTATGCTAAGAAACGTATCACGTAGGAAAAATTTAAGACATATTTCAAACATTCTGGTTTAGAACGCAATGTGATTTCACTTGTTTTTGTATTAGAAATAATTAAATGTTAAAATTAAGTGTTTCATTGTAGTTTAAGTTTTAGAAAAAATAAATCTAATATTATTATGAGATAATTTTTTATAAATGAGCTTCGCGCTTATGTAAAGGTGCGATGAGATTTGTAAGGAAATAATTGATAAAACATCAATGCGTCATACCTCAGTGCAGTGTACTTTAACCTATTAATATTCGCTGCCCAGTTTTTAACCACAATTTTCATCACGCCCCCCCCTATAGTAAAATGTATGCAACAATAATAATATATTTGAGTGTTTCGGTGCTAAACTAGGATTTTACAAATTATGAAGTGTACAGAAAATTATGGACATTTCTTGGTACTGATTTGATAAAATAAGAATTTCGGGCCTTTTTATGTACTTGTATCTGCCATGTAGCAGCTTCTCATGATTTTGGTCACTCTTATATGTCAACAAGATATGTCGTCAAGAGTGCGAGTAAATATATTTTCATAGGGAAAAACAAAATGATCAAAAACACCAGCTTCAATTCGAGCCAATCGGTTCTTCTCATCGGTATCGAGTTTATCGGGAATGCGTAAAATGTATAAAGCTGGAGGAGAGCATGTAAAAATTGTGTTTTTATAATCAGAATATAATTTAGAAAAGCATATATTTAAGTATTATGGCTATTTTCTTGCTTAGAAAGTTATGAGTGCACTGTGAGCTGTTTCACAATACTCCCAAAGGGCTATTACTTGATCCCAAATATAACATAATTAATAAACATGATCTCTATTCATTATTAAAGGCTTGTTCCATTTTTTATAATATTTTCATATTTTTCGATGTATTTTCCGTGTTATATTTCTATTTATATAAGACCATATATATATTCCTAATGATTGTTCTTAAATTATATATAATTTTATCACGATGGATAATAAGTATAATAACATGTTTGTATATTTTTTCAAATAATTCAAGTATTTTAACTAAAAGTTTTGCTTCAGTTTTAGTGTAGTTTATTCCCTGTTTTAAATTAGAGTAAATGCAATTTGATTTAATTTTAATATTAAATTTCATATAGATGTCTTAGTAACCAAAAATGGGGCAAACCATTTGGAAAACTGATTTTTACTATTCGCCTTCTAATGAAAAATAAATATTAAATATCGTAAAATTATTCTGTCTTTAAACAACTATTTCATTACGTTAATTAAAAATATTACATTAACAAATCTAAAGTTATTTTCTGAAAATGAAAATAATTTCGTTTTTTGTTGTTAATTTTAATGGGATACATTTTTTAATTTACAAAAATGAATCAGACGTTTTTGAATTTTACACGTGCAAGTTTTGTAACTTTAACTTTTGTCAATATATTACGGACCGAAAAGATTTCAATAGTTCTTCGTAGGATGACTTAGAACTGAAACACTTTGGAGGTGGCCATGTGAATCTGAGACCTCCAAAGTTCTTCCTTTGGTGCTGCGAAAATGTTGAGAGGAGGTACTAATTCACATGTGAACTCGTTTACTGATTATGATTCAAAATTACGAGGCGCTTGGAGAGGGCGAGTTTTCCAGACCTGGCTTGCGTTAACACAGTTATGTATGTATAAAAATTATAACGTAAATAATATTACAATTTTATTCCCTTTAGAATTTTATTTTGTGAAATTATTTATCCTTACATTCGGGACTTGGTTTCCGCCATGACAAGACGTGCCTAGCCACGCTCCTCAGAGATCCTGTTCTTGTGCTGCCTCCAATAGCGAGTATTCCTTCGGAAAAAACAACAGCAGTTTTCACTGCTATTAAAATACCAGTAAGTTAACAATTTACATATTATTCTGGAATTTTGGAAAATGGACCAAAAGGACATTCTTCAAAAGCACCTGCAGCATCTGATGGCAAGGAAGGCCAAAGTGGAAAGGCTTTTGCTTAAGTCTGAAAGCTCCCCAGACTCTTAGCAACAAATGCAATTCATTGCCACTCTAGAAGAGCTAATTCAGATGACTCAACATCAGATAGAAGGAAGTCATGACAACTTCAGAGAAGATCTAAAGCCATCCATTGAAGGTAGCTATACTGTTTCTGATCTGGCATTCCTCCCTCTTGCAGTTAATGAAATAAGTGTTAAATATTAACGATAATGTTAAATCAGTTAATATTGCTGAAACAACTAAAAATAAGAAGAAAAAGAGAACTTTAAAAAAGCCAATTGAGGATTCTGTAAAACCTAAAAAAGCAGCCAAAGTTACGTTGGAGGAATCACCAGCGCGCGAACTACGAGCAATTACTTCGCTCAGCTTAACTCCGCCCAGGAGGCAGAGCAGCCCCCCGTTACAGTTCCTCCAGTTAAGGAGAAAATTTTACCGATCCTAGCTAGATATGGAGAGGATCCTATTGAATTTATTCTCAACTTAAATAATTTCAGAAATGAATTTGAGACCAAGACTGCTTGGCGTAATCCCAAAATATTTGTAAAAACCTCAGAAACTCATAAAGAACTAACAAAACTTTTGATAACCGATGTATTGTGTACATACTCATAAAAAGCAAGAATCAAAAACCCAGAAAATATGCTATTCGGGCCCTCCTCATTGCAACAAAAATACAGGATATTGAAAATAATTTAAAACTTATTGGATTCCAAGTGGCCAAAGTTAACCAAATGATACACCCTAAATCTAGTTAAGTAATGCCTCTTTTTTTGGTTACCATCTTTTTTGAGCCCGAAGGGTAATCTATGTATATGAGAACACATTTGTCACATTTCTGGTGTGACAGGGGAACACTACAGGGGATCCAAATCGGTGATGCAACTGTCAGCATTTTTATCACTCGGCTGATACGCGCCATCTTAAATCTAATTGCGTAGAGTATGCAGGAGCACATAACACGAGTGATTGCCCTCATGATAAAGTAGAATCCCCCAAATCCTCAAACTGTTAGGGTAATCACGCTGCCAATTATAAAAACTGCACTAAATTTCCGAATCCAAAGTCAGCCAAACTCATAAAAACTAATACGGGAATAAAAACCAAAGAAAAAACTAATACAGTGAGACCTGGAGTCACGTATGCGAGAGTTAGTACACCCACCCGCCACTCAAGACACAGAACAAACTCCTCTCTGTTGGCTATTTCAGAATTACCTGGAGAATTCTCAGTCTTAATCTTCCTAATTTATGAAATTAAAGCTATTTTTAAAGGAATCCCAATTAAAAAACTAATAAAAGAACTCAAAGAAATTAAGTCCCCTATGGACAAGCTATTTAAAATGACTCAATATTTTCAAAACATAGAATAATTTAATTTAATTTGTGTGTAAATACTGTTAATTAATTTAATAATTTTCTCTTACTATTACTTATAATTCAATCAATATCTATTAATCTTTCAATCAAATTTTACTTAAAATTAATACTTTAATTCAAGAATTTCAAACAACTTAAATTTATACTAAGCTCCTCCCACTCAAGTAACCAACCAAAAATATGCCAGTCAGTCACAACTATAGCTCACCAACTCATTTCCAGTTCCAGTAGAGGGTGAAGGCTTAAGGACCTCGTGAACTCCGGCACAGAGAGCTGAAATTGTGCTGTTTATCCCTAGTTCTTTATATATTTTCAATTTTTAAAATATGAGTCAGGCAAAAATCGTTTTGAATAGAACTAGCGCACGCACTATAATTATTTATTCAACTCCATTATTAATGCCACTTAAATAACATCAAAATATATAAACATCCATTTGTGTAATAGAAATGAAAGAAATTGTTAATATAGTGTTTAATCAATAAATGTTGATGATCTATTAGTTTAAGTTTCAGACAAAAAAATTCGAAAATAAGTTTCAGACATTGGCTTTGTTGACTTTTTTTTAATTAAATGGTTTCCAATATTATTTTTTGTACTTTTGAAAAATAATACTATAATAATCACTTATTTCACTACTTATTATTTTCATTTATATATCACTTTTAATTTTGATTGTTTAATACCTATGGCACATCAATTGCAAAAGACTACTTTCATACGACAAAACTATTTCAACTGTCGAAAATACAATATATTTTTGACCTACATTTAGTAATAAGCTAACGTGATATTACCATATCAATATTGCTATCCAAAAAGCAACCAAAGCTTAGGGAAGTATTAAACTTATTTTGGAAGAAAAATAGAAATCACAGCGAACTCTTAAGATATTTTTACATGTCATTGTGATTACTTTTCTTTATGAGGTTGGATTACTATCACTAACAAAGATAAAAAAAATTAATAATTTTTCAACAATAAATGCTAATATTCATGTGATCAATACCATTACTTTACAATAAATAAGAACATAGGAGATGATCTCAGAATTGATGATGTTGTAAGTATATCAAATAACTAAAAAACAAAATTCAAAAATATTTAAAATTGCAAAGCAATGAACTTTAAGCAAATATTTAATTACAAATATCTACAAGAGCATACTAAGCACATACCACTTCCAAATTTATACTTGTGAGTTAGTTTATTGTGACCGATTTTGAGTTTTTAAACAGTATACATAGCTGCATTATGCATGATTTCTTCTCATTTTATTCAAAATATTGAAACTGAACCGGGAAACTCAAGGAATTATCTGAAAATATTGGAAGTGCTATAATTCAAATGCTGCACTTACATTGGCCGTTAGCGTTAAGCTGCGTTGTTTCTCACGCAAACAAAATGCCTTCAAATGAAATTAAATTGATTCTCTCACTCTCTTAAATGGAAGAGTAAAGGCTTGCTTCGTGCATAACACTTCATATGCATGCTAGATGGAAGATAACACATTTAATTTACATAATTTAAAGTATAACACTTCTTGCACATTTTCTTTTTCCATATCAACATTTACTGTGACGGCAAATATTATAAACCGCACAAACTTAAGCAAAATATTCTACAAAATTAATTTCTACTATTTCTGTATATTTCTTGGCCACAGTTTGTAATTACTTTTAAGAGTTCACAATTCATAAAAATGCACCGTCGTTTTACCGTCGTACTTTCATGAATGAAAATGAAGAAATTGCTTTCATTTATATAAACAATCTTTTTTACTTTTAGAGAATATAATTTTACTAGGACTTTTCCTATGTTAAAGAATTTTACGGAAAATCCCAGCTTAAATTATTACGTATATTCCATAGGGGGAAAATGACATACCTTAAATCGACTGAAAAAATATATGAATCATAAAGAACTCTGAAATTAGAACTTGACTATATACTATAAGGAATACTCTTAATTTTAAATATTTTCATAGGGAAATGTGTTAATTTCGCTGAATCGCGCAGCAAGATATACAGAAAATCACAATCCAAATTTTTACAACAAATAACCTTATTCATAAAAATTTTGATTCAGAATATTTAGTTTTTTATGTTTTTCTTCTAGATTAAATATTTCATTAAAAACGCCTGAAATGTTTTGATATAAATTTAAAAAGAACAGTCTTCTTTCAACAATATTTTATATTAAAAATGAATGTAATGTTTCTAAATTTAATCACTGAATTATGCTTTAGTGAGTTCAGTTTATACATCACTTAATCGAGAAAAGTTTGACTTTATTGTAATATTCAAGTACAGGTAAGAATTACTGTTAAAGAAGGTATTTTTTTATATAAAGAAGTGTACATTATATCAGATATGTGTTGAACTTTCTCGTAATTTATGTTCATTTTTCTATAAGACTTTCAAAATAAACATTTCAGCTGCCAAGTTTTTGCGATATTATTAAATAAATTCTCAATTATTGCATAAGAGTGCTGTTTATTTAAAACATATATTGTACCCAAGGCTAAAATATTTATATTAAGATAAATACAGGATAAAAGATCATGCAAGGATTTCACTCTGACATTTAACTGTATTTTTTTACGAAATTATTGAAGTAATTTTTAAACTCCAAATTTTGAAAGATATCTATAATAATAAACTTTATTCCAATTTATATCTGTTAAAATGAAGAAATACAGCTCTTTTCCATTTTTATTAAAAAATTTTATTTGAGACTTAATAAGAGATAAAATGAAATTAGAATTAAAGTGTGCAGTAATTAAAACATTAATTTCCATTATTTATGCAGTTAACAATATTTATCTCAAATAAACTCACTGTCATAAAGTAATAAAACAATTAATTTTATTTTTAGAATTAAATTCTGAAAAACTTTAAACACATATTATAAATTATATTATCTGTTATAGTTTCTATATAAATCTGATATATATATATATATATATATATATATATATATATATATATATATATATATATATATATATATATAAATATATATATATATATATATATATATATATATATAATATTAGATTATAAATAAATTTAATTTATATAACATTTAATTAGAAATCTTGTGTAATAATTATTCGCAATAATTATTTTCTTTGAAATTATTTTCCATTAGTTTTTATAAGAAATGAATTTAGATTTCAATTAGTTGAGTTAGTTTTATTTTGAAGAAAATCTAAGAATGCTAGTGGTAAATAGTTTTAATAGCAAACGCATCTTTGTCGAGAAAATACATATCCTTTAGAGATGATTGATTTGATGCAGTAACGGCTATGTTCAAAATATTGGTTTAAAATAAGATATCAAAAATGGAGATGAAATCAAATTGATTGAGATATAAAATGGGAGAATATTCCCTTTTAGTTTTAATGTTATTAAATACTGAAGTCCAGTCTCTTCATCTGCGTGCCAACGCATTTCTAATATATCGTCTTATTGCAAGTAATATAAGTACACACGTTTTAGTAGACAAATTTGCATCTTTTCAAAAATCGTAAAGAAATATTTTTTAAATATTTTTTAAAAATATAACATTATATTATTTGAATGTAGAAAGGTGGGCAGGTCCAATGATAAAAATATTTTCTCTGCATTTTCAGGAGTTATATATAAATTGAAAAGTCTATACTTCAGAGAGGCTCTTAGATTTTTTCAATTTAGCGCCATATTGTTAGACATTTTTAGGTTTATTTTCCTCAACCTTAGTATTTTTGGCCTTCTGGAACTCCTTTTTGTTTTAGTAAATTTGTTAAGTCGATTTTACATTTTTACTGCGTATATTTGTGGATTTATTGAAGCAATTAATGTTTTTGAAAAAATATATTAATTCTACGCTTAAGTTAATTTGAAAAAAAAATGTAAATGTCTTAATTGTGATTCCTTGTACACGTTTTTGACACTATTTTGTTTCGAACACACTCGAAAACTTAAAAAATTTAGTTTATTCTAAAAAATGTGGCCAATTTTTTGCCAAGGGACACCCTTAAGTACATTGTTTCTTAAAAGTTTAGAATTAAAACAATCATGATTTTTCCTTCTTGAAAGTAAGAAGAATGCCGGTGTCAAATACACATCTTTAGAAGCATTCAAATCTTTATTATATATGTTTTTATGTTAACTGTAAAGAATGTAATGAAAACTTCGAAATAAATCATTTACATATAATTTAATCAGAAAGCAATATTCTGACGTAAGTTTCATTCTATTCTGCTTAGTCAACCCCAAACACAGCAAAATATTACACGCTTATTTCAAAATGCAACTTTAAATAAATTTTATTTCGCAAAAGGAGATTTCTTCATAGTTTTTTATTGATTATTTTGAGTTTTTCTCATAATCAACTGCATTGAAGAAAATATTGGATAATTTTACATGTTTAAATATTTTAACTATTAAATTTAGATATTAATTTATTATATATTTTTCACAACAATTAAGGAATGTTTATAATTTAAATCATTATTCATAATTTTAAGATATATTTGTAATTTTCTCAGTGTGAATATGATGCTTATTTTCTTTTATTATTAACACAGATTCCAGTTTCATAATTTTACTTCATTTATCACTATGAACATTCAAATAAATAGTCTTATAAACTTAATGATCTACAGCTTTAATTGACATAACAGTTAAATTTTTATGCGTATTTTATTATAAAACATAATTTTTATCATCTATAAGAGCAGCAGAATTGCAGATATAAAATTAAAAAAATGAAATATTCTACACGTTTTACTGTGTTATTTCGTTTAATGGGAGTAAAATATGCTTGCGAGAACAGTGACATCATTAATATGAACAGTTATTCATTGTTGACTGTACTTAACGAGATTTGAAATTACATGTTTCTGTTTGTGCTAAAGTGGTCCATAAGTTAGTTACGACTGAGGAAATAGTATTTATCAAAGAACATGCGTAAATTCTAAGACTTTGAATAAACTAAATGCAAAGAAATTTTATTTAAATCTTCAGATTTAAATATCTAGTTTTAGAACGTATTATTACTATTCTTCTAAAGAAAATGGTAATGGCTTGTAATCAAGTATTAACTGATTCTTCTGTAATTTTTTGTCACTAAGATTGCTGTCAAGGTGTAACTAATAGTCTGACCGATACATAAAAGATATACAAAGACAGGTTTGGCAAGATTACCAGAAATTAAAGTTTATCATCAATCAAGTAGTACTCGATTCTATACTGAATTGTCGTTAACATCCTACATTTAAATAAGAGGTTTACAAAAGACTAGAAATAATATAAGAACTGACTTTTCATGTATTTTTTGAGTAATCTTTTTAATTTACTACAGGCATTTACAGTAACTTTATCAATTGATAATGTGTTTTCGAAAATAATTATAAAATAAAACAAGTATGGAAAGTTTTGGAATTTTCCGGTGCTTGCTTTCTTTTTTAGTTTAATTTGATTCAAAAGGAAAAGCTTCAATTCGAACGTGAATATTAATAAAAAGTGAACTGTTATGAATTTTTTATTGTTATTCAACAAAATTGAAGTTCCATGTTGTACCAAGATTTGTGGTTTGTGTTGATTGAAAGTCGATGAAATAAATTCTGAACAATCACAGGAATTTTATTTGTAGAATTTTCTACAAGATGCCCGAAAAACCTAGCAGTTACACACAATTATACAGTAACAATTCAACGGTAAACAGCTCCCAAAAACATAGGTCTTCAAATACCTTTAGACAGACAGCTCGTATCCACTAGCTTATCACTGCCATTGGAAACTCAGAAATTGATTCGGTCCATGGAACGGTGGTATATATAGATTACTTGGCGTGAAAGCCTAGGTCTTTCTCCAAAGTTCTGGATGCTTCCAGGCCATTTCGCTCCAATAATGGCTCTAGAGGTTAGTTTGTAAAAGTTTTCAAAACTATTCATTTCTTGTCAAATCTCGCCAAGTCTCCAATAATCGCTTAGTTGTCGCCAAGAATTTTGCCAAGTGGTAGTCAATCCGCCAAATCACTGGATAGGTCGTTCTTCACGAAAGCCTTATCTGTCAATTTCTATCCCCGAATTTGAGCTCGGATCTGTCTGTGATATCTAAAGACGAATACCAAAAAAAAAAAAAAAAAGTGTTTACAAACTTTGTAACAATATTATAAAAGTATGGGATTTCATTTTAATGTGAACATTAATAACAATTGAACTCATGTGTCATTCAAATTAGGAATACATTCTTATCATTTGACATGAACATTAATAACAATTAAACTATTATAAATTTTTTAATGGTGATTAAACAAAAAGGAATTCTGTAGTCTAAAAGAATTGCACTTTATTTAATGTTATTAATGAACGAAAAAATTATTTTATTTAACTTTCATAATGATTTCATTTTACAATGGAATCAATAACGTACTTTCTTAGCTCTATTTTAACCTATTATGAAATGATTATTATTCACAGCTGTGCAATTATCTCAACTATTTATTTAAAAAAGGGAAAACTTTTTAAGTCCTATCTGAATAAATCTTTCAATGGATAATAATAAGAAAATTTAATGAAGCTATTTACAAAATTTTAGGAAATGAGTAATTAGCAAATTAGTATTACCATTTGAAAAAAAAATTATGAAACAAAAATAATTTTTGATAATTGTTATTCATGATATAATAGCCTAAAACACTTTATCTGATAAAGAATAAAAGTAAAATCACTTTTACAACAAAGAAAAACATAAAGAAACTTCATTTGGTTTCCATTTATATTTGTCCTTTTTTTAGAAACATTAATATTATTATTTGATAAAATGTGACGTCTGAATTTCGAATGAAAGAATTTGGAAGGAAAATAATTTTTGCTTTTCAAAGATAACTTTTGATAAAATTTGTTTCTCGGAAAAAATTAGAATTAAAATATATCTTTTGAATACTGTTTTCCGAAGTTTTAAATGAATAGGATCATTAATATCTATACTGAGGAGGAAAATGAAATATATGAACAAGACAATTTTTTTATATTTTCATTGATAATACTCATATTTAATTTTCTTATAATCCAAAAAACTCAGCTAATTAGCCTTTATCTTGGCAAGTAACTTAAATACATTGAGGAGCAATAAAATTAGTCTACTTCATCTAAAATTTATAATAATGTAAAATTCAAAGCTTAAATTAAACAATTGAAAATGTTATATTTTCGTATTTTTAATTTAAATACAAAATATGAAGACATTGCAGTCTATAATTAAATTTTAAAAGCAACTAAATTTAAATAATATAATCGTAAACTAATAGTAAAATATATTTACCTGTTGAAATATTTTTTATTTGGATAGCAATTATTCTCCAAAATATTATTTTCACGAAATTAGTTTTATGAAATTATAGTTATCAGTAATTTTTGAAATTATTTATATATAAATAGTTTCAAATTTTTTCTTGAAATTATTTATATTTGTTCCACAAGTTCCTCAATATTTTTATTTAAACAATAAATATATGTCAGAAAAAAATTATCAGATTAATATAATAATTTACACACAAATCCATAATATTAAAGTTTATGTTGAAAACGTCAACTAAAGGTCAGAAATAAAATAATATTTAAAATTTATTCATGAACCCCATGTATCAAGCAAATCGATGAGAACAAAAATGGGTACATGTATGATACCATGAAGACAGTGGACTACAAACATAGCTTCTTGAAACACTTTCACCAATAGCTCCCGAACAGCAACTGAACAGAGTGTCGCTGGTGTGGCGGTTGATGCATCTCCCATACGAAGAAATACATTTTTCACAACGCAGTAGCTTACAGGGGATAACATTATTGAGCTCCACCTGGAACAGAGAACTGTTCTCAGCAAAACATTGCTTCCTGAAAGCCTGGTACAGATGAAGGAGGTGGTTGACGGGCAGCGATTCATCGGTCGATCATATATCACACCTTCTCTATCAGATTCATATCCGGTGAGAACGCTGACTATTTCATACGGGTGACATCCTCCGATTGAGGGTAGTCGTTGACAGTATTCATGCGGTGATTGTCCTCCATAAACACAGATTAAATCTCCATTTCAATCCTAAGCAAACGGGCATGTTATTCCAGAAATGACATTAATTGTTTCGTCAGTCATGGTTTAGATTTAAACATGCAAATCTGTTCTGGAGAACAGTATAATGCCTCGGCAAACGATTACTTATTCACCAACAAAATGTTGGTATTCAGTGTTACTGTCTTGGTTGTACTGAGTTTCTGCCACATATTCTATAAAAATATTCAACATGAATCGGACTGCAAGTTTAACCCCGTCTTGTCGGAAACCAAAACAAAAGCCCACTGTTACAAGGTCCACATTGCATTTTCTCTTCTCCATTCAGGCTAATCGCTGGTGACAGTGAGTTGCTGTGAGTGAAACACATCTGACAGACCTGCGAGTGTATAAACTATACTATTCCAAACACCTGTACACGGTGTGCCTTGAAAAGGTCATTCCTATTGCTAAGGATAACTGATGTGAAAGATCCAATGCTGTGCTACGTCTATTTTTTTGGCGGTTACTATCAAATATCAGTCGTCATTCGGTGTTGTCACTCGGATACAACCTGCATTATAACATCTACTCGCATTTCTATGATCTTGGAATCGCTGCCGCTGCTTAGAGATGCCACTTTGAGTGATTTGGAACGCATAGGCTTTTATCATCTATGTACTTTCCCTTTAAGTTGGCTGACGAATTAACCGCATAAATCATGATTCATATAAGTGCTCTGTGTCATATCTATGAAGTCGTGGGAATGAACGCTGCATGGACCGGTTGTGAAGTCGTGGTTCAAAAGATGATATGAGTTGTCTATCCAAAGGCTATTTACTTTTTTAGTTTATTTGCTCACACCTAATTTTTTATTTGTACATGACGGTTTTGGAATAAAAGATTTGGAACTTATGTCAACACTGCAGCTCAGATATTCACTTTGTATTGTAATTTCGTATAAAAAAGTTATCTATAAAAATAAAATAGACAGGTGAATTATAATAGTATATATCCTTAGGCACATTGATTTAAATAAATGTATTCATTAGTCTGGTTATTTATATTTAGGTGAGAAAATTCGTAAAGGAAACAACTTTACAGTACAGGCATAAAGGAATTATTATCATCCGATTAAATGTGCATATAATTTGGGTACATAAATATTCATTATGTTACAGTCTTCAATATGTGTAAGAAAAAAGATAAATACGTCAGTGGCTTTCCATGGTGGGCCTGTTTCTTTCACAATGAAGACGTTGCTTTCGGTGCCACAGGTCTTTAAATACCTCGCCATTGCGGAGAACACTCTGCGTCATCAGGTGTCTTTCTGTAATTTGCATATAACGCTTGATCATATGCTGTTTCAACATGTGTCATCTTTTTCGTTTTCAATTTCCAGGTGCTTCTTGTCCATCCATAATTTATACATGCATGATTGTAGTATTACATCTCTGCAAACTTTAACAATAAATCTTATACATAATAAAACTAATTTTTTACGTTTACTCTCTACCGTAAATGCAAAAATAAAATTCAGATTAAGTTAAAGCCAAAAAGCATACTTTGGATCATTATTTCATTTTAAATTCAAACTTAAGTAAAACAGAAACTGTCTTTATATATACTTGAAATATAAGATGCTAAATTATTTGCTTATCAAACGATATTATCCAAACCAGAAAGTGGGAAATCTTAGCACATTTCAATATCAAATATTTGTTATCATTTAAATGCTTAGTGTAATTAGACTCTCTTTTAAAATCAATTATGATGGAAAAGTGCACTATCAAAATTAATGACTATTTTATAACTCCAATTAAAAATTTAATGTTTCAGAAAAGTAATAATGAGGGATAATTTATCTTTGAAAAGCTTCTTAACTTTTTTTTATTTAAAACCATCCTATCCTCAATTAAACTGAAAAGATAAGAATAAACTTGCTACATCGTTTTCTTGTTCTTACTATTTTATTCATTCACACATGAATTAAGTTCTTTATAACGTGATATTTCTTTTCAAACGAATAAATAATGAATCATTTGTACCTTTATATTGTTCAAAACTCGAAATTCGAAAATAACTGATAACTATGACATCGAATAAAATATCTCTGGTGCTTTTAATAGCTTAACCCCTTGACTGACTTTGACGAGTCTGACTCGTCATTGATTTCCTGGGCCATCACAGACTTTGATGAGTCAGACTCGTCAAGCGCTTCTTTCGGCGGACGCCGTGCAAGTTACAATTAGATTACATAGTTGCTTCACTCGTTCGACGATTCTCATTTAAAAAAGCACACTGAAAGTAAGAGTTCAGTTTAGCAGAAGTCTCGCACAGTGAATGTTATACTAGCCAATATTTGAGTTTAGTAAAGATTATAAATAATCCCCGTAACATGTATAAGCCGGATGCATTATATGAAAGTGGGGATGATGGTGTAAATTGATGGTGTAGTTCAATTAAGCGAAATTAAATAGTTTTTTTTGTCGCATCAAATTCCATTTAATTCGTCAGTCAAGGGGTTAATGTTGAAAACTTCCAGTTTTAGCTTTTATATTATGATTTCCAACTCGCAATTTCAATTCAACTCTCAATCAATGTTGAAAATACTTAAAATATATTAAATATTGGCTCAAATAGTTTAACTTATGTGTTTCTTATCTTAATGACGATGGATTCAAATGTGGTTTTTAGATTCAAAATAAAAGATACAAAATGTAAAAGACAGATTTTTACCTTTCAATATTGATTAATTAATGTGTTCTGTAAAGATCAAGATTTTCTTCTAAATAATTTTCCAATCAAGTACTATGCTCGTTTCTTTATAAGAAAATCTGAGACTAATGAATTTTGAAGTAAATAAGCAAAAATAATTTTCTGGTGCTTAAATGAGGATATGTGCTGTTTCTTAAGAACTTTTCTTGAAAGATTAATTTTTTAAAAAAAACTCCTGCTAGAGATTGGAATAAATGAAATAGCTTCATAGAAACTTTACACCAAAACTTGCCAAACTAATATAAATCTAATACTATAAGCGAGGACAAATTTTTATTTGGAAAATATAAATAATTTTGTAAGTGACATGAAATAGTGTTGCTTTAACGCTATAAATTTATAAATATATAACTTCAATAACGAATATGATTAAAGATAAAATTTGCGCAAATAGAAAATTTCACCTTAATTTTACCAAACATACTCAACATTTGATCTGCATCTATGAGAATTTTAGTGTTATATTGCTCAACAACATTATATATTTAACAAAATAAGAATAAATTTAGATTTTAGAAAACATGTGTGCCAAAGGGATACATTATATGTTTATTAAATATTTAAATTGTTTTACAGTACTAATAAACATGTTACCTTCGAAGTATCAATAAAATTTGTATTATCAGTATAAAAATATGAGGAAATGGAATTAACTTACGAACTGAGAAAATTATTTATTATATTTTCAAATTGAAATATATTAATGCACACTTATATAAGACATTTATTATTAAAAAGTACATAGTTTTTAAGATTTTGTAAACTAGATTAAAGAAGGGAGTACTATCGGATACGTTTTCTCGTAATATCTCATATACCTACATGTATCCTTGAGCATTAGCTATAGCATGGAATTAAAGCTAGAGGGCCAAAGAAAGTGTTGAAAGAGAGAAAATTTGAATATCTGTATCAAGGTACTCTGGATTTCAAAAATTAAAGAGGAACGGGATCTTTGGGCCTAATTTGCAAATGAATGAATTTAAATTTGGATAGCATGTGGAAAAAAACAAAAAAAAACAAAAGGTATTTATTGAAATAATTGCAACATAGAAATTTACACGTGAGAACCATATAAATAATTTATTCGAAAAGAAAAGAAATCTTACTTAAAAAGTCCATTCTAAATGGCATTTTACCACATAAAATTATGAATATTCCTAATAACAGTTTTATGTGGTAAAATGTCACAAAAAAGAGTTTTAATAGAAGCTCAAGTACCGTAAGCTTGACTGGATTGTTGACACTAATTTTCCAGGTTGTCAAGTCTCTTACCGAAATGGGAAGTGACAACCAGATGCAGAGTAAGCTGTTTTCCAGTTCTCTTAGAGATCTTGGAGGAGAATATAAGGAATTTACCTGTTTATACTGGGATAGTCTTACAGGTCTGAAGATTGATCTGGCTGACCTAATTGTGTGATGAAACACACACATTCGCTTCAAACCAAAAGCCTCAAAATATTTTTCAATAAATAATGCTTTTTTGAAGTCGTGCGTCAATCAGAATGAAATCACTGCCAGTTGCGTCGGCAATGTACGGGCGTATAGATTAAGGGTCTCATCTCAATATCTCATACCAGTCACAGTTCCCTTTAAAACACATACAGGACAATGTGTGACCATCGAGTGAGAAGCCTGTCCAAATTATTGCATCATATTAGCAGATATATGTATCCCTGATGTTTGAGAGTAGTCTGCTACAAGTTGTGGCACAGAAATACTTCTTCTCTTTCGGACCGAAAGATCTATAATACGGTCTTGTCCAAGTGTTGTACCTCGTGGTCTGCCTGGAAAACTTGTTTGCTGAAAAGATATTTTTATTTGAGATTGATTTCAGAGATGGTGGTCATACTATGAGATACATTATTATATACATTTGACAGTCCAGTGGAATTTGTTGTCCTCAAAATTGGTAACATGGGAACAACTATAGATTTTTCACTATTTGAATTTTTTTATTTTTTTTTTATTTATTTATTTTTTTTTTTTTTGTTTTCGAATTTTTTTTGTCTTTTCATCTGTTTTCCGTTTTACTTCATTGGTCGTGAAATGAAAAATCATATTATGTTATTTATGATAATATTCTAACGATGTGTAGTCCCTATTATAAAACATTTGCATATATCCTCTCCAGCAAGAATTTAAATGGCAAATTTTATTCATTTTAAATAATATATATATATATATATATATATTATGTATATATATATATATATATATATATATATATATATATATATATATATATATATATATATATATATATATATATATATATATATATATATTATGTATACGTAAATAAATATTGTTTTTAAGCATATGAGGAATGCTATCTGGTATTAGTTAAAATTTTTTGTAGTCTTGATTACCAAATCTAAAACTATGTGTGTCTGTTTTGGTTTTAAATAAACCATATTTCCAAATTACTGCTCTTTTTTGCAATGTGGGTTTCAATACAATTTTTGATTGTTACATATAAAAAAGGCTAATATAATGTATAAACTGTATACTTTTAGAATAATTTGGATATATTCGTTAAATATGAATTATTTTTAAACTGTTGTAACAATTTAATAATCTAGGACAGGGCAGAGAAAGAGAGAAAATAAAAACTGTATGGAATAAGAAATGATCTGCAAAGAAAGGAAACAGATATTTGTTTAACATAATTATCATATTAATTGAAGATTTTGTTTTTCGTGATAAGGTCCACATAAATCTTTATAGTTATTTACTGATTTTTTTACTGATATTCTTGTAATAAAGTATATCATTTGAATTCTAAAAGTAGAATAGTTTTGAAATAATACTTATTGTTTTAAATTATAATATATATATATATTTTATGAGTGAATAAAAATTTCATTGAAAATATTCTTTAACCGTATTTTAGACATAAAATTTTAAGCATCAGATTTTTTCTGTTATCTCATTTTCTACAGAGATTTTCCAAATATTTTGGAAATTCTCTGCCGTAAATTAATATTAAATTGTGGAATAAAAACATGTCAAATTAAATAAATGTAATTTAAATTTTAAAATTTTTACATTAATATGTGCATGAGAATCTTTATTCTTCAAAATAAGGCTACTATCACTTTCCAAATTCACAAAAACATATACACCTGAAATAAAAAATTTAAAGGTATCACAATTCAAGAATAAAGGATATCGTAAACCTTCATGAATTATTAAAGTGTTAAAATGAATTTAAAATTAAATTCTCATGAAAAATTAAATTATAGGGAATGAGATGCAGATTACCTTCAGTTGATATCGAAGGGATTAAATTGTGGCAACTTATAATTCTCGTCTTTGAAAGAGGTATTAAATAAGATAAACAAGAAAGAACTTCCTGCAATTTTCACTTTGACATTGAATGAAGTGAGAATAAGTATTCAAATTACTGTATGACGTGGTTGAGCTACAGTTCAGTCGAAAGTAAGAATATCAGTCGTCGTTATAAAAGCAGGTCCACTGTACGCATTTATCTGTCATAACCCGTACAATAGCGAAGAGAAATAGACGTCTCGACCGAGCTCATTCGATGTGTTTTGCCTTACGATTTCAAATTTGACTTATCAGCTGCTGCATCAAGTCAACGAATATGTCAAGCATTTGGGGATAGTACTGTGAACAAATGTACGCAACGGTTTCAGAAATTCAAGTCTGGAGATTTGTTCCTCTGAGATGAAACTGAGGTCTGGTGGACTAGTTTTCAAGTGGTTCATTATAAGCTGCTACCAACGGGCCATACGGTTACTACAGATCTGTATTCTTAGCCATTGGAGCTTGTGCAACAGATATTGCAACAGATGGAACTAACATTTCCTGGACACTCATCTTCGTGGGTAATCACTCGCCAATGAAGCAGACATCCTCCAAGCACTCATGAAACTTTAACATGCATAAATATATTTTCAATAAAAAATTGGTTGATGTAGTAATATGCAGGAGACATTAAGAAAATGTCAAAATGCTTTTACGTGCCTTAAATAAATATTTATTGAAATATGAAATATATAGTTATGTGAATGATTACCTAAACAGATAAAATTCAATCACCTTCATGTTTCCTTAGCGATAGCAAATATTAAAAAGAAAGTGATAAAATTCTAGTATTCTAAACTCTTATATTTTTGTACTAGGACTCTCCGCTTACATTTTTTTATTATATATATAAAGCATAGTTAGAAATATCATAAGCATAATGCAAAATAAATGTTAGAAAATCTGTGATTTTGGCAACTGATTCAACACTAAAGCAGCTTAAATATAATTAACAGAAGTATGGATAGTTGCAGATTGCTTAAAATTTGAACTCGTTACTAAAGAAAGAATAATAAAAAAATACACAAAGAGCTATTTAACTTTAGAAAACAGATAGAGCATACTAGTAAAAGATTACGTGAGATTCAAAATATAAAATTTCAAATCTGAATCATTTAAATAAACATAAAGTACCGACAGGAATAGTTTTCTTATAGGAAGTTGAAAATATTGATTCAAAATATGCAATGGATGAAAATTAGTGTATAAATGAAGCTATTAAAACCCGAAGATATATAAAAAATATTACGTGATAGAAGACATGTATGAAAAGTAAGAGGTATATTTACTTTTATTTTCCATTCATTTTTATTATAATTTATAAAAATGTCTCTTATATTATGGATAAAATCTTCAGGTGAAATTGATTCCAGAATAGTACTTTTTATTAATGACAAATTTTGCAAGAGCATCTACTTTTTCAACCTCAGCAATTCTAGAATGACTAAAAACCAAACTAACTGAATTTTAGTTAGTTTGGTTTTTAGTCATTCTAGAATTTTAGTTTGCATTTACTAAAGATACACAAATTTTAGCTGCATTTACTAAAGGTAATCCTATGTGTTGAATCATGGTTGGGGAAGAGGTTGAGAAAGTTTTCATACTGCTTAGAGGGGATAAGAAGTCTGATAATATGACATAGTTGGAAGGACAAATACAGAATTTTGTCCGCGCCATTATAAAGCAAAATCTTCTGCTCAAAAGATAGAATTTAAATTGTTAATTGGCTCGGAGACAAATGAGTTATTACTACTGTTATAAACAGTGATTCCAAGTTTAATTTCTATTTTAGACGCATCAGTAAATAACAATATGTGATTGGACCATTCAGATGTACTATGCAGTTCAAAGAGGTCATTGATAGTATCTGTAGGAAGATTTTAGTCTGAAAAGTATATTTTTAAAAAATATTTTTATAAAAAATATTTTTATAAAAAATATTTTTTTAAATTAATATTAACAAAAGCAAGTTTTTCAGGAACTCCTAAAATATAGGATTCTTTAATTCCATTTTCTTCCAGCCAGTTCTTCATTCGCAAAGATAGAGGAAGAACGTCAGAGATATGGCTGTATCGCATTGATTACAACAAACTACCGAATGGAGATTGGTAGAAAGTGCAAGGTTTCTAATGTACATCTTTGTAGCGAGAAAGTTTTGTCTTACAGAAAGAGGTACGACCCCTGCTTCTTTCATAAGAAGTGGAATTGGTGTCCAGCGTGGAAGACCTGTAGCAATTCTAAGAACTGAATGGTATATTGGATCTAAGATTTTTTGATTGATAGGCTCCAAGATGTAAATACATGACATTCATTCGCCAGGCTACTTATAATGAAGGATTTTATAATTTGAGGTAAGTTATTAGTTTTTGCTTTCCATCTGTTTCCTGCAATACCTTTTAAAACATTAATTTTCTTTAGGATGGCTTTTCTGATTTGAAAATTATATTTGAAGGAGAAATTTACAGGAGATTGTTATTAGTAAAACAGAGAACCAGGATTTTTATGTGTTTAGACCAATAGATAGGTAATTGGTTGTTATATAGTTTAAAATTTACAGGAGACTGTTTGGAAAAGAAATGTATAATTTAACATTTTGTAGAATCAATTTTTAGTTTCCATTTTTTTGCACCATTGTTCAAGTTTCAATATTGCAGTCTGCATTTTTCACTGAAGTCTTTCTTGTGATGGATGAACAGCCAAAAGTATTATGTCATCAGAATAAAGGAAACACAGAATATCAGAAGAGAAAATCTCATAAGCATCTTACATATAAATTATGAAAAGAAAAGAACGTTGCCTTAAGGGACGCTTCTATGAGAGAAAGTGGTGTAGAGAAACTTCTGAATCTTATCATTAGATGGCACTACGCCGTCTTAGTAAAAGAGTTAATGTAAATATGTGTATATAAGTTAGAATAAAGCCATGTTTAGGGTAACATCGTAGTCGATATTTTTCGTTTGAAAATGTACGAAGCCAAATTCGAAGTATGCACAATGGTACATCGGCCGGGGAAATATTGTATAAACTGTAATTTGTTGAATTCGTTGTTGTTCTGAGTCAAACTATAGTTTATTTATTGCTGAACTACGATATTGCTAATAAGTCGAACGTCGTAGCATTGGTGGGGTAAGCGAAGTTTCGTTTCGGTTTTGTATAGCTTAGAAGTTGAAAGTTTTGATTTGTATTGTTGAAGTAAAATATAGTCGTATAATACTTGATTATTGTTTTGCTGAACTTTGAATTGTATCATTTGAAGTGATTTAGAATTTATTGTTTTGAATTGTTTCATATGGTTGAATTTGATACTTATAATTATTTCGATTTTACAGTTGAAATAAAAATTTAAAATGAAGTGTTTATTCGTTAACGGTTTGTTGATTTCATGATCTTAAGAGTTCTATTAATTTGAAGTTATGTTGATTATAATTGAATTTGTTAATGTAAACTGTTAATGAATTGTTAATGTATATATTTGAATTTGTTAATGTAAACTTGTGTAGAAGTATTGTATTGTAAAATGAAAAATGGCAGAGAAAAAGGATTTAGAGAAATTTAAGAAACAACGTACCTCTCACAGGAGGCAGGTTACAAAATTAATTTCTAAAATAAACACTCGTTTGACAAGCCCAGATGTTGAAATTGATGATTTGGAAGGACTTTTGATTCAGTTACAAACTAAAGACGAACAGTTGAAAGCCGTAGACAGTAAAATTGAAAATGATTTGGATCTCGCGGAAATCGAGGCGGAATTGTGAAAAAATAGATGAGTACAATTTGAGTGTTCTCGGTAAAACTTAAGATCAAAATTAAATCCTTACAATCCGTGACGAAACAGTTAAACAGTGATACTATTCGGCAAAATTCATTAAATCATACCGGAAATTCAAATGCGAAATTACCTAAATTAAAAATTCAGATTTATTATGGAGATCCCGCGGAATATTTGAATTTTTGGAACCAATTTGAGAACACGGTAGATAAAAACACATCCCTTTCAGAAGTGGAAAAGTTTTTGTATTTATTTAGCTGCCTAGGAGAGGCGCTTTCTTGTATAAAAGGGTTTGCATTATCCGATGATAATTATAAATCAGCCATTAAGTTACGAAAAGATACATTCGGCCAAAGTGATGTGCTGATTAATGCCCATGTATCGAAATTATTATATATGAACCCGGTGAAGACTAGTTCTAATTTGCAGGAGTTAAGAAACTTATATTTTAAATGCCAAACACAAATTCGTTCTTTGGATAGTTTGGGCGTGAAATCAGAAACTTATAGCGTATTGCTCAGTGCAATTATTTTGAAACTATTTTCTAGCGATCTTGCATTAGAATTTAGTAAAACTCAAATTTATAGTTCTAATCATAATCTTGAAGAATTGATGACGTTTTCACACAATTCTATCAGTGCGTGTGAAAGAACCATTGGAATGTACTCTTCTTCCCACCTCTTCACGGCGCAAGCTTTCAATCTAAACAAACAGTTCGCCGACACTTCGGTGCTGTTAATCGCAATAAATTAGTATCATCGACTAGTGAATTTATGACTAATGCAGCTCCCAGTGGTTGTTTATTCTGTGCTTAAGCTCACCATCGCATTTATGCGAAAATTCGAATAATAAAAAAAAAGAGGGATAAACTTTTGCGTGATAGAAGATGACCGATGTGTTGTAATCTAAATTGTTTTATTAAGAAATGCAATGGACCGCTATACTCGTTTTGTAATGGATTACATGCAAGGGCTATTTGTTTTAAATTAGAAAATTCAAAATCTCAGAAAGGGAAAAATGACCAAGAGAAAAAATTTAATGAAATCGTAGCTACTACCGCTAATTATATGGTAAACGATAAGAAGGGTGTTTTATTGCAATGCGTAAAGGTAGAAATGATCGGAGCTAAATTATCGGATTGTATATTTTCATTGTTTGATAATGGTAGTGAACGCACATTTGTCAAGAAGAGCATTTCTGAGAATTTAGGATTAAAAATTGTTGGATCGGAAAAATTAAATATTTATTCCATTGGAGCTAAAAAACCCAATTTGCAGGTTTGTCGTAAGGTAGAAGTTAAACTGCGAAATATTTTTGATGGAAATGAGGTGATTATACAGGCGTTGGAAATTGATGAAATATCGAAAACGTTGATTCAAATTCCAGATCGGGATATGTGTGCTGAAATGGAAGATAGGTGATTCGCTTTGACTTTGATTTTAATGAGTTGTCTAGCAATTGTCAGATTTCATTGTTAATAAGAGCTGATTATTACTGGGATTTGGTGAAAGGATTTAAGCGTTTGCATTCGTCAATGGTGACTTTAAAAACTGTGTTTGGTTAGTCGCTTCAAGGTAGATGTGATGAGTTGACTGAGTGCACGTTAGTGAATTTCGTTCTTAGTGAAAAGGAATCGGTTTCTGCGGAAATGAGATGCTTTTGGGAATTGGAAAGTTTAGGAATTAGGGGTGACGATATAGACACAGGTGTGAGAGAACAAGAAGTTTTGAAAGGGTTTAATGAATCGATTCAGTTTGTTGGAAAAAGATATTGTGTTAAGTTGCCTTGGAAGGAAGGTATGCGAGAGAATTTGAGGAATAATAGGGAAGTAAAATTGAGGCGCGTTTTAAAGGTTTGGTCGAGAGGTTTAAAAGCGATCCGAAATTGTATAAAAAGTATCGCGAGGTTGTTGATGGTTATTTGAAGGAAGGAATAGTTAAGATTTGTTCGTCGGAAGGGTTAGCTGATGAACCTTCATTTTATTTGTCCCACCATGCTGTCGTTCGTGAAGATAGGGTCAGCAGTCGTCTAAGAATAGTGTTTGATGGAGCAGCTCATACAGAAGTACAATTTTCATTGAATGACTGTCTCCATACAGGAATAAACCTGTATCCGAATTTATTTGAGCTGTTGATCAAATTTAGAGAAAATTATATAGCATACATAGCTGACATTCGGCAAGCATTTCTGCAAATTTCAATAGATTCAGAAGACCGACGTTTTACCAGATTTTATTGGACAGAAGATTTGAATTCGGACAAAATTGCAGTGTTAAATTTTACGCGTGTTTTGCTTGGACTTAAACCTAGTCCTTACCTACTCGCCGCTACGTTGAAATATCATTTGGGAAAAAATAGAAATTCATATCCAGAAACTTGTGAATCATTTTTAAAATCTTTCTGGGTAGAAGATCTTGTTGGAGGAACTGAAGAAGTTGAGACAGCTCTGAAAATTACCACCGAAAGCGTGGAAATATTAAAAAACGCTGGAATGGTACTTAGAAAATGGCAAATGAATTCCAAAAAACTTCGAGATGCTTGGAAAAGAGCAGGTATTGAAACTCAAGAAGACAAAACCATCATGGCCGGAGATGGTGCTTCGACTTCGAGAAGGTTCTGGGACTATCCTGGGATACAGACAAATATATTATCTTTTTTGACGTCAGCAAGTTGATTAACATTCTTTCTAGTGGATGCAATACGAAAAGATTCATTTTGCATATTCTGGGTCACATTTTTGACTTAATAGGATTTTTAGGACTATTCATCATCAGATTAAAGATGCTACTCCAAGAACAATGGGCAGCTGATATTGACTGGGACGATAAACTTCCATCCTCACTAGACCACAAGTGGCAGTCGCGGTGTGTAGCGATTTGGAACACTTAAATAGCATCAAGATCCCTAGATATTATCTTACTGAATTTAGCGTATATGAATTTACCTCAATTGAAATTCATTCTTTTTCAGATGCGTCAGTAGCAGCATATGGATGCGTATTATAACTCCAAGGGACTACTCGTGATAACAAAATAATTGTAAGTTTTATATGCTCGAAGAACAGGATTGCTACTTTGAAATTATTGACTTTGCCACGTTTGAAGCTGATGGGATGTTTATTATCTGCCAGATTAACTAACAGGTGAGTAAGTGTTTAAAATTCAAAACGAAATGTTATTTCTGGACTGATTCGAATATATGCGCGTGTTGGATAAAGGGTATGGCCGATAACTACAAGCCCTTCGTCAAAAATAGAGTCAAAGAAATTCAAGAATTGACTGACCATTCAGATTGGCGTCATTGTTCTGGGAAGGACAACCCTGCTGATAGTCTCAAGGAGAGCAAAGGTTTCGAAATTGATCGACCCCTCAGGGGTTTACCTTCTTTTGGTAAATATGGGTGTCTCAATCCCAAGATACCCTATCGATCTGTCCTCTTCTTTCTTTTCTTCTCCTTTCCATCCCTCAGGGGTTTACCTTCTTTAGGTAAATATGGGTGTCGCTATCCTAAGGTACCCTAGCGATCTTTATCTTTTTTTCCCTCCTGTCCTCTACTTTTCTTTCTTTACCTATTCTTTGTCGTCGTCGAGATCAAGACTTCTTGCTTATGTTGCATCTTGCTTTTCAATGTGTTTTACGTCCATTTTTTCCCTTTGGTCTTCCACCCCATGTGTTGGTCTTGTATGGCGTCCTGTAAGGGGAAAATTGGTGTCCTGGGGTCCCTTAGCGTTCCCTTTGGCCCAGGCTTCTCTGTAGACGGGTGGCGGGAGTGAGCCCGCTCTCAGTCAATCGGCTGGTGCTATGTTAGGATTTTATTTTACTCCTTGCATGGTGCTGTAGGGCTAGTCCTGCATTCTGGGTTGTGCGGACATGTTCGCTAGATCCTCAACCCAACATGTAGTACTATATCCTGGTGATACCCCTAAGGTAAGTGCCGAGGCTGGCTTTTGCCAGAGCCGGTAATTGCCTTCCCTTGTTGGGCTCTGTGATGGGCGGTGGCCCACTGGGATGAACATTTTTCTTTCTCATGGGTCCAAAAAATTCTGGCAACGGCAAGGGCCTTAACTCGTCACAAATTGATAATAAGTTTGACAGACTTGGAAATGGTTACCCAAAATTCATATTAATACAGAACAACGAGGGCATGCTTAAGCAAATGTCACCTTTCAAAATTCTCAAACAGATTAAGGCAGTTGCAGGAGAACCTAGTAATGTAAAAAAGCTAAGATCAGGAGATTTACTAATCGAGAGTTCATCTGCTCTACAATCAAAGTCTCTTTTATCTTTAAAAGTTTTTGGAGAAATTCCAATCATAGACTCAAGTCATAAATCACTCAATCAATGCCATGGTGTAATTTCAGAGATAGACCTTTTATCAGTATATGAAACTGAGATCCTGGAAGAATTAAAAGATCAAAAAGTCTGCAATGTCCGTCCGTCGAATCATCATCCATCGAGGTGAAGAAATTTTCCCCACAAAAAGTTTGATACTAACTTTTGACTGTCCCAATCTTCCCAAATCAATAAAAGCAGGTTACCTGAACTGTACCGTAAGACCTTATATCCCAAACCCCATACGATGCTTTAATTGTAACAGATTTGGACACTCTAAAATGTTTTGCAGATCAAAAGCTACATGTACTCGATGCTCAAGTCTGGAACACCAAGAATCTGACTGTATATTTGAACCATTTTGTTTAAACTGTAAAGAAAACCATAGCGCATCTTCTAAGACCTGCTCACACTGGCAACATGAAAAAGAAGTTCATCGGATTAAAACGACGCAAAAGATCTCATATCAAGAAGCTAAAAAACAACTGCAAAATACAGCAATTAATTTCAAGAAACCATACGCCCATTAACTGAAAAAACAGTATCAACTGCTGTACAAACAGACACTTCATCAATTATCTTTTTTAAACCTGAAACACAAAGCAAACCTATTACAGAGAAGTCCACATTTATAAAGCCACAAAAAACGAGTGACTCTGATAACAGAAACAAACTTAAGATTAAAGATCAATCAAATGTAACTGCTTTCAAAGCCAGCCTTCCTACAGACATCCATAGCGATATGGATACTGATATTGATAACTTTGAGTTGATTACGAAGAACAGATCACGTCACCGTAAAAAGAACCCTTCATAATGGTGGTTCTTATTTCTTGGAATTGCCATGGACTCCGCACGCATATATCTGTCATTAAAGACATAATAAATAAATGCTCTCCTGCTTGTCTAACACTCCAAGAAACCAACTTGAAATCTCATACTACTTGGAAAATAAAAGGTTACACGCCTTATCTAATGGACATACCTGATGATTCTATATCAGTTGGGGTGTGCATTCTTGCTTCGAATAACTACCCCCACACAATATTCCCATTACGTACTTCGCTGCTAGCTGTGGCAGTTGACATACATATTAATTTTCGAATCACTGTCTGTAACATTTACCTACCACCACGTAATGTCATTTCCCAAAGCAACTTAAATAAACTATTGCAACAACTTCCCGTTCCTTATGCATTAATAAGTGATTTTAATGGACATAGTGATCTATGGGGAAGTACTAATGAAAATTCTCGAGGGTGACAGATCGAGCAATTGATAACTGATCACTGCCTCTGTCTGCTAAATAACGATGAAAAAACTCACTTTCATGCTCCTACGAAAACATTTCATTCCATATATTTGGCTATTTGCTCTCCTATTTTATTTCCTCATCTGGACCTGACCACTGAGAATGATTTGTATAACAGTGACCATTTTCCTGCAATCCTTACTTTTGCTGATCCACCTTCTAATGGCTTAAAACCTGCTACCTTTAAGTATCATAAGGCAGACTGGCATTCTTTTGCAGAACTGGCAATTATTACAGAAGAAATGATTACAAACACTGATATAAATGATGCTGTTATTAAAGCCACAAATACTATTATGAAAGCTGCTGAAATATCTATTCCATACTATTCCTCTCATACTCGAAAATTGCAGAAACCCTGGTGGAATGAAACCTGTGCAAAAGCCTACCGTGAACAAAAAAAGTTTTGGAACATTTTTCGAAGACATCCTACTACCAATAATCTAATTATCTTTAAGAAAGCAAAGGCTGTAGCCCGCAAGATTCGTCGTCAAAGTCAAAGGGACTCTTGGATGCGATATACATCAAATATTACATCTAGCACTCCTAGCAAATTTGTTTGGAAAAAAGTGAAAGCAGCTAATGGCTTGTACTAAGAATTCTCTTTCCCGATATTGAATACTAACACTGTAGTTTATTCTTCTCCCGAAGAAGTAGTTAATAAAATTGGCGAAGCATTCTTTGGTGTGTCCAAATCTGACTCTTACACACCTTTTTTCCAAGAGTACAAGAGTCGTACTGAGCAGATCAGCATAAATTTTAATAATTTTGAACAGTTGCCCTACAACTACGAATTTCACATGTATGAGCTACAAAAGGCTTTATCCAAGACCCATAATAGCAGCCCAGGTCCAGATGGAATTACTTATCAAATGCTCCGCCATCTAAGCCCAGTCTCTCTTACCAATATCCTGTTCCTCTTCAATAGAATCTGGCAGGAAAATATTTGTCCTTCTATGTGGCAAGAAGCAATAGTTATTCCCATCCTAAAACCAGGAAAAGATCCTAAAGACCCTTTAAGTTATCATCCTATAGCCTTTACTAGCTACTTTTGTAAAACAATGGAACGCATTGTAAATAACCGTCTTGTTTTTTTATTTAGAAAACAATAGGTTTCTAATTTTTCTAATAAAAACAATAGGTTTTTTATTTAGAAAACAACGTAGATCTACCCTGACGGAAACCACCTCAGCAGCAAAGTGGTTTCTGTCAGGGTAGATCTACGTTAGACAATATTATTAATTTGGTAAATGACGTTAGAACCGCTTTCGTTCGTAGGAACCATCTTGTATCAATATTCTTAGATATTGAGAAGGCCTACGATAGAACCTGGCGCTATGGAATTATTAAGACCTTACATAGCTCCGTGGTAATCTACCACTTTTTATTCAAAACTTCTTACAAAAAAGAAGTTTTAAAGTGCGCATTGGGTCTGTTTTATCTAGATCAATTGTTCAAACTGAGGGCGTTCCTCAGGGTAATGTACTTAGTGTAACATTATTTATTGTTTATATTTCCAAGATTTTACCTGTATTACCTTCTTGTATTAAAAGTACACTTTACGTGGATGACTTGCTGATTTCCTGTCAAGGTTCAGATATACATTCAATTGAATGACAGCTACAGATGGCTATAAATCAAATTACTGACTGGTGTGACAAAAATGGCTATACCATTTCACCAAGTAACAGCAGATGCATCCATTTTTGTAGGAAACGTGGCCTTCACCCTGATCCCAACATCCATCTTCAGGAGGTATCCGTTCTTGTTGTTAAAGAGTTACGATAACTTGGGGTAATTTTTGATAACAGACTTACCTTCTTGCCCCATATATTTCATTTGCGCAAGAAGTGCGAAAGATCTCTTAACATACTAAAAGTTCTTTCCAATACTTCTTGGAGTGCAGATCGAACCTCATTGTGCAGAATATACCAGTCTGTTATATTTTCCCGTATCGATTATGGGAGTGTGGCTTATGGCTCAGCTTCAAAGTCTGCCCCAAAATGGTTAGATCCGATTCATCACGCTGCACTTCGTATCTGTAGTGGAGCGTTTCGCACCTCACCTGTCGACAGTCTCTATGTTAATTGCAGCATACCTCCTTTAAAACTTCTACGCATCAAGCTTTCCCTTAATTATTATTTCAAGAGTTTTTCTACTCTAAACCATCCACTAAGGTCTGCTAGAGTTGACTCTACGTTAAAGAGACATTTTAACACTCACCCTTCTTTCACTCCTCCCTTTTATGCTAGGATTTAACCTCTTATAGAGGAAGCTGATCTTTTAACTCCAGTTGAGATTGTTGACTACAATAGTATTCCCCCATGGGCTTTTCCACAAATACGCTGTTTAAGCAACTTTGCTCTGTTTAACAAAGAACATACCGATCCCATAATTTTCAAACAAATTTATGCTATTCATCGGAATCAATTTCAGGATTACTTCCCAATCTTTACTGATGGATCAAAAACAGAAAGACACGTCGGCTGTGGCATTGTTTATGGCACTAATATCTATAGTTATTGTCTTCCGTCAATCTGTTCTATTTATACTGCTGAAATTGTTGCCATTTTGAAAGCTCTTAACATAATCAAGTGCTCTCGCAACCGCAAATTCTGTATATATACTGACAGTATGAGCATTATGAAACAGCTCAAATTTCCCCAACACTTTCATCCCCTGATTTATAAAATCTTAGCTTTGTTAAATGAAATGTCTCATAATGGTTTCGAAATATTGTTTTGCTGGATACCTAGTCATGTCGGTATTACTGGCAATGAATTAGCAGACTTAGCTGCTAAAGAAGGTAAAGACCCTATAGACCAAGCAATCCCTTACGCTGATATCAAGCATTCAATCTTTGTATATACGCATTCTATTTGGCAGAATTCTTGGAATACGCAAGTAACAAACAAACTTTTCTGTGTTAAACCTCTCATTCGGAACTGGAGTAATATCTCATTCAGACGTGCTTACGTTATTTTATCCAGACTTTGAATCGGTCATACACGTTTGACACATAGTTATATTTTATTTAAGGAACCTGCACTTCTATGTTCGAGCTGTAAAATAGTTTTAACTGTATATCATATCTTAATTGAATGTCCTAATTTTAACCATCTTCGTCTTACGTTTTTCCACAACACTGTCTTAAATTTATTGGACTTGATTGGGGAAATACCTCATTCAAATCTCTTTGCTTTCTTAAGGACTATCAGAATTTTGCACTGCTTATAACGCATTATCTTTACTCCAAATTAAATTTTAAGTAAGATTCAAATTTACAATTTTTTATTTGCAAGAAACTTGTTTCGCCAATTTTATAATGGATATTTTATTCTGATCTGATAGAATTTTAAACTTTCGTTCGGCGCAGTATGTCCTTTTTGGATTTTGCGCCAGAAAAAAGACAATCACTCACTCGAAATTGATCGAAGATCTACCCTGGTTGTTTGGTTCAAAATGGTTAAAAAAAAATCCTCTAGAATGCTGGCCAAGGTCTGGAGGTAAAGAAGAAATAGAATTTGAAGTTTTAGAGTTTAGAAAACTCCCAGATGACGTTTTCCAAGGTCTGTGCCTGGTTGAAGAACAAGGAAATCTAATAGATATCACTAAATTTAGCAATCTTGAAAAACTGATAAGTATATGCTTGGTTGAAGAAAATTGTTGAAAAAGTTAAAAAGAAATCCGACGTATGCAGTAGAATAACCACTGCTGAATTATTGAAAGCAGAAAACGATCTTATAAGATTTGAAGAAAGGAGATTTTTCAAAAAAGAACACGAAAATTTGAAAAACGGCGATGCAATAGAGAAAGACTCCATCTTGTTCAGGTTTATACCTTTCTTAGATGAGAACAATATGATATAATTAGGAGGAAGGTTAGGGTTCAATGATTTATCAACGGGAGAGAAGCATCTATTATTCTTCCGAAACATTCCTGGTTGACCATTTTAATTGTTCGTAGAGAACACGAAAAGGTAATTCACAGCGGAACAGCTTACACATTGGCAAGAATTCGACAGAATTTTTGGATTCCCAAAGGACGTCAGTTAGTGAAGAGAGTCATAAAAATGTCTGATATGTCAAAAATATCTTGCAAAATCTGCTGATCAAATTACTTCACCTTTGCCAGAAGACAGAATTAATTCCACGCCACCATTTTCAGTTTGTGGACTTGATTTCACCGGACCTATGTACGTGAAAAATGTTAAAGAATTGAAGAAGTCCTATATAGTTATATTTACATGCGCTGTAACTAGATCCATACATCTTGTACTTGTAAGTGATATGACAACAAATTCCTTTCTACTTGCACTTCGAAGATTCTTAGGCAGACGAGGAAACTGCAAAGTTATTTACTCAGATAACGCGAAAACCTTATAAAAAGCTAGAAGGGAAATTGAAGACCTTTCGAAGATATTATCAGATAAATTGATTTCAGAATTATTCACTAAAGAGGGAATTGCTTGGAAGAATATAGTAGAGCGAGCTGCATGGGGGGGGAGGGTTCTATGAATGCTTAATAAAATACACAAAAGACTGAGAAAGATTACCGGAAAGGATATACTGAATTTCGAGGAAATATCAACCTTACTTGTAGAGGTAGAAGCCGTCCTGATTATGAGACCTTCAACTTTCGCTTACAGTGAAAGCAATGGACCATTGCCCCTCACACCTATGCATTTTTTGAATTTCGGCAAAGAACCATGTTTTCCCATCAATGTCGCAGAATTAATAAAACAAGGATCGAACACATATTCTCTTCTTAAAAGAAAGAAATATCAATCCTTGTTGTTGAAACAAATTTGGCTCAAATGGAAAAGACATTATTTATTAGATTTTCGAACTGCGCATACTTTAATAAAATCAAAATTGGCAAGCAGAATTGAAAGCAGATGTTGTTTTAATACAAGAAGATTCTAAAAATAAACTTCTCTGGAAACTTCGATAGAGCTATTCGTGGATGCGATTATAACGTTTATTCGTATTGAATCAAAACGTCAACAGGGGGGGGGTCTTTTAAAAAGATCTATCCAGCATTTATATCCTTTAGAACTATAGACACTCTTTAAAAATATCTTAGAACTCTAAAATTCTACTTTTTTTCATATTTGATCCTATATCTTACAAGCTTAAATTCAATTGAATTTAATTTGTTCAATTAGTTTATATTTGTATGATTTAGTTTAGTTTATATGTGTGTTTTTTATTATTGCGTTCTTACTTAGGTATTACATTTAAATTTGAAGAATTGTAACGGTAAGTTACGAATTTGATTCTTTTATTTGATTAATTTGATATTGATCGTGAACTCCTCAAAGAGTTCAAATGGGGAGTGTGTGGAGAAACTTCTGAATCTTGTCATCAGATAGCACTACGCCATTTTAATAAAAGAGTTAATGTAAATATGTATATATAATCAGTTAGAATAAAGCCATGTTTAGCGTAACATCGTAGTCGACATTTTTCATTTGAAAATGTACGAAACCAAAATCGAAGTATACACAGTGGATTGAAAAAAAATTACACACCATTTCACTCTAAAATTTCTATTCGATAGAGAATTCAATATCCAATGAGCAGCATTTCCTCTGATATCAAGTTTGAGGAGCCTATAAATAAGAACATCTGGCCACTGTGAATCGTAATCTTTAGGTATCTCCACACAGTGGTGCATATATTTTTTCTGAGATCGTAAAGCAATAATAAGATGATGAAGCATAGAAAGAACATGATTACAACCTTTCTAAGGCATAAATCTATGATGATTTGGTAAAAATATTTGAGAAAAGAGATTTGATGTATAAAACCATAAAAGATCATGCGTTCCATTACTTTATATGAAACACTTGTAAGAAATATTGGACGATTAGAATATACTAATGTTGTATCTTTCCAAGGATTTATTATTAGAATTATGGTAAATTTTTCCAAGACTGTGGAACAGTACCTCTTAATCAAGAATTGCTCATTAGTGAGAAAATGGATCGTAGAGCTATGTTTGATAGTTTATTCAGAATTTTAGCTGAAATTAAATCAGGTCTAGCTGAAGTATTTTTACATTTAGAAATCGCTAATTTGAGCTCTGAGAAAGAAAATAGAGAATCATATTCTAAATTATGATTTGAAATTAAATTGAGGGGTAGTACTTTAGACCAATAAGCATAAAATTTGGCAAATAAGTACGCCTAATCTATAGGGTGCAAAATAATTGAAGTTTCACCAGAAATTAGAAGATGAGAAGTTGGTGAGTCAGACGATCTTTTTTTTAAGTTTTTTAGGAATAGAATGAATTTTTTTAGACATACCATATTAGTTATGGTTTTAAGAAGAAACTGATGAAGTTTTGCAGAAATTCATTTGTAGAATACCCACAGAGCTTGATTAAGGGAATTTCTAGCTTTTCTCCAAAGCTTCCTTTTTTGACCAAAAAGATAACAACGTTCCGATGTCCACAACTGAGGCAATGACTTTAACGGAAACTTTTGTATTTTCCTGAATTTTTCAAGATAGTTTTTGCATAAAATTTCAATTGACCTACAGAAACTAGACCGTTATCAGCAATTTGAGTGTTTGTTGAATTGAAGAAGCTAGTCCATAAAATTCTATTGCGGGAAGTACCTTTTGAATAATCATTATTGTATATTTTGACACTTGTTTGAACAGGGACATGGTCACTAACATAACTATCCGAACTGACTGAGAAAGTACAAACATGAAAAATAACAGACGATACAAAGTTAAAATCGATAAGGGATGGTCTATGGTGAAATCCGAAATGAGTAGGCTGAGAGGTATTTAAAATAAAAACGTTGAATAATGTCCCCAATTATTATAAAGGGGGGGGGTGAATATTTGATAAGATGTTTTGGAACCAAGAGCTTGAAAATCTACTGTGTGGGACGTACATTTACTAAAGTAAGATATGATTTGGAAATAGTAATTTTTACAGATAAAGTTTTTATATCGTTATCTTCTGAGCGAGATGTGTTTAAAACTTGCACAGGTAGTGATTTATCAATAGCAAAAAGCAGATCTTCACCACAGCCGTTTCGGCTATCTAATAGAATTATTAATCTATTACAAATTTTGTGAAATAATTCAGAACTTTTAAGAAACGTTTCTTTAATTGTTAGGACATCAGAAGATTGAAAGTACGGAAGTTTTACATACGGTCGTTTAGATAGAACGCTTCTTGCACTTCAAGAAATTAAATTGAACATTAATTAAAATAAAAACCTGAACAGTTACTTGAAATCAAGAAAGTGCGCTCGTAATCGTAGTAAAAGAGTTTATAAAATAATTATGAGTCTCTTTACACCTTCTTTCTTTGCTTCAATTTTTTCTTCAATTTTAAGTTCTGCATAGTTAGTTGAGGAGACTTCATAATAGGTTGTTTGGTTGATATAATTTGCTAATTCACAGAACTATTTGGATTTATCTTTACTGACTGGTTGTATCCTGCAAGACTCTTTTTTGGAAGAGATCTATAAACTGATTTAGTTGGATTCGAATACATTCGCATACATTCTTTCATAAATGAGAACATTTTTTTAAATATTTGATCTTATCTACCCGGTATAGCAAGTAATTTTGCTTCAAATATAGAATCTATTTCAGTCACTGCTTTTTTTATCAATATTAGTTGTTGTGATGTAGTGTAGGATTTGTGAAAATTACAATCATGTACAAAAATATATATTAGAGCTGTATACAATATAACAAGTAATAATACAAAACTAGAGCATTCAAACGAACTAAATCATGAAAATCATGCAGCATTCCAGCTGCCGTACGGATACAGTGCGAGTGAGTGCGAATGTAGTTGATTGTTAGAATCCAAATCTCTTAAATAGAGCTAAAGAGGATTGTTTAGTTCTGTTCCTGGTGAACCGGAACATCAGTTATTTCAATTTGATTCGGCAAAGAGGAAGATGACTTTTGGTTACACTGGAGTAAATGGTTTTTAAAAATGTATTATAACGTCTTCTCTCCTCAATAAATGGAAGGTGGTTCTTGCTTTTTTTAAATTTAAGAATTTTTTTCCTTCAAGCCTCGTAGATCACATATAAGATTTCCCTGACAGTTTATACATTTAGGTGTTTCATTGGTCCAGGCAGATTCTTTATGGAATGTTCCGCAGTTTTTATATTAGATGTACTCGAGTTTTATTTGCAAAACTAAAGAACAAATTTTAAATAAAAGGAACAAACTTTTATTATTTAGAAACGTTTCACATAATAATAAGCAAATAACTGTTAATTAATATACAATTGATAAATAATTTTCGTTTTATTTGTAATGAGTACTTAATTGTTTGTGTTTATTAAATTTATTTATTAATTCGATAAAATATTAATTACATCTCTAATAATTTGCTAGGATTTTAAAAAAATATAAAAAATTACGTTTAATTGTATACATAAATGTATTATATTTACTTAAAAGGATGTTTTTTTAAACATTCTGCAGGATCAATGTCATAAATTAATATGTAATAATATAAAATATATATAGTGAAAGTAAAATATCGATCAAACAAGCGAAATATTATACAATTAACTAATTCAAATGAGGGGATATACCTATTTATGTTTACATATAAAGCGAAAGAATCAATCTTTAGAAAATGAAAAAAAAGTTGAATTGAAACGAAAAGACATTTACCATATTTAAAATATTATATGGTGCACACTTATTAGATAAAATTGCAAACTTTGCTAAATACTCTAATTCTAGAAATAATCTTGCGTATTAGCAGAAGTAATCGGATAATTTTAAACAATGAAAACGTATTAAAATTGTAACACGTGACTTCTCAAATATAAAAGTTATATATTATTATTATTCCTTAAATGTATTTACATTTTTACTGGCATTGAAAGAAATAATTAGAAACTACAATTAGAATTAGTAAGAATATATTTGATTGTCATAATTCTAAAATTAATATTTCTATTTTTATTTTGGGTATTTATGAATAATAATATGTGAAAATACTTTTATTAATATCTAAGGACATACATTCAAATATGAACCATACTTCGTATAAACTATTTAAAAAATTTAGTTTAAAAATATTTGCATTTTATTCTAGAAAAATATATACTATTTGTAAATGCAAAAATAGAAAAGACATATTAATATTTAATATATTTATATGTTTAAAAAATGTCGGATACCTTATTATATTTGCATTTATTTTCACTAACTTTTCCTCTTTTGATATACTAAAAATGCATATAAAAGAAAAATCATGCACAAATTATTTTAGTATCCATCTAAATGAAGCAAAACAAATTGCTAGGGAAAAACACCCATCATTTTCTCCAAACCTTAGTCAATATCACCCCAAAGGCTCATATTTTAAAATCTAAATGGAAAACGAGAATAAGATGGCTTGGAAAAACATGAAAAATCTCAGCTCTTTCCATTTGTGAATACATTTTGAAGCAGCTATAGTATAATGTCAACAACAAAATGGAGTTAAATTCAAACTTTTATGTTTTTAGCAATGGAAATAGTAATGTCTTTGTCTAATATCATAGAAGCAAAAAATGCATCTAAGTAAAAAATATTTTCTCCTATCATTTACAAATAGAATAAGAAATAATGCAATGCTTTAAATTCTAGAGGATAATATTATAATTTGCATTTACATTAAATTAAGCTATTGTAAGTTATTCTGCAATTTATGACCAATCAAAATACACAAGTAAGAGCATTATGTTAAAAAATATTTATCTCTGTTTACGAATAATTTAAAAATTCTAAATAATATCTATATCTGTTGATTGTAAACGTTATAACAATTTCTGTTCAAAACATTTTCAGTTTGATCTTGCCATTATTTCCTTCTATAATTTAAAATGTAACTACTGTTATTAAATAGAATAAAGTTACGTATTAAAATGTATCATTTTAAATAATAGAATAACCAAAAGTTTCCTTTCAATACAAGAGTTGAATGCTAACGAAAATTTAATTGGCTTTTGTATGAACTTTGAAAGTGCGTTGCTTTATTTACAAATGACTAAACTGATCAATATGAACTGCTATAACTGAAACAAATTGTGTGTCTTCGGCTTATATAACAGTTTATTAATCAAAGAAAATTCTCAAAATACTAAAAATGTTATTAATAGAGTATTGAATGTTTTTACTTAAGAAGTCTGCAGTGCATTGAGAATGAATTACATTTAACTTTCTTAATATAACCCTGTGCCCATTAGAAAGTTAAAATGAAATACTAAATATGCTTATTTAATGGGAAAATATAAAAATTTTGTCTTGGATCTAGTTTATAAAACTTTGAGTGGCTTGAGTTTTAAAAATCAGGTATCCATCTTTTCCATGTTAATTCGAAGAAAGACGAAGTATTAACGAGCAATTTTTCAAACAATTGATTAATTCAATATTTTATCTATATAAGAATTAAATAAATATTATTAATTGGTCACATGTGCTTGATATGATAACACGTATATAATATAAAGTTATTTTTTTAATTACTCTAATCGCATTGTATAATCAAAAAATTATCTGTATAATATACCTCTGGTATAAAAATAAATAAATATTATTAAATAAATATTAATAAATAATATTATAAAATTGAGTAAAAATAATAAGTTTTTTAAACTCCGTTCCCATTTAGCACAATATTTATTTGCCATACTTATCTCACATCCAACACTTGGTATTTTATAGATGTGGTAAATTAAATGGCTTGCAATCCATGAAAATTTAAGAAGTGAAAACTTTAACTCAAAAGAAACTTATATTAAGCAATTCACGTTATATAACTTTAAATCAAATGTTGTATTAAGTCCATATATACAAAGGTTTTCACACATTTACTTAATATATTATAGATGACTGTTAATTCCTGAAAATGTTTCATACTCTTAATAGTACATGAAATATTCATCTAGGTCGTCAATAATTCATTTGATAGTTAATAAAATATATTTCTTTAAAAATAAACAAAATATTTACATAATTACAAATTCATATGAAAACAAAGTTTATTTTCATGACTTAACATGAAGGATAGTAACAATTTATGAAAAAACTTAATTGCAACTGCTATGCTGACATGCAATCTAGAAAAATATTTTTATAGGTATTCATTATAAGATAAATAAAAAAACACATTTACGAATAATATTTGATATATGATTGAAATAAAAATTTAACTTAAATGAAAAAATTAAGTATCTTCAAAAGAATCACAAGCTTTGATAAATATATTTTTTTCTTTAACAGAAATACATCTTTTAAATTTCAGCTAGAATTTCTTAGTTATCTATGATTTATTCCCAATAGGTAAATGATTAATTTATTTCTTAATTCACATTTTGGTGGCAAATTATTTCAACATTTTTATCTCTTATTTCAGCAAGTGAATTATTTCTCGAATCATAATAAATATTTTTAAGGAGTGAAAAGTGTTTCACGAAATTTTATTAGTTATTTCAGCTGCCCAAACATTAGATTTGCCCTGCGTATTACGCTGAAAGTATTAAAGAAAGTACATCAAGTTTACCATTGCGTTTCTGGAGAATAGATTATACATAGTAACATTTTAAGACATTTTATTATATACAACACAAATTTCACTCCAAATACATAAGCAAATAACACACGAATATTTCTTCTAGATCGAAACATTATACATATACATAACTCCAGTTGAACGTTGCCAACACGAAGGAAGAGAAAACATCTATAAATTATATATTGCGTCACCATACCTCAAAGTAATATGTCAAAAAGCCGTTGCAAGGCATCAGCTCTGCGGGAACAACGGATAAAATGGTGTCTATCGGAGCTTAATCCTGATTGTGGTATCACCTCTTCCATCAGCAGAATGAGGACTGGGCACATGAAGGGTATGAAAATCATGCCCGACGGATCTAGAACCTACGTAGAATGCAGGCACTGCACAGGAGTTCCACTGGATCCGAGGCATCTCTTCAACTGTATCACTGTTGCCCCGACCCTCTTCAACATCGACCCCAACTGCTGCCATGAAACCCTTTACACGGAAAAATCTGAAGATGTGCCAGGCAGTGCTCCATGCCTTTGATCTAATATGACTTGTGTTGTTTACCTTTCCTTTATTTCATTTTGCACTTGTCACACGACAACAACAAGAGTTCAACAGGGAGTGAACAAATTATTATAGAATCAGTTCTATTCAGCGAAAAATTTCTATTAAGAATATATTTGTTAATTTATTGATACATAATATATAAAGAGATTTGATGCGGCAAAAACGCGTCTAATGAAAATAAGTTTTAATAAAACATAATGTGCATTGAACAAAACTCTAACATGGAAATCAAACAGATAATGTCGGTGTTTTCCATTTTTATCTTGTGAATTAAATTTTAAAAATACACATTTGCAACAATAATAACAAGTTTGAAATCATTCTTTAAAAAATACTTAGAATAGAAACAAGAAGCTCAGTTGATCGGCGTAATGGAATAAAATGGAAAATTTATTCCATTAAATGAGAAAAATAGAAGTGATAAAGGTTAATTAGTTAATGTAGAAAACAAACATACTCAAATGTTTTGTTGCGGTTTAATTTAGTGATTTTTAACAATTTTTCAGAAAATTATTTTTAAGAATATATTATATAATATATGTTTCAAACAAAATAATACACAATACAATGACTTCTCTAGTGCAGTACAGTAAGTTATAATAGGAGTACAACTAAGAAAATTTGGATTTAAAAATATTTGCAAATAGTATAAAAAGCAATTCTTAAATATTTTCAAACAGATATAATTCAACATATTGTTTAGTTAAAAATACTAATTAAAACATTACGGTTGAATTTTGAATTTAAAATTGTTGTAAAATTGTAATTACAAGATATTTTAGGCATTCAAACCTTGATATTTTCTTAATTCATATCGATACAGCATGCAATCAAAATAAAGACGGCTTTAAATATAATTTCAACATCATTCTTATCATTAAGAATTAATAGCGAGCAGTATTTAAAGGAGTAAATTTTTTAAATAAATATGTCTGCTTTCATAAACTTTTGTTTTACTGCATTTGTTTTCCAGTAGTGAAATAATTGAATGTAAATTATGCGGCATACTTTTTTACCACTTAATAATATTTCTTGCAAATTATTTATTTAGATATTGAGTTTTGTATAAAGCAAATGGAAGCAGTTTATTTCTTTCGATAAAAGGAGAACTGAATATTTTGTTACCTTTGTATGTGATTTTTCCTGATATCAAAGTCGTAAGGTACAACATAATTATATATATTTGTTTACTTGGTAAAAATGAACCACGCTTGATCGCACTGATACGTGTTTCCAATGAAGGTGAAGATTCTTTCGCACATGGATTTGATTATTTGCTTTATTAGTTAACTGATAATGATATCACATAGAAAACACTTTTATTATGAAAATTTGTAATTCATAGTTCATGATACTGATCCAAATATTTAGAAAAATATTTTTGATAATGAATGTAAACATTGAAAATGTTTAGTTTTCCCACATTTCTCTCTATTCTGTTAATAACTTAATGCTTCATAAATACTTCACAGAGGCGAATATTTTATCAGATTTTATAAATATTTTGTGCAACTCGAGTTCTTGTGAAGAGGAAGGATGAAAATGAGATAAAGTAGACTATTTATGTGTTTGAAACTTCATTTAATACAAGCTATTTATATTATTTTATAAATTTAATATATTATGAAATGAATTTAAAAGTTTCTATGAAACTTGTTTTGAGTATTTTAATTTTTATTTACATAAAAAGTGAAATTTACGGGAAATATATTTTACAATTATCATTTCTTTTATTTCAATGCTAAATTATGAACACTTATTTTTGTATTTTAATAGATTCTTTTATAAAATATATTCAAAAAGGTCAAAACACGTAGGATGAAAACAATTGAAAGGTGAAAGAAATAATTTAACTCATATATTGATGTGGGAGTTTATGTTATTATATACATACTTTAAAAATTAGCACATGTGTCTCATAAAATATAATTTTTCACATTTAATTGCTTTCCAGTATTGAATTGTATTGAAGTCGAAAACTAAGCGAATTTCCTAAATTAATATTTTACAAATGAACACCCCACAAATATAGTTAGGTTTTAAAGGAAGATTATTTTAGAAAAAAATGGAACAATTTAAGTGTAACTTTAATAGGTAAACAAGAATAGCTAACCTTCTCAAAATATACTAGATTAAATGAATACGTAATAATTAATGAAATGACAAATTAAGATGTAAACTAAATGAGATGAATTGTTTTGATTTCTATTTTATATTATATTCGCTATAAGAAAATGTGAGCTTAAAATATAACTTATCTAAAGATTGATAAAACTATTGGAATAAATTTTTGCATAAAATATAATCTATGCATAAAATATAATTTTTGCATAAAATATAATTTAAACTTTCTTTTTAGTATATGGCAACAGTACTTATTACAGATTTGTATTTTTGTCAATGATTTCCAATTGTTTGATAGATTTTAAATTGCATGATTTTTAAAAGTTACACTGCGTTGCATAAGGATAGAACCACCATGTATTTTCAACCTAGCATACAATAATTGGAATACATGATTGAAGTAAATATTTTTCTTGAAAGTATGCAAAATAAGAATGACTATTCCAAAGTAAAAACATTACTCATGTTTATATTTTCATGTAATAAAATATACAAATTTTAAGTTGCAAATAATTTTAGGTTACAAAATAATTTAAGGTTTATAATTATTCCTCTAAAAATATGAGTGATATTGCAACCCGTATTTTTAGTGGGAAAATGGATCCCAGAGAAACATGCGCAGTTGGGTTTTAATAAACAGGTATATAAAAGCTTCGTTTGATCAACTAACCTAACCTTACTTGCATTTATTGTGAGAACGCATAGTTTATTGATTTGAAAAGGTGTCACTAAGTATGGGTAGGAAAAAACCATTAACTGATTTTGAAAAAGGACAAATTGCGGCTTTTCACCAAGCAAGAATATTTTCACGGAATATAGCAAGACATATTGGGCGTTCACCACACGTGGTCAATAATTTTCTCTATATTGGATCCGAATAAGTGACAAAGAAATTCGCTGAAAGACCTCAAAAGCTAGCAAAGTGGCAAGAAAGGTTAATTGTAAAGAAGTTAAAAGCTGGTGAAACATTGAACAGATTATCACAAGACCTCACCATCAAAGTTCAAAAGTCAACTTTATCCAGTGGACTAACATTGCCTTCTTTACTGGTCGAATGAGAGCAATAGACTATCAAGACTTGTTGGAGGAAATTTGTTGCCGTTTGGAGAAGAAATTGGAGATCCATTTTGAATGTTCCAACAAGAAAATACAAACATTCATATTGAAAACTCATTTTAAGAATGATTCCTGGACAACGGTCCTGATTCCTGGAGTGCGGACAACGGTCCTGATTCCTGGAGTAATGATTCCTGGAGTGCGGGTAATCGAATGGCCTGCTTATTCTCCTGACATGAACCCCATGAAAAATGTCTGTGGTATTCTAAGCAGGGTCATATACGCCAACGGCAAGCAGTATTCAACGGTTTAAGAATTTAAAGACTCTCTTGTTACAGAATGGGAAAATTTGAATGCAGATATACTCAAACGCTTAGTCGAAAGCATGCCAAATCGAACTTTTGAACTTATAACCAAAAAGGGTGCTCTTACAAAGTATTATCTGAATCTGGTTCTATCATTTTGCAAACTAACTTTTTTATTTTATTACATGAAAATATAAACGTGAGTAATGTTTTTATTTTATTATTGTCATTCTTATTTTGTATATTGTCAATAAAATATTTATTTCAATCATTTACTCCAATTACTGTATGCTAGGCTGAAAATACATGGTGGTTCTATCATTATGCAACATGGTATATGCTTAAAATTTGAAATATTACTTGAATACGTGAGTGAAGTCTTATCTTGAATCCTTTAATTATAATATTTTATATAAGGACTGTATTTTTACCGATATTTTTTATTCGCAGTATCATGATACATATATTAATAATATGTATAACGTATATATATATATATATATATATATATATATATATATATATATTATAAATAATTTAGATAGTTTTGTGTAATTAACTTAGAATATTTATAATTGGTTTAATGCTGACATTTGAAATCTAAATATTAATTTAACTGAAAAGAAAAAATAAGTTTTTTCTCTTTTTTCTCTTTTTGAATAATCAGTGTTCAGCAAATTTGAAATTTCTTATTCCCTATCAGATACTGTCGTAATAATTATAAAAGTTTGTTAGAAAGAAAATTTTTTTGCTTGATTACTATGTATGAGAACTAACTTCTTCACATGTTTTTAAAAACAGTAAGTGAATTCATCTAATAACTTATGATTTACTACGTAGCGGGGCACTGTACATTTTAAACAATATTGGAAATAAATAATTGATTGAAATTTCTTTAAATTAAGTATTAATTTCATAGTGTGGTTGAATAATGATTTCGTAATATGAATGGGAAATGTTTTCCTGTATTTATAAATGGTTAAATGTCCTAAATTTATTACTTTTCCAATTTGATACAAAAAATGTTCTTGTGAATTGAAATTAATAGAAGAATAATTTTCAAATTTTTGCAACTGATTATTTTTTAATAAAATTTTCTTTTTTAAAATATTTTTTCCAATTTTATTATTTTAAATTTTAAAAAGGCTTACTAATGATACTAATTTACAATTTTTATGTAAAATGATTAGTATACAGTGAAGCAGCTTTGCCTTTAAGATTATTAAAAATGCATGTTCTGGTGATATTTTACTGGATTTATTTACAACAAATCTATTTAACTGATTTATATTTGCATTAGAAGTGAAGGTAGGAAATAAAGGAAGGATATGAAGTGAAGGTAGGATAATTACTTTGTACCAAAAAAGCTGCTATATTAAATATAATTATAGACATTTACATTTTAAAGTGCATTTTTAACTCGTATTCATATTGATATTTGAAGAGAAAGTAAAATCCATGATGTATAACTTGGATACACTTGTGATCATGTAGTGACCATTTACTGATCAAGTCGTCATTACAAAATATATTTGTAATGTTAGTGATGTAAGAAGGAGAATAAAATTTGCATTATATTATGCACATCTATAATATCATATATTTATATATTTAAAATAAATTTTTTTCTTACTTCAGTTTGTAAATTACTACAATTTGTTAAAACTTGTTCTACACTATCTACATCTTATTTAATTTCATTTGTAATGAATATTCCCTGATTTTAAAGATTAATTAATTATCACAACATTCATCAATTATGTTAAATATTTTGTTACTGTTTTTGTATATATTTTCTAATTTTTCTTTAAATTTTAATAATTTGTTTTTATTTTTAGCACTTTAAAGTGGTAAGTGCATGATTTTGCATTTATGTAAATATTAACTATAAAAAACAAATTGAAAGTTCCAAATCAAAGGAAATTTAGTGTTTTGCAAGGAATCAGTTTGTATTTTCATGTTTTAAATGTTCATGAAAATACAAACTGATTCCTTGCAAAACACTAAATAATATATCAAATATTATTTATTTTTTATTAATTTTTAATGGTTTCTGTTTATAATTTCTGTAATACTTTTTGTGGGAAAGGATAATTCATTTTTGTTATATGTTCGCATAATATATATTAAAATGTAAACATCAATTTTAATATGCTTCAATTTTTTTTAAATTGAAACAGATATTAATATAAATTTTTTAATTCTCAATTCAGATAATACTCTTACTGATGAATACCGTACTAAATATAGTGTTGTTTTGATTTTTGAACTAGATATGAACAATTTAGTATTTGAAAAATAAAAATAATTCAACAAATTAATAAAAATAAATCAAATTTTAGAAATAAAGACATTTTAGACTAAATTTGTAAATTCTCATGTTATACTTTTCCAATGCAAAGTGAGAGAAAAAGCATTCTAGTTTTTGTTATGTGCTGATTAAAGAATACGCCATTATCCAAGTCTCAAAATTCAACCATTTTCATTAATATAAAAAAGTAAGTGGCAAAATCACATATATTTTAAAGAATAATTATCACCATTAAATTACATAGCCTCATGCTGATTTGATTGCAGAATACAATTTTAAGTATTCAGAATACAGAATACAATAAAAAACAAAGAAGAAATAACGTATACAATCAAAATTTAGCATTTAAAATTACATATTTTCTACCACAATAATGAGACATTTTGAATATTTACTCACCACAAAATATTTTATTTGACATCCTTTTAAGAAATAAATGATGAAAATTACACTTTCAATATAGGAAAAAATTTAAATTTAACTTCATGGCACTGTTAAAGTTTACAGACAAATTTATCAAACAATGTGTAAATAAAATTCAAATAATTTCTCTTCTTTACTGAGAGTAAAAATTTTGTAGTTCTTAAACTGGGATTCAATGAAACAAATTGAAAAGTCAAAGAACTTGAAACCACAGAAAATTTTGTTTTCACTTCGTCAATTGTGATTCAACTTTCATATTCCATTTTCTGGAGAATAAAGGCATCCTTCCTAAACTATCTTTCATCATAGAGTGAAGAAAAATTAGTGGTTCTCATTCTCGTTACTATTTATGCAGTTAGCGAATCATTTCAATATTAACAGCTAACATGGCCTATTTAATTGATGAGAATAGATAATACCATTTTTGTTTTTCTTTAATCAGGCAAAAAATATTAGTGGAAATTTGCTTGCTTCTTTCATTACAATTAACAAAATTTTGCCTAGAGTTTTAATTTTGATAGTTATAATGACTATCTATATAAAAATACGAAAATAATCGATTTTGTAAATTAAAAATAATGAAATTTTAAATTTTTAGTGTTCTTCTGAGAAAGGCAAATTTTGTTGGGCTGCACCTAGAAATAAATTAACTTTTTTGAAATAAATTAACGCAGAAATATACCTTCATGATAACTAACACTACTAAAATCTTACATTTTCACATTCAACAAAACAAAAATCACAAATTAATTAAATTTTATGTCGCTTTGATATCCTTTTCTTCGATAGTTTGAAGTTTTTATTAGATTTTATAGAAATAAATAACACTTTAATTTTTAATTTTAGGAATTGTTTCTTATGTCGTCTATTTCAACTAACTCAATGACTTTAATTTTTTATATCAATATTTGAAGAAAAATTAATTCCATATACTATTGATATGAAGGAGATATGCATCCAAAATCAATGATTTCAAAAACCATTTGTTGGGAGTGCATAGCTTATAAAAAAGACCTGAAATGAAACACGTGGTTCTAAAAATCTTTAATTTATTAAAAATTTTCTTCTTTACATTAATATGTTTGAAATCTAAATGACATTGAAAATGAGACTGATAAAATTACATATGTATATGCATTGGTGTGCAAAAATTAAGGATGAAATGGAAAAATTAGCATAACAGCGGAACAAACAGATCGGAACGAAAGACCATTCAGAAGATCGACTACGGTCAGGTACGCAAGTGCATACTCAAATTACGCAACATGAATTAAGGGGGGAATATCGGAGGGGTATAAACAGGCTGGCAGTGTACGCTCAGCGTTTTTGTGAAAACTATTGTTCGGCGTATATCAATTTAACCGACGTAGAGCTGCTTAATGAATGTGAAATAATGAACAGGCAACCTCGTAGACGACATCTAGATGACTTTATGCGAGGTCGAATTAGTGGAAAGATTGGGGAAGGTCGAAGTGTGACAAGTGTGGCTGTGGACTATGGTATCGCTCACAGCATCGTTCCACGAATCTAGAGAGCATTACAAACTACAGGAACAGCAGTCCGAAGATTCAACAGTGGTCGTTTACCAGCAACGACGGCAGTCGATGACCGGTATATTTTCCGACCGGTACAGGCAAGAAGGAGCAATCGGCATACGACTGGAGAAATCGTGAGACACTTCCAACAAACGACTGGGCCACCGATATCAAGGCTTACCGTCACGCTACAGAATGATTGCATATTCGCACGAGGACATGTATGTTGAGTACCATTAACGTCTGCCAACCGGAGAAGGCGTTTTAAGTGGTGCCGGGAGCACGAGAACTGGACGGATCAGCAATGGGTTCGAGTACACTCTTTACAGGCGAGAGCAGATTTAGTCTGACTACTGATTCTGTACTCATACACATCTGGAGAGAGCGGGGAACACGCAATAATATTTTCATCATCTTTGAAAGGGATCCGTTTCAAGGTCACGGTGTTCTCGTTTGGGGAGCATCATACTTGGTACCCCTACTGAACTTCATGTCTTCTAAGAAGGTTCAGTCACCAGGTCCTGTTATTTTAATGATATTTTCCTTTTTTTATTTGCGTCTTTTCAGATGTGTTATAGGTCTCCAGTTCCTCTTCATGGAACACAATGCTCCATCTCATCGTACATAGGCTGTCGAAGAGCTGTTGGAAAGTGAGGATATTGAACGCATGGATTGGCCAGCGGCAAGGTCCCCAGATCTAAATCCAATCGAACACGTGAGGAAGTCTCTAGGGAGATGGTTTTTCAATGGGAATTAACTTATATGAAATTGTACGTAACAAATCATTATTATCATGTTATCAATCATTTTGCTTAAAGTTGGAAAATGACAACTATTTACTTCATAATAAAGCATGTATGCATTTTGATTTATTCAATAACATTAAATAAAATTTTGATAAAATATTGTTGCTCAACGGTTGGAACACAGTAAGGTTTCTGAATAGATAATTCAAATTTCAATTTTTAAACGAGATGATAATTAACTAAATAATTTATATATATATATATATATATATATATATATATATATATATATATATATATATATATATATATATATATATATATATATATATATATATATATATATATATATATATGTACTGTGATCTGAAAAAATAGTGTACTTTTTCTAAATTGCTTAATACACATAAAATCATCATTTGAAAGGGTAAATATAAGTTTGTTTCATATAGTAATTAATATTAATTATACGGAAATTGAATAAACTATTTATATAATCTGTACTTTAAAAATATATGAAATTAGAAAACAGACAGTAAATTGGTAAATTAAACGTTATATATAATTTAACATTGAGTTCATTCAATATTCAAAATATATTGTAAACTACAAATAATATCAAAATTAAAAAATTTAGAATGTTTGAAAATTAAAACTATAATTTAAATATTGATTATTAAGATAATATTAGACTTACAAATATAAGAAAATTATACGAAAGCTCTACAAAAAGAATATATTTTTATATTGTTTAATGCGTCATTGAAATATCAAACTGTTGAAGCATTGATGGTTTGCAAAATGTAAGTTATTCCTAGTTGAAACTTTATAAATTGATTTTAAATAAGCATTTGAAGGAACTTTAAGTGTTCAAATACTTTATTCGGTCAAAACAAGCAAACTAAAAACCATTAGGAAGAAGAAGTTCCTTTAAAATAATTTGCTTTTCTAATGTTAAAAAGTGTAACCTGTCAAATCGCACAAGTTTTTTTTTTTTTTTTTTTTTTTTTTTAATTTTATGCATTTCTGTAAGTTTAAGCACATGATATATAATAACATTTTCGTAATATATTAATCATAAATCTTATCATCAGCAGAATGCTTAAAATATTTGATTTGAATACGAAAAAAAAAAATTCATTATTTTATGTCAAGTACTTTAAATTTATAGGAAAATATTTATTTTTGAAATATTATGTTCCCATAACGTGATCGCTCTTCAAATCAGAAATGTATATCTAATTATAATGATGTTAATAACAATACCAGAAAAATTAAATCTTTTTTAGTTTGCTTAATACATAGTTAATGCACAATAATAGTTTACTAGTCAATTTAGGTTTACACATGTATTTTTAAAAAATATTGTAGAGAAAATTTTTATTTTACATGACGAAGTTTCTTAAGCCTATTACTGTACTATATTACTGTAGTGAAAATTTAAAAACATAACAAACTAATTTAGCATACCTAAGTTTTATTATTTAAAAAGCTCGATTTTATTTTAAATATAATTTATTTAATTTATTTGTATTGAAAAATCAATATTTTAAAAAAAGGTTTGATGAAATTATGCTGCCAGGTAATTTTAAAAATCATGTTACTTTTCTGAAATATTCTATTACATGCTTTTATTCTTTATTTTAAAAACTTCGTCTCCACGATATGTGTTATTCTCTTGGCTCTTGGTAGAGAAGGACTGAATTGCATGTTTGAAGTACTGTCTTCCAGTTCCTTGGAACTGAGGAACTTAAATATTTATGAGAAGCAGATCAAAATGTATGATTATCTGCATATTCTTGACTTATATTTTATATTGCCTAAGTTTATTCGATACTAGATTGCTTGCGTAACTCTAAGCAATTTTGCATGAAATTCTGCCATCTGTCTTACACAGATATTCCCTATTTATGAAAGAAAAAATATGACAAAATATCACTCTTTATTTTGTTTTATATTATTTGCTTGTATGAATTGTTTGACCATGGCAAAACTTAAAATGACTCCATTATTTCTATAGATTAAATTGTATTATCTTAAGAATAATACACAACATGTTGCTAAAATATTCACATTTAGAAACAATTTTTCTAAAGAGTTAAATGCAAAGCAGATAAACCCCACGTAATTCAAATCCATGTTATTAATAAAGTAGAATGTTTAAACTTAAGGAAGATATTACATGAGTCACATTAAGAGCTGATTACTGATACCTTCTATTTCTCCGTTGTATTAACAGCCCAAATTCCTGAGCATTTCAAATTTTAAAATAATCTTTGGAGGAAGTATATCTTGCGAAAATGATTTTAATCAAAATGCATTTTATGACTTAAAAATTAGAGTTGAAAGCTAGATTCAATGATAAGTGTCTTTCATTTCACTACATGTAAAATATCTTCAGACTCTGATTTTTGTAACTGTTTTACTTATTACAATCAAAAAATGTCATTCAATGTATTTAAAGTTATTTTGTCATTCCTTTGATAGAAATCATCCAAATTAAATTATTAAGCAACTGGTTTGAATATCGTTTATACTAAAATATCTGTTAAAAATGGTTGAATGATTGTTTCTAAAAAAAGAAAGCATGTTCTACTTATATATATATTCAACTTAAATTGAGTTATTCAAATAAACTATATTCATATTTTTTGCTTTCTCTGTGTGCAAATAAAGAAATATATATATATATATATATATATATATATATATATATATATATATATATATGTATGTATATATATATATATATATATATATGTATATATATATATATATATATATATATATATATATATATATATATATATATATATATATATATATATATATATATATATATATATATATATATATATATATATATATATATATATATATATATATATATATATATATATATATATATATATATATATATATATATATATATATATATATATATATATATATATATATATATATATATATATATATATATATATATATATATATATATATGCATATATATATATATATATATATATATATATATATAAGCGAAACATTATGACTCCCACCTCATTTGATGATTGACGTTGTACTTAAAAAAATGAGAGGGAAACATGAAATCTAGAGGATCTGTAAATAAAAATAAAATGGGAAATATGAATTGCAGTTCAAGTGATTGCAAGTGCCTCTCTCATTGGAAAGATTCCGGATCTCAGGGAGTTTGGTTGAGAGCATAATGTGATTACCAATATACTCGGAATGAGTATGTTTGAAATTACTTACTACATCGACAATATGGAAGCTATCATTCAGAAACTGAAGCTAATTTGACGTGTGATGATGCGAGGAGTAACAATACATCAATATGTTGAAAAGTCCCAAATGACACAAGACGTCGTTGGTTAATTCTTTTGGTTTCATGAGACGAATGGTACACTAAATAGAGAATGCTGTACCATATCTTTAAAACGTTTGTATCTACACTGTATTTGGCCATCAATTGAGTCTCTGCGTGCCACTGAATTTATTTTCAAAACAAATTTGCTTTAAAAACACTGAGAAATTAATGATTTTCAGATATTTTATTAAGATTTGTTTTTACAAAATAAAAACAAAAAATTTTAAAATGAACGAAATTTATTAGGAAAAAAGAAATTAATACGGATTTCATAGAACATTATTATAATTTATTAATAAAACCATTAAACAATGCATTTTCTTATGGATTATTTGACAAGATTTCATTGCAATACAATTTTACTATGAAAATGTTTAAAAGTTAAACAAAAATGTTCCAATATCCCTTGCAAGGCATTTTATATATTTCTTTCATCAAATGTGTTTTTAACAAATATCATATTTTTTCTCTTTAGAAAGAGTAAATAGTTTAGTTTTAACTATTTACTTATTCTAAACAATAATAGTTTAGTATTTAGTTTTAACTTACATGTATGATATGCAAGAAAATAAATTGAGATAATCTAGACTTTTTGCAAAAATATATGAGTATGTATGCATAACGCACACACATATGCATAAAATAACGCATAATGCACATGTATGAAATCCATTAAACATAAAATGACTTATCGTAATGAAACAAAATGCATATACAACGATGTTAAATCCTTTAGTGTAAAATTAAGAAAATGCTGTTAACATGATTTGAAACTATTCGAAATGAAAACAAACTGTTCTACAGTACTAAATAAGGATTGGCAGGAGAAGAAGTAATAAGTGGAAAGTTACACAAAGAAAAAGGAGAGCACATGGGCTTTCATTTTCAGTATTGACTATTAACAAGACAAAATAAGATTTAAGATTTTCCTCAAAAGAAAGAATTAGAGGTAAAATCGTGAATTTTTCATAATCCTTACAAAACAGAAAACAAATGCATAATCTTTTCGTTTGTTCTCTATTCCAATAAGATTTTGTTTTCCAATATTGGTCTGGTGTTAAATGGAGTTACTTATAAGTAATAGATATCAAAATGCTTTTTAACTTTTAAAAATATATCTGTGCAACGTTTTTTTTATTTCCATAAAAGGAATTTTGATTGAAAATTTACACAATGTGTCGTAAAAATACAGGAACTATTTTGATTCAAAAACCCTATTCAAATATCAGATATCAAACCTTACATGAAATAAACATGTAACATTGTAAAAGGGTAAAAAGATTTAGTTAAAATAAAGTCAAAAAATACATTTTAAGTCAAAGTTAAGAATAAATTACCTTTTAAAGACAATTTATTGATATACAGATTTCAGCTAGCAAAAGCAAAATAAAATTGCATTTAATATCATCTTGTCTTAAAAGAAAAATTTGATTTATTATCAGAAAAAACTCATATCATTGAGTTAACTTGTATTTATATTAAAGTTTGCATAACTAATATGTGTAACTATAAATAAAATAAATATAATTTTTGCTTGAATTAAGTTATTATATAAATAAATTTAAGAAAAGTTTTCGAATTATCACCAGACCAGCATTATCTGGCAACAATTATTAAAATATTTTTTTATTTATTTAAAATACTTTCGTAAATAAATTTTTATGAGTTTAGAAGTAAATAAATGATACTATTCGATTAAATGGTGATATTATATTTCAATTGATAAAAGTGATATTTAAGAAATTTGGGGGTTTCAAAATTCAAAGATGTCAATTTTTTCTTTGGTCTACATATTTGATTTAACTTGGTCTTAAAAATATTTTAAAAAAAAAGAAAATATGAATTATTTTTCATTTTTCATCATTTTCTCTTAAATGGTTAAATTTAAATTAATAAATTTCTCTTTAATTACTGTCTGATAATTATCTTATAGTCCTAAATCTGTGTGTCAGTGAACCCATAGATATTATTGATCACAGATTATTCGTTAAGCTCAGCATAACTATCGTCATTAGATTAAGACTAGAAATATCTAAAAATTAAGATTTCTCTATTTATAAATTTTCACACACATGTTTTGAATAAATAATTTTTATCATTGAAATCACAAAATATAAAACAGAAGTGAAATTTTTTTTTTATCAGAATTCATACTATAAATATTGTATTTTCTTTCTTTTCAGTAAGCATATCATATAAAGTGAAATACACAACTTATTTTAATTAGTTAGTTTAATTTTATTATTATAGAAGTCTCTTATGTATAAAATGAAAATAATAATAATCTCTAAACTAATAACTCTATTTTTATATTAAAATACTTTAATTTTATTTTTTTTCCTGATAAATAATGTTTTAATGTAATATTTCAACATATTAATCTGAATTATTTTAATTTTTTATTTATTTAAGTTTGTTTATTAAAAGAAAATTTGCTTAAAATAGATTGAAGTATCAACATTCCACATTAACCTTTAATATACTCATAATTTTGTAGAGAAATTTCCCTAAGAAATGGAATCATAGTTATTATTCTTAGTATTGTAAGTATAATTTACTTTAATAAGAGTAGGACATTATATTAATATATATTTAATCAATGGAAGGGGTAATCTATTGAGATCCATTGAGTTAAAGCAATGAAATCACTGTAGATAATACAGAATGGTAGATATTTTTCTAATAATAACAATAACATTCATCAATTAAGAATCCGTAATTTTAATTTTTATTTAAAATTATTCTGCAAATGATATCTTTAATTTCATGTTAATTAAATATCATTTCATATGTAGTAAAAATGAAAAAGAATTGGAGTAATAATTTAATGCAGTTTTTGTTAACCCTATACAGTATTAGACCGAAAATGTTCTCTATTGATAATAGGACTTTTAACATTTATACTTGCTTGCATATTTGTTTGTTAATTGAATTTTAATGAATTGTATTATACTAACTTTAAAGTATTCATATTGTTTTAAAATAATTTAAAATCATATTAAAGTATACTTTAAAGTATTTCAAGAATTTAAGGTCATTAGAGTAAACACCAATTTTTTTCTACATATGAGTCATCAAACAAACCGTTTCTGACAAAAACTCCAAACAGGTGAAACTAATTTCCATTTGAATAAAATGTTTGATACGTAAAAACTTTGCTATTTTGTTAATTATTGAAGAAAATAGCTAAGATAATTTAATTCACATAGGTAGAGGATCATTTTAAGTAATAATATAATTTTTGCAAGATACCTTTATCCTTATTTTTAAAATAAATATTTCTAGAATTTATTAAGAAAATTTATTACAATCATCAGAAAATATGCGTTATTTGATTATTTTTCGTTGCGATGCATATTTTTATATTATAACATTAAAATAAAATATATTATTAATTTGAGGAAATATCTTACATTCTTATATTACTGAAAAATTCAAGCTGAAGAGATTTAAAAGAACAAATTTCACTTCAACTAAATAAGAATTTATTGCACATGTTTCTTCTTTTATCATTTGAGTTAGTCATTATTTAGCGTGAACTTTTTCTTAAAACAATCAACTTTCCTTGTCATCACAGACTTTTGATTTATTATAACGTAATTTAATTTATCTTAAATTTATAAATAATTAATAAATTATGTATTTCTATTAGTATCTTTTGATTATACTAATATTTGGAAGAAATTCCGTGTCAAAGTATTTGATATCCTGTGAATATAACTGGGAAGGATCCATTCGTAACAATGTGAACAGATACAAAAATCCTATATACAAATGAAACTGTTTGTTTTCCTACTTTAAAGTTGATTATATAGGATATTTTTTTTATTTATACTCGCATGAAAGAAGTAACCCTTACCAACGAAGACCTAATTTGACATTATTCTTAAATATGATAGAGATGGAACTGGTTTTTTGTAACATTCCTCTTCACAAAAACCATCTAATCTGGCCGGGATTAATTAACATGCTTAGTGTTGAATAACACCCCAGTTTCCAATTGGTTAGTTACGAATTCTATCTTTAAAAACGCAAAATACTATAAATCTTTCAGAGATATTTTCTGCTATATAATGTTTGAAAAAATCTGAAAAGGAAGATTTAGTTTTTAATCTCTATTATATAAAATGAAGAGATTTTCCTTTCTAGTTAATTTAATTGAATGATATGATTTCATTATCAAATATTTAAGAAAATTTTAATGTTATAAAACATTTTATTTAAAGAAGTAAACATTTTTCACTTAGATATACGAACAAATTATATATATGAAGTATTAACTGATAAGAAAATTAAGCTACTAGATTTAATTTTGCATTCCTTCTCTTTTTTAAGCTTTTCTAAATAGTTTGCAATTTGAGGAATATAAAATGAATTAGTTATATTGTCAAGTTCATGAATAATAGGTTTGAAATACCTTTTATAAGCAAATGGGCAGTAAATTTCATTTTCATTGAAGTATCCAGTAATATATTCTTGCTTTTCAGCCTAGTAATTCCCATTCAACAATATTCCAATTCTTCTTTCAGTTGAGTGCAGGGTTCTACATTTGCTCTCATAAATTCAGAATAACTGCCAAATTTCCGTAGAAGAGGATAGTCAATAGCCAAGTAGATTGCAATATGTGATCGCACTTTATTTCACCGGAATAAAAGGAATTTAAAATAAGGTATATATCTTCCTTTTGTAAAAAAATTTCTGAAATGCGATCGAAATTGTAAAAGTATTATGGATTCGACATACGTAAACTATAGTTTAACTATAATCACAAAAGTATAATACTTAAACTATAATCTCAAAAGTAGTTTAATCATATTATAAAAGCAATTTTCCATGATTTTCTTATCATAAAAACTTTCTATAATTTGTTTCACTTGTTACTCTGTAGACTTTTATGAAATTATTTCTTTCTATTTAAACTAAGTGCACAAACGCTTGTTTCAGAGAAAAACACAATCTCGCGGAGTTTGCATCAACAAATCTAGAAAATTTTACATCATAGCTAAATGGTTGCTACCATCGATTTTATAGCTTATGCATAATTATAGTTCGAGAACAATTATTTTTTAATATATGTTTATTTCCTAAAACTTCGCAAATTGTTATTTAAATCACAATACCTTAAAAATCACACGGAAATATTTTCCTTCTGAAATTTCTTTCTTTCCATACAAATCATTCCTTTGTATGAAAATTCTCTCACCAGAACCCTTCAAATGCAAGAGTTTACCATTAAAAGAAAAATCTGAATAAACTTTCAACATTTCTGTAAAAGCATATAATTTCCTGAATAACACAACAAAAAATCTTACAAGTCAAGTCTGTTTTTTCTCATTTCGATAAAGCTTTAGTTTTATTTTTAATCTAAGTTTATAGATGTTGGATTTTTTTTTCATTTCAATACATTTTTCCTATTGTTTGAATTTATTTTTATTGCCAAGAGCTATTTTCCCAGACATTAAAGAAAATGATAATTTTTTCTATGTTCTCTATTAATCACAGTTCTATTGGATACTTGTTGGAGGGTTTCTAGTTCTTTTCAGGAAAAAATGAGCAAGGTCATTTCGCAATTTTTTAAACAGATATTTTTTTACAGACTGATAAAAATATTTTTAGATTTTTTCGTCAAATAAGCGATTTAATATTTTGTATGTGATATGCATATCATTTTTGAAATTTTCTTCACCCTTTATTTTTATAACGAGTATTTTACTCAGAAAATGTTTTTGTTTCTATTTCTGCTCTTAATTTTTTTAAAAATTTTTATGCTAAATAGTTAACAAGTAAATTAAATTAATGTTTAACTGAAAAATATGAAATTCATATTTGATTGCACAAAAGTCAGAAATCTTGTGCTTAAAAACAATTATTTTGATTTTTAAACATATTAGTTTTGATTTTTTTCTTCGGAGAATAATTTTTTTTTTAGTTAAATATTAAGTTTAAGTGTCGTCAAGATCTATACACTTAATCTTGTAAGTATGTGATATTTATTTCTGAATTTACAATACATTTTTAATTTTGAATGATAAATGCTTTTATTTTTTGTGATCAATTCCTAATTGCTGAAAATATAAGTTGCATATTGCCTTTTTTTATCCAATTATCTGATGATTAAAGGGCACTTCGTAAATACGTCGAAGTTGATGAATATGTCTGGCGGACATGATAACTGAATTAAAACACAGTTAGCATTAAAAGTCTGCTGGCTCTTTAGCAATCGTAAGGACTACGTCATTTTAAAATATATGCTCATCACTAGGTTTTCAATGAAAATCTGCAAAAAGAAAATGTGACAGGAAAATATAGTCTGTGGGGGAGCACTTTAATATGTTGAACGTGACGGCATGTTTTGTGCGAAACTAGCCGAAAATAATTTCAGGCAAGTGTAAGCTACCGTTTTGTTGCACGAAATAGGTATTTTAACGAGATATTGTAACGCGTTTTTTTAAGAAATTTCTCACAAAAGAATGTGTTAAAATCATGGAAAATCATGACAAATAGAAATCCTAATTACTAACATGGTTATCAATACGTTGTTTTATGTGATAGTGACTCGAAAAAATATAGTTAAAATGAAATTGCGTTTGTACGTTCGTCAACTTATATCAGCTTTATGCATATGTTTTACATACTGAGAATACAAAATAGTGAAAAATTGAAATGATGAAATAGAAGTTTCTCACAATTGGATTTTTTTCCCTGTAGATAGTTCTAAATAAAACACTCGTATCTTATGGGAAAGTTGAAACAACTGATTCCAGAAAAAACAATGACAATAAGGTTTTTATGTTGAATGAGACAAGCATATATAGCCCAATGTTTTATTACTATTAGTGATGTCTGTCTGTCTATGTGCTGCATATATAAATAAATAAATATAAATATAAATATATATATATATATATATTTACATTTTTTAAAATTAATTTGTCCTTTATCGGAAAATATTAATAAATAGACATTGGAGAAAAGTGTTTATATGTAAATGCAAACACTACGTGATTAACAATAATTTTTTCCAAACATAAAACTTGTAAGGAAATAATGTTAACAATGTAACTCAAATTGAGCTTTTATTTAAAAAATTTGTTTTGAAACTAATATTTAATTACTTTTATGAGTATGTTTAAAATAAAATATTTGAAGTTTTTATATTCTATTTATCAGTTAGAAATGAAAGTATTAAATATTCTATTGTAAATTCCAGAGAAATAAATTGCTTAAATAAAATCGTAATGTGCTGTAAATTTAACATTCAGTTTGAAAGTACTACTTAAACCTCTGGTAATAGTTTAACTTTTGTTTATGATTCACAGCTTGTAAATTTAATTGCAAAATATATTATTAACAGTATGGTATTTTTCCTGAAGATATGTATAAATTTTTGTGCATATTCGATTTACTTAAGAAATAATTCAGTTTGAATATATAAAAGGCATTATTAAGTTTTATAAAGCATATTAGTTAATAAAAATTGAGTAAATATTATGTTTACGATTGGTGTGATTTTTATTACAGCTTCCTTTATTATTCATTTAATTAAAAAGAAAATTCTTAGAGAGAATGACAAAAAAATTGCGCTAATAATTATAAAAAGCTACTTAGGAATATGATATATAACTCAATCACACTTTAAGAATTTAATTATTTTTCCTCGAATGCTTTCAGGACAAAGCTTATGATGTAAGCCTCAAATGCTACATTTCTGCACAAAACAATACAAATTATATATTTTCAATTGAATGTGTATTGTAACGATTGTTTTTTCATTGTTAAAATGCTATGAGGCAAAAAGCGATGTCCAACTATTTCTATACAAATGCGTAAGCAAAATAAAAAATAATTCATATTTATTATCAAAACTGTGATTATTATAAAATCTGTATATAAATTAATCGTATAGATAAAGATTTATTCTAAAATATTTATATAATAAATATAAGGCACACACACACAAACACGAAATTCTAAACTATATATGGTCCCTGTATTTCCATGTAATATTTATTACTAAATAATTTTCATGTAATATTGGGGATATACGAGTACTGTAAATAGTAAAATAGAGTAAATAATAATTATTTTTTTTAAAAAATTAGCATTTCTTACCATTGAAATTTTATTTTTTCCCTTTTTTTTTGTCTCTAAGAGAAATTAACATGAATTTACAGTCGATAATATTATTTAATATTAAAAATGGCTTTTCTGATCGAAATATTAAGAACATTCAAAACCACATGTTGATAATTTATTCTAAAATTATCGAAACTATACTTAATCTTTTGAAATTTCAAAATTAATTAATTAATTAACGAGGTTTTATGCAGTTTATGTTACTTGAAATGTGAGTTATTAAACATTTTTATATATGTTATTCTGATGATTTAGAATATATTACGTAAAGTATACAATTTCTTATTCCTTACGTCCTAAGTAATTGAACTAATGCGTTCATCCGAGGGGATAAAAGGGGAAGTTTTGATTAATTAATGCTAGGAAATCTGTTTTGAAATCATGCATGGGAAACAGCAGATCCGTGGATGCACGGCTTGCTTTGCCTAACTGTTTACCTTCTTCAGCTAAATACTGAGTTTTTACTACAAAATTGGAGATATATTCAGTTTGTAATAAATTTTAACTAGTACTTTAATAATTAGTTTTTGAGCTAAAATTAGTATATATATTCTAACAATATTCAGATATCAAAAATATCGTTATAAATTTACATTCAGTCTTCTTCGCATATTTGTCTCTCTTCGTAACAGCGATATGCTAGTAATTATAGGTATTTTTAAGTATTAAATTAATTTTGCTAAGAATCTATTTGAAAAGTATATCTAAAATTTAACTGTGTTGATTGTGATGGAGTGTGATTAAATAGTTTTATTAATAAATTTCCATTAATTAATAAATATTAATAAAATTGGTTATACAATTTATTGGTTCAAGCGACATAATAAATAGTTTAAAGAAAAAAGCGATATAAATATTCTCGTACAGAATGGATGAAAAAGCACCTTGCAGTAATAATCTGGGAAAAAAATTTTGAGTACGTTTGTACTTCTTGAAAATTCTATGAGAAACAATAAAACTTAGTGATTTTAATTATTTAAAGACCCTATGTGCTGTTAGGATAGATGTTAGGATTTGTGTTTAGTAACTTTACATTATACGTATTTCTTCTACATGTATATGCTATTAAATTAATTTAACTGTTATGCTTGCAAAAACTTTAATCAAATTCTGCACATTATGCATGTATGATGAAATTATCAATGCGGATAACACTTTAATCAATAAATATTTCTGCTTTTCTTATAAATATACATTTATCACACAATGTCTTAACGACACAAGCGAAGAATAGTCATTTTATGCAAATAAACAAAGTTTTTTTTACTTCTAGTTTTTCAAGCATATTTGAGCTCAAAACACACGTAATTATAAATTGCAATGTTTTGAGTTACATTAATATAAAATAATGTGCAATATTTAAAATTTCCCATTAAGGAAAGGAATGAATCAAAGGTGTTAATACTGTGTAAGAAAATAAAATGATTTTTATTTCTTCAGAAAGAGATCACGAAAAGGAATTCAGTTGAAAAATGAGTTAATAATTTAGCTTAATTCCGTACTTTTATTTACTGTTTGGTTTTTTACCTTATAAATTATGTGTGTCTAGGAAGATTTATTAATGATTTTAATCTTTAACCATGTAATGACTATTCTTTTTAACCAACTTAATAATCCTATGTATATACTATTATCAGCTTTAAAGATATATTTATTGCTTTAAATGTTATATTTACTAATAGAGAAGATTTCAGTTACAACTCAAATAGGATACTGATTACGTCCGAAATTACATATTTCATAAATAAGAAGCAAATGTGTCTTTGTTTCCTAACAGTGAATTACATTGCTTTAGATAATTTATTGTTGTATTTACAGAAAACGTGCATATTTTAATCTATTTATGCATTCTTTGACAGCCAGCATCAAAAAAGGCATAAATAGATAAATGCAAATCTGCCTTACAATATATATATATATATATATATATATATATATATATATATATATATATATATATATATATATATATATATATATATATATATATATATATATATATATCATATATTTATATATTTATGCATAACGATGACATACATCAAATTTCAATATTAAAAATAAAAATATTTTGCAGAATTATAATGTTTATTATTTCTTTTTCTCTTATGCCTGGAAGGAAATTTTAAGATGAAAATTTAAAATGAATTTCAAAAGTTGAGAACACAAGATTTTACTGATTTCCATAGTATGCCTAATTTCTGAACACATGTTAGCCATTTATTGTAACGTTATATAATCACTACATCAAATTGTTCGCAAAATTATTGAAATGAATATGAACTTTTCAGGAAAGAAAAATTCCAAATTATTTCATTAGTTTTTGTAAAATACAAACATTTCACAAACACATAAAACATTTTGAAAATATAAATGTTTGATGATAATTCAATATAATGATAATGAATATAAATATGATGATAAATGAAGAAATACATGTTACAATTTTTTTTTCATGAATTTGATCCGAGATTTTCAAAATATGCAGGAAATGCTTTTTTTTTTTTATTTCTTTTTAGAATCACACACGAAAACATTTCTATAACAGTAACATATTCTACGAAATAACAAATAACATACATTGAAAAATTAATTCGAGCTTTAAAACTGAAGAAAGCAATTGAATTAACATTTTACTGCACTTAATACTTTTTTTTAAGAAAAAAAGAAAATTTTAGTTGTCTACTTTTTTAAATAATACGAAATAAAAAATAAAGCAAAGATGTGTAAAAGCGTGTAAAAATAAATTTTACTTTCATTTGTTATCTCCAAATAACAATAGAATTCTATCTCCTACTTTAAAAAATTGAATATGATTAATTAGTTCATTATAAATATATTTAATTCTTAAAATGAGAAAAAAATTATTTTATTGCATGTTTTGAAACTTATTAAATCTGTCCATCGGCACTTAATGAGCTCATTATATCCCTTTTTTACGACTCCTCTCAATAATTTAGGATGAAACCAAAAAATCAATTTCATACTTTATTATACAACTTTAAAATTTGTCACTTAAAATTTTTCGTATTTTGGGAAAGGTAGTAAAATAATTACATAATTAATTATTACTTAAGGAAGAGATTAGATTATTTTAAGGATTTGTTTTTGAATTTTTCAAGACCAAATGCAGAAATGTGGAACAAATACCAGAATATTTGTGCTCGTTCTGCTTGTTACATTAATGATGCTCATTTTGATTTTTAATTAACTATTAAAATGTTTAAATTAGTTTTCGTTTTAGCAATTAATTTTTGTTAAAATTGAAATTGAAATTTTATTAATTTGTTAAACTGAAATTTTATGAGCTTGTATATTATTTTATAATTCGTTAAGATTTTAGGAAACATCTTTAGCTGCATATTATGATGGTTCTTCTTTTAGCTGAATATTATGATGGTTTTCATATTATTTATGACTGTGTAACCTCATTTTTCATTTGTATATTTTATATTAATTAAGAAAGCAAATATTTTGCAGTCGCAACACACACACACACACACACACACACTTCTTTTCTCAATAAATGATTCGCTTACTTATATCTGAGAATTTTTTTTTAACGTCATTGATGTAATTTTACAAGATTTTCAATTTTAATTAGATATTTCCATTTCTTAAAACTTCACTTTGAAAATATTTAATAGATATATTTTGAAAATTTATACTTTTCCACTATAATAAGAAGGTAGAAATTAATTACATTTCTTATTTTATTTGCTTGGAAATGTTTCCCTCTAATTGCTTCTTTTTTTAAAATAAAACTCAAATAAAAGCTGTGTTACTGCTTTCATTACAGAGTCAGCTATTATTATACTTATCTTAATTTTAGATGTTCTTAAATGACAATATTATAAAAAAGTAATTTGTGTTTTTTTCTAAAATACTTTTTTGTTAAGAGAAAATAAAAAGTATTCAGGAGAAAAATATTTGAATTTATTTTATCCAATTCTACTTTTGGTGAAAAATTGGAGATGATCAAAACTTGGATAAAGCCAATTACATGTGTATATTTCTTAAAAACTAAAGTAAGTAAAATCTAATTACGAAAATAAACTATAGATATTTTGGTAACAAAAATAACTCCATTTAGAGCTTAATTTTTGAAATTATAAAAATTTACAAGCTATTTTTCTGGAAAAATCACTAAAAAATCAAAAACCAAAGTTACATGTGCTTCACAAGTGTGAATAAAAACTAGTTTAAGTGAAACTGAATATCAAATTTCTAGAATTCTTTTTACCGATAAGTTTTAATGGTGATACGTATGTTAATGAACATGAAACAATTAATCAATACAATGAAAAATGGGAAGACACAAGGATACGAGCGAATACCAATTTACAAAAATAAATATCTTAAGATTCTGCAGTTTCAAGTAATGAGAAACCGAAACTCAAACAGCGTAACATTGCGCTGCGGTAATTTGATGGTGAAGTTAAACATTGGTTGCCCTTTTAGTACCGATTCAGCAGAATTTACAAAGCTGATTGCTTGTGGTCAAAAGATAAACTTCATCATTTAATTCAGTATATATCCTTAGGAAGAAAGTTCAAAGAAGTATTTTTAAGTTACTCTGAATGGCTGAGAATTATATGAAAAAATATAAAAGTTTTCCGATTAAATTCAGTTAGAAAGAATTATTTGTAGAGTTGTATGTTAGAGAACTTTTTTTACTTTACCAATTAAAACGCTAATTAAGTGAGATCTAATAGTAATATGATGCAGTACTATGAAAAATTAGACTCACATTTTATATACCTTGACTTAATAGAATTGACTTGATACAAGTATGCTACTATGATATTTCCTTTGGCAGAGTCGAGTATTTCAGAGAATGTATTTGAGCAAAATAAATATTAAAATAAAAAAGATTACGTCGTAAAAAGTAATTAACGACGTAATCTTTTTTTATTTCTTAGAGCAGGAACAGGAGAGGAGTATATAAATCTGGAAAAACCAGTCTTTACACTTTTGAGTCAGAAGTAGAGTTTACTGAAATTTTTGTAGTAGGAAACCACTGGAATTAAGTGTAGCTGTAATGAAACTAAAAAAGGCATCATAAATTGTTTTAATCAAGCAACTGTAAATAGTGGAGAACGATAGAAAATTAAATTTTTACGGAAAAAGTCTTGAAATCATTTTGACGATAAAATTACTGCAGACAAAAATTAAATACATCGCTCGACATTAAAAATGCAGCACCAAGAAAAAGTGGCCCGAAAATTGCAAATTTCAAGGTAGACACACCTTATCGAGCAAATGATGCGAAATGCACAACTCCATTGTGCACGTAAGATATGATATAATATAATACGAGGAATGGCAGAGATATTCACGCCGTTATTGATGCTTGGAAAATAATCGTCGAAAGCCTGTTCTTGTCACTAAGGACGCCTGCTATTGCAGAGATAGGCAGGCCATCGTCGATAGAATAAGTTCCATCAGACCGATGAGTTTATGGGAGCATGGTCATTGAACTGAGAAGGGCAAGTTTGTCCTTACAGCTGTAAGACACTTGGACGTACCCACAATGCACCGGCTGTGGAGAAATTGGATGGAACAAGGAATTGTGGAATGTCTGTCGGGTGCAGTTGCAGCCAGATTGACGTTCGCGTGAATCAACGTGTCCGACGGGAGGTGGTGACGGACCCACAAAGCACGTCTACTGAAATTCTGCAGCATGTGAAAAACAAATTGGATGCTCTTATATCGAGCAGAGCCACTTACCGTCGACCAATTGCACGTGGCCTGCGCTCATGCATTCATTATGAAGATTGCCATTGACCACACAGCAAAGACGTCAACTTCTGGAATAGTGTCGGATTAGAGGTATGTGGACGACGGATTGGCAAAAGATCGTCTTCTCAGATGAGTCACTCTTCTGTTTCTTATGTGATAGTTGCAACGATGGACGAGTATGGCGTCCATGTGGAGAGAGGTTCAATCCTACATCAATTTTAGAACGACCTACTATTTCCCACAAATAGAGAGCTCTTTCTCAGGAAGCCATCAGTGTTTTCATTGACTCTGTACCTAGACGTGTTGCTTCTAGTATCGCCGTCCTTGGTGGCCCAGCAACCTACTGACTCAACCCTGTTCTCGCTCTGTATTATGTGTATCATTTCAAACTACAGAACACTTATTGTTCGTTGGTGTCTCCTTCTGTTCGCCGAGTTTCGTTAGTTTCTGGAAATTATTTCATGGTGTTGCATTTCCAATTTCTAAGTTGATCAAGAAATGATTCTGACAGGATTCCTATTGCATTATCAGAAGATTGAATTGGGGTTGCATTCGTATTTGAAATGATAAGTACTGGTATTACCAATCCAATTGCTTTGAAGTGAGAAGTCATAAACTGGATTGTGCTACAAATTCACACCGTCCTTAGGATTGTTCTTGAAAAACTAGTGAATTCTCTTATCAACTACAGCATTTTTATTTATTCTAAGGAGATTTATAGTTAAATTTCTACAACCTCGAGTCAGTTATAAAGATAAAATAGCAGTAATTTCATTGGTACAGATAATAAATTGAAAGATAACATTATCAATTTGAATGAGTGGAAAGTAGTTGAAATAGAGACTCATTTCAAGAAAATAACTTAAAATTAAAATCTTTTGTTACAGTTTTGAAAGGAAGATTTTAGAAACACTTTATTCAATCAGTCACGAGAATACTGCATTTTCCTTACCTAGTCCTGTATTAGGTAAGGAAACTTTGACATACGAAGAAATGTCAACTGTAATTTGTGATCACGAATCCATGATAAAAGGACAATTACATACATTTCCAAAATTCTGATGATTTACAGCCTTTAATTCCAGCAATATTCCAATACAAAGGCATTAATCTTTCTAATCTTGATTTAATACATACAGTGACTTTATGAAACTGAATTTAGTACCAGCAACCTCTTAAAAAATTTTAAGCCAGACTTAGAAAGAACTACGGAAACCTAAAGATCTAGAAATATTTAAGATTTCCAGAGCAATCAAGAAAAAATAGCAATATTTATTAACGAAATTAATTTGTTATTTGTGTATCACAAATTATCACTAGTAAAGATGGTGGTAATACAGCAGTGCGTTTGAAAGTCTCTTGCATTCTTAAACATAAAATTAAAAAGTAAGAACATCTTGTAAATAACAATGCGCAACCTATTTACAATGCGCCGGATAGATTGCTTGTTACTTGAGAGGAATTTCAAAGTATGATTGATCTTGTTCACATGCGTCCTTCATAGAGTAACTACACATCACCTTTACATATAGTCCCTAAAAAGATTCTACTGAGTCTCTTTTAGGGACTATATGTAACCTCCCTAGCGGAGATTTTAGAAGACTCAATGCTCAAACAACTAAAGATAATTACGGAATTTCACATATTCTGGGTTTCACTATTGAGTTAAATGGAACGAAAATTTAATCACGTCTAGATTTAGTGAAAGCGTATCTTCAAATTCCTATAAATCCTGATGACATACATAAAGCTGCAAAAACTATCCCACTGAGATTATATGAAAGTACTAGAATGCAATTTAGACTTTATGCCGGTCAACTTGTCTAGTGGTCAGCGTGCCTGACTACGGATAGTAATGTCCTGGGTTCGAATCCCGGTTCAGGCATGGATGTATTTACTTTCTCTCTATCCTGTCTTTGCCCTTTCCTTGTGTGTGTGAATGAAGTATTAATGATGTCTACCCTGTAAATGGGTCCCTATGGTATGTGTGAGTGTGCGATGGGAGCCCACCCCGTGTGGTGCACCCGGGGCAACGCCTCGGTGGCTAAGAGGTCGCTGTTTCTGGCCGGTTCCTTGGGTATCAAGGAACAATAGATTAATAGACTTTGTTGCAGTTGTAACTGTCTACAATCTTCCATTGGGAAAAATTTGTACTTTGTAATGCGGCATCAACATTTCAAAGATTTATAGATGAAGTGACTCGTAATCTGCCTTTTGTCTATGCCTTTGTGGATGATATTTTAGTTGCTTGCCACTTACCTAAAGAACACTTGGAACATTTAAATATTTTATTTGAACGCTTAGATCATTATGGATTGACTTTAAAAAACTTATAAATGCATTTTGGGTGTTCCTACAATAGAATGTTTGGGATTTAAAGTTTCTGAATTTGGTATCGAACCTCTTTTACTCCACGTAGATTGCATTTTAAAATTTTCGAAACAAATTACAATTACTCAACTGAGGCGTTTTCTAGGGTTAATTAATTTTTAAAGACATTTTATACCTAAAGCCGCAGACATTTTTGCTCCATTAAATATATTTCTGAAAGGTATTAAAAATAAAAAAAATCTGAACATCCTACACGAAAAAAATCTAGTGAAATTTTTCAATGGAATGAAATAACAGAACGTGCATTTTCTGAGGCCAAAAATGCTCTTTCAAAAGCAACTTTGCTGAGACATTCAATTTCAAGAGCGAAAATATTTGTTTACTTTGATGCCAATGACGCTGCAGTTGGTGGTTCTGTCAATTGAGATACCTAAATACCATTTCACAGTTTCAACTGATATTCTTCACACCAAAGGCACACACAATCACGTAGTAGATACACTATCCCTCACAGAAATAGAGAATATCTCTTCTATTCCTTTAAATTTTAAAGAATTTATTCTCGCACACGAAAATGATCCAGAATTAAAATCACTTCTTCAAAATCCATCTGCTTTGAAATTGAAGAAAACATTTATTCTTATTTTAATTGTTCATTTATATTGTGATGTATCAACAGGTAAACTTCGACCATTTGTTCCAAAAAATATATCGCCAAATCATTTTTATTCAACTACACGGACTTTCTCATCCGAGAATATCCGCAATTAAAAAGTTGGTTAGTTCACGATACGTTTGGTCCAACATGTATAAAAAATTACATATCAGAGCAAGTAAGATGTTATGAATCCTGTCAACGTTCTAAAATTCACAAACAAACAAAAACTTCATTAGATATATTTGCCTTACCAGATTCTTGATTTTCGCAAATTCATCTTGACCAAATAGGACCCTTACTTCCAAGTGATGGTAATATATATTGTCTAACAATTATCGATCTTTTCACCAGGTGGCTAGAAGCTGTTCCTATTCCTGATGCTAAAGCTTCAACCGTATGTAAAGCTGTTTTTAATGCGTGGATTTCGAGATTTAGATGTCCTTCCCAAATCACTACTGATTAAGGAAGATAACTAAAAAACTGCACTTTTCCATGAATAACTAATTTTACCTGGTACCAATTGGGTACGCACTACAGCATACCATCCGATATCAAACGGTATCATCGAAAGATTTCACAGACATTTGAAAAGCTCTTTTAAGGCCCATGAAAATCCTAGATGGACAGACACATTACCCATCATTTTACTAATCATTAGAACTGCTTTTAACAATGATTTAGAGTCAACTAGTGCTGAACATGTCTACGGAAAATCTCTAGTTTTACCAGTGGATATGTTCAATGAATTCGACAGCAAATGAAGGTGACTCATCTTATCTTTTCTGAGAAACTCTTGACCTTTTACAAAACACTTGAATTCGCGAAGTAAAACTGAAATTTGCGAATTGAAACTAAAAACTTCAAAGTTTTGTGCCAATGATATTAACTTCATGAAATGTACTCAACAAATCAGAGCATTTTGTAGGCGTGGTTTACACATTCTCTCAGTGAGATCTGAACGGAGCACAGAATACTTGCTCTCTAAATCTCATGCTAAGAGGATGCACTGTTTCAGTCCTCCTAAATTGCTTTGTTTCTATATAAGTTGTGTTGTTTGCAATAAATGTTATTTACTTAAAAAATTCCTTCTGAAAAAAGTTAAACATCAACCAACACTTTTACACCATAATACTTTAATGATAATTATTATAGTCATTCCTAAATTTTAATTTAAAATATTCCAAAAACATTTTAATAAATACATTTTTTTGCTCTTTCAAATTAATTTGGAATAGTCAAGTGATGGTCAATTATAAAATGTAGCAGAAAAAAACAGAAAAATATAGCAGATAAAAAGATGAATTAATATCTGTAATTACCATTGTCCTGTTTTTAGCTTCGACCGATGTTGGTACATTCATCGAAGCTAAAAACAGGACAATGGTAATACTAAATATGAAACTTAGGCGAGAATCTAAATGATAAATATTTATAATTGAATCATTTTCCAAAATTATGTATTTTAATACATATAAAAAACTTGTGCTTTCTTATTGCTCTTTTTATCCTAAACATTATACAATTTTTTTTTACTTTATATTTTATGCTTTATTTCTAATGTAATATGAAGAAACACCAATCTATAATTTTTATGCCTAATTACAGAATATTTAATTTTTCGCTGCTTTTATATTTATCCATGATTAATTTTGCAGAACGTGCTTTTGATTACAATTTCAAAATTACAAGAAGGAGAAATCATTCTTGTTTGATTCAATCAAATTATTTTGGTAAGCATGTTTTTATTTTTTTAAATTGCAATTTTAATTGTAATTTTTTTCTTAAGAATATACATGAATTTTTTTTCAATCTAAAATATTCATTGTTTTTTTTTTATCTATTTGAAGTAGGAAGACATAATATTTTCATCTTCAATGCCATTAGTAAAAACATTTTCTAAAGTATTTGATTTTACTTGTATCAAACCTTTCGTCCCAGTTTTTTAAAAATTTTATCTGTTTTTTTCATTTTTTCTATCTTTTGATTTTTTTCGTGGTGTTCTCTTTGATTTCTTATTTTGAAATTTATTTACAGTGAAAATTTTGAATATTGACCATCATTTTTTTATTACAAAATGACAATTTTGATTGTTCAATACTCTTCTCGATCAATTTTATTTTTAGCAAAACATCTTTTTTGCATTTAATTCGTCAATTGTATAATTACACTTGCATGATCAATAAGTAATATATCCATACGTGATAGATTACATGTAACTCCATGCAGCAGAATTTCCAGTGAAATTTTTAGTTACGCATTACGTCGTTGCTATAATTACAGTTCCGTAAAGTAATTAATTATTGCAAAATTGACACAAAATGGTGTAAGGTATAAATATTTCTCTCAGGAATCCCATCAACTCTAATAATGCTTATTGAACAATACTAGTTAAAATAGGATATTGAAATTTGAAGTGTGGACGGGAATAGGAGTGGCAACACTCTTCCTTTCACAACACTCTCCTTTCTCCAAGGCTATTATTGTGATAACTTTTCTCTAAAATAATTTATATTCAAAGTTCTTGCTCTGATGTCATATAGTTTTGATTGAAGCTTCAATGCTTGGTAACGATTAACTTTTCCTTTATTTTCTTAACAAAATTAATTATGAGATATCCACTTTTTTAAAACTATGGATTATGTTCTGAAATATTGTTACAAAATGAAAATTTTTTTTGCAAACTTTCTTCTGAAAAAATGTAATTTTTTTTCACATCCATTGGAAAAGAAACATTCTTTATCTGCTTCGTCAATATCTAACTTCAGGATATATCCGCATTTCTTATTTTAGTTTAACTAACTAAATCGTATATTGATGTCACCGTTCTTAGATCATTAATGATAACAGCTGATTGTAATAAATGATACTACTATATTCATCAATTTCAATAATTTTGAAAATAAATAGAAAGTGATTCATAAAAATTTTGATATATTTTGAGTATTTACAAATTATAATTATATGTAAGTTATTTTTCCTTGACCTTTTTACGTGATTATAACATACGTTTTACTAATTTTATGAGCAATTGATTGTGATACTTCATTGAAATTTCTACAAACAAATTAGAAACAGAATTTTCCTTTATAAATTTTTTTATTTTGTTAATTTCGGAAAAAAGAAACTACATTGCATATTTATAAAATTTTGCATAACATGATACTTTGCTGTAAAATATTTTTATTCATCAATTTCAGAATGAGTTCATTTTATACCTGATTGTGCACAATAAAATGTTCTATCTTTTTTCATTATGATTAAATATTTTTCTGCATCATTTTAATCCCCAATTTTATTTCTTTAATTATTTTCATCACGTTTTCTGTTCGATGAAATGATTTACTTTTTTTATAGCTTTTTTTGTCATAGTCATATTTATTCTGAATTTTCTCTCCATATTTCCTTTTTTCTATTAATTATCTCTGAGATATTTAAGAGTTTTAAAAACATCTTTGATTTCCATGAAAAATTTTGGTATTTAAATAAGAATCTTTTTCCAATGCTAATGCCCCCCCCCCCGAAAAAAACATAATTTAAAAAAGTAACAACATAGTTCTAAAACTTATTATATTTAAATAAACGAAAATATAATAATAAATTTATTTAAATTTTCATTTAAAGATTATATACATTCAAAATGTCTGAAATTAGAATTAGCTAAATTAATATGTAGATTTAATATCTGTCCACCGAAAAAAAAAAAAAGAGAGTGGTATGGAAGTTCTTGAGAGATAATTGTAAATATTAATAAGCGCAAATCTTATTTAATTTTTAACATAAATCTGCTATTTTATTTTTTTACAAATTCTAAGCACTTTTTACGAGAATAATTTGGAGTTCTGTTGTCCGCAAACACAAACTATTTTAATCAGTGCTGTAATCTTTATTTTTTAATTAATTAGAATACATTATAAATATTTTGCATATTCATTTGAAAAGTAATTTCATTTGTTTTCCAAGAAACAGAAAAACAAAACATATAAACATGATGTAAAAATATGTAACTATCACATTTATTTATTTAATGATGCAATTATTAAAAGCAGATTACTTTATGAAATTGATGGGAAATTAATGCATTATATCGTATATCTAATTTCTGAAAATTCCAATATTAAACAAATACTTCATAATTTATTTAGACATTAGGGTTTTAACCAATTTCGTAAATGCAGGTATTCTAAAATTAATATATTTTAAAATTTTTATAACAAAACTTATTGCAAAATAAAATTTTTACAAGAACCTAAAATATTGCTTGTATACACAGCTGCGTTTACAAATGAAAAATTAAGAATATATACTCTATCTCTTTTTTTTAAGCATCGAATCACTCCGCAATTTATAATAAAGGAAGGCTCATAATTTAGAGCACTAGTTTTGTATCAGAAGAAAAATATTATAAAATAATAATCATTTTTAATTTAAAGAAAAAAGTTTTTTGTGACGCTAAAATAGTAATGGAGTTTTAAATTTTTGTATTAGTTAAATATGGGAAAATTTTGAAGATTCTTTATGTCATCATCTATATAAAGATTGAAATCTTCAAACAAAATAATGTATGATATTAGATACCGTAAATGCTTGAGCCAACATTTGTATATATTTTTTCGATTATAAATTACTGTTATATATTGTAAATTCTAATAAAAATGTGTGTGTGTGTGTGAATGTATTTAAATACAAAAATAATCCCTTAAAACACCATGTATTATTTATTCTACTGGATCTTTAACTATGCATTACCGATGTTTAATGTTAATGTTGAAGTGAAAAAGATACGATATTTTGAATGCTTGAGTTTTAAAGTCTCTGACTGAGTTATAGATTCTCAAAATTGAGAAAAAAGATTTTACATTCTGTGCTATATTTGTAAAATAATTTTCTAGAATTTTCGGTATTGAACACATTCATATTTTTATTTCATCTATGATTCATTATATATTTTACGGTGCTTACATAATTATTTATTAAATAATAATTTTAACAAAGTAATTGATTAAGTATGTAAAGATTGATATTTTAATCAATATGTAATGGAATATAAGGATGAAAGGAATTAAAATTTAATGAAATTTTCATTCAAATATGACTTTGAAACTCGTAAATGGAACTAAGAAAGAATATAAATTGCACGCATCAAACATATACATCTCAAGCCAGTTAAAGAACATTAAGATTGTGGCTTGATCATACATCAGCGGAATATCTTTCTTAATTGATACATTATTTGCAGACATAATATGCTGTATAAGATAAAAAATAAAATTTGTTTGGCAGAAGAATTAGCAATTTATTGAGAATTTAGGTGTAAAAGGAACAATACAATTTTTGTATACGTAAAAATAAAGATGTTTCTTTTAAAAAAAGATGTTTATAGTTGGAGTACAGTTCCTCCGGACGGTCTTAAGCGTTAAAAATCATTGACGGATCAAGTCAATGAAGTATTTAAGAGTATCTATGAAGTTTCTGCCTTATTAAAAAACTTTCTTTTCAGTTCTTGGAGAGTTTGTGGGGGTGGTAGTATGTCTCGTATATGCTCCATTGTTGGAGAACGTGCTAGCTATTCAGCTCGTATGATTCATATCTTCAAACATAAATCATTCAACAAGTTCTCACATTATGGCTTGCCATTATCATCCATTACTTGAAGGCATATCCAGTTGCTGCAGTGCACAAGGTAGACTCTTAAAAAAATTAAGTGAAATTTCACTCTTTCATTTTGACAAGACTCCACCTGACTTTAAGATAGAAATTCACTCGTGTGAAAGATGCGGGTAAACTGCTCGTTTTAAGGGAAGCAACAATAAATCACTTAAAAGGGTAAATTAGATAGAAAAAAAGAAAGAGTGAATTTTAATCTTTTATAGAAGTATTGCTGATATTTTTAGATTGACTATTTAGAACAGAAAGTAGGTCTTGAATTCTTTATTTTAAGGAGTTGTGTATTTTGTTTTCACAATTACAGTATAAAGATATGATTTCTTTAGTCAATAATATAACAGTACAATTGAATATGACATTTTAACTGATTTTGACAATTATAGCGGTTTTTAAATTATATACAATATCAAGCAAATTTTTCAGCCATTTATTACATTATTTACATTTGTTTAGTTTTACGTGTGAGTGTGACACTCTCAAGAAAAATCGTCACCCTACTAATTTTTCAGTTAAGTTTAGTTTACTCTGGGTCCATTAAGTACAAAATTAATTTTTACAAACATTATTATTACACAAGTTGTACACAATTTAAACAGTACATAAATATTTTATATAAGTATATATAATTTAAAATAGTAATAAAATTTTGAAAAAAAACATTTATTTATAGTAAAGCTACGTATTTATTTTTGAATATTAATAATATGCATTTTTAAAGTTATAGGAGGATAAAGACAAATATTTACTGACTGTTGAGCCAAACTCCCTTATGCTTTTGCAAATCAATATTGTTTTATGATATATTTTCCAAGTTGTTCATTGCCTACAGATAAAAATATTTCATATTCATGTCTGGTTTTTACCACAGAAAAGCAAGTGTAGTTGACTACTTTTGAGCACTGTTCTTCTTCTAAAGATCTCTTCATATAATTCGAAGAAAAAAAAGGCAAAATAACTAAAATTTCTATCATTTTTGCATTCTTATTAGTACATTTTTGCATTCTTATTAGTTATAAAATTTAATACTAAAATTTCATAAAAATACTTAAAAAATAAATCTTTATTTTGCTGCAAGGAATCAGATCTCTACGTTATTATATTCTGAATTAAAATTTTATTCAGCCTAAAAATACTATCATCCTGAATTCTCACATATTTATTCCATATTATAGGATAACTTTTTGAACATATGCTAATATTCTAGGAGCATAGTATGAGGATATTTACTAAGAAAATAGTCAGTCTCTGGATATTAATTCCAAATTTATATTAAATATTAAATTAATAAAACTTTTTGTTGTAATTTAAAGCAAAAATTAATTTGTTAAAAAATGGTATTCTCATTAATGAGTTAAAACTTAATGTCTGAGGTTAGTAAATTAATTATCATATTGTAGTTTTTGAAAATTTTATAAGAATGAAAAAAAATTGTATAAATTATTGATATACAATGAAACAAATAAATAATTCTGGATTTTTTCTTTGTTATGAATTTGTATTGCAGATATCATAATCTATAAAATGAATTTTTAAAGATTAAATTAAAATATATACATGTATACATAAATTTATTTCTAATGTTAAAGCATTTTTAAATCAATCAACTGTAACTGAAACACGGGTGAAACTAAATGAATAATTAATTTTACAAATTACAACAAAAATCTTGAAACTATACATATATGCTTTTGAATCAGATGTACTATAATATTCAAATAAATTGCAATTAAAATGGTTTTTATCAAATAAAAGATAAAAAATTACAATATAATAAAAGACATAAGCAATACTGCATATTTTGTAAAATATAGATTTTAATTACTTTCTTTTGAATCATGCAATCATTAAAATATAAAAATAACAATACGATCTTTCTTTCATTTTTATATAAAAAACCCTTTTTCTACAAAATTTCAGCTAAATGTTTTGGCATTAAGCTAATTTAAAACATCTTACTCACATGCAATAAAAAAAAACTTGGCAATACCTACATAGATGGTATCATGTTCTACCATTAAAAAAAAATCCAGATATACAAATTATGTAAGGAATTGTAAGTTTTGGTGTGCTTAAGTCACTATGGCATTATTAGAAGAAAAATAATGTTATAAAAGTTTAGTATTTTCATGAATATTTTAAAATTCATCCTCAAATATGCAAAAATCACAGGTTTTATACTACCAATGTTTCATTGAATCAGCCAAATTCGGATACTTAAAGAAATCAGTTTTGAAATTCAATAGAACAATAGATGGTCGATTTGTTTTATCACAAAATGCTATTTTGTTTTAAAATTTTTCTTCATAAGTTCAAATATCTTTACTTGATGAATTTCATTTGGCATTTTAAATTGTAATCATTTTATCTTTAATAAAAATACATATATATATATTATGTTATTACATATGTGTTTACTCAATAATATCATACATGTAAAATATAGAAATGGTCAAGTGAATTATAAATATTGGATACTTATTTTTATACTACTTAATTCAAGTTTAAAATTTAAAAATAATTTAAATTAATTATAAATTTATTATAAAGTTAGTTAGGATTTCGCTTTGTCAGTAAAAACAAACGATAATTTATTCCAAAATAGATTTAAAAGCAATATTGAAATCTCTTAAGCTAATTCACAAGAAATATAAACGCATAATTTATAATGAATAGTTACCTTTCATTATTTTATCAAATTTAGTCAATCAAATTTAGAAGTTGAAATACCTTTATAAGAGATTTTAACTGAAAATATTTATTGGGGTTTTCATGTCATTTAATTAAGTTACCACATTCTTACATTAAACATAGAATATTTCTTCAAACATTTAAACAAATTTTACTAGCAAAATGAAATTAATACTTGTTGCAATAACAACAGTTAACATTTTCTTAGTCTCTATAAGACTTATTTTGATTACACAGTATACAGAATGTACCTGATCAGTCATTTCTTCCTTACATTGCATTTCATCATCAACAAAGTAACTACATGTTTCAGATTTGTTTTTTTTTTATTTTTTTCGTCGATGATGCAAATGGCAGCCACAAAATAAGAATATAAATTATTTTTCCATCGACAAAATTTTTAATTAGAAATTCTAAAATATTATGCAAATTAATAGTAGATTTTAAAACATACAATTCCTTTTCGTTTTTATCTTATACGAATACTTTTAAATAATAACAATCAAATCCAATACTGTCAGTGAAATATTAATGAATAAATTACATATTGTCAAATAATATTCTGTGGATTAATATCTGCTTCATATTGTAGTAAAATGTAAATTAAAAAAGCTTCAAATTTTGTTTATGAAAAAATTTATTCTTATTCTTTGATAAAATGTTGTATTTTATATTAATCGCACTTACAATTCAGTACAATAAACTATATTAAATTATATTTCAATAATATACATTAGATATTTAAATCAACGAGAAAATGAATAGTTTTATTCACGCAGTTTTGAAAGTAAACGAATTTAAAAATGCATTCATTAAAATTTACTATTAATTTATAATAACTAAAATTTTGTCAGAAAGTAGTATTTTAAATAAAAAATAAAATTTTCAAACACATTTTTATACTATTAACTTTTATTAATTAATCAGAAATTTCGAATATTATAAATATTACATGAATATGAATTCAATAGAATTCATTTATTCACACTTTCGAATACCAAAGTTTATATAACGGTGAAAAATCACAAATATGAATATTTGATTTAGTCATTCAATTAATTATAAGAAATAAAGACATACCATAACGTTCCTGTGCTTCTTGTCCAATTATTTTTTTTAAATTCAAATAAATGGCTTTTACAAATTGAAGCTTTAAATTTATCCATTTTTAGCGAAACTAAACCGAAAGCATGGAGTCCCGTAATGATTTAAACCAATCACAGCACATCATATTTGCTTTATTCCATAAACACATAAAAAAAAAAAGTTAAAATTGTTTTGAACTGAGGACGGAATGTTTGAAAAAGAATTTCCTTTCCCAATTAAATACGAAAGAATTCATTTTATATATATTTATGGAGTACGAAATATCCGTCGTTCTTCGAATGGTGAAAAACTTTTGGATTTTTTAAGAGTGCATTGTATAAGTCCAACTCATCTTCATATCGATGACCAGTGAGATCTCCATTCTGATTGTATGGAGGTCAGTGCGTTCATCAAAGAAGATACAGCAGCACACACCCATTGCCAAACCTGACACTTTCATTCACTAAATTTAAGAGTCTTCTAGTGCTGCGTTCCCACGCAGCACTAGAAGACTCTTAAATTTAGTATTTCCTTATCCTAGTAATCCTCCTTTTCTCCTTATCCTAGTAATTAGCGTATTTCCAAATGAAAATACGCTAATTACTAGGATAAGGAGAAAAACAGGAATCATTAAAGAAAAGAATATTGCGCCATTCAGAGAGAGAGAGATTGAAATTTAAAAATAAAATTTACATGAAAAAATCTAAGTTTCGATTCATCATGCAATTTTGCCCTATAATTTTGAAATTCTTGTGTATAAAAATTCAATATAACTCACAAACATGAACCTGTAATTATTCAAAAATTTATTCATTTTTGTCGCGTAATAATCAATATTTAACATAGTATAAATCCTTGTAATAGTATTTTTAAATTATAAAATATTAATCATAAAAACAAATATACATTCAGCTAAGACATGTTATATTAAGTTGTAAGTAGCTCTATGCATAACATTATCAGCTGAGACTTTTGTAATAAAATTTACATGTATGATTTTGATTATGTACCATTTATTAACTGCTAAGCGAAATTTTTTAATCTGAAATACTTTGCTTTTTCTTAATTTTTATTTGTTACTTTATCCAAAAAATAAAATATAATATTTGAATAAAATGCTTTTCTTAATGAAAGTTGTTAAAAATGGAAATGTAATTCTATAATATAAAATATTATAGGAATAAAACATTTGTCAAGTATTATTTATCTAAAAATTAAAAAGGAATCATGAAAACGACAATCACAAAGCTTTTTAGCACTTGGCAGATTCATAGTTTCTTGCAATGATGATTATCTCATTTAATATCTGAGGGGAAATCCAGAGTTTATTTTTATCATTTATCTAAAACTATTACTTATTCGGTCATTTAACATTTCTCAATCACCGTGTTTATACATATGATCAAATTCTTGAAGCTTTTGTTTCTCGGAATATCTTAAAAAACGTTTTGATAATCCTAAAATATAAACAACGAAATAGTCCCGACACTAAAGATCGAAATACATTTTACATGTCATAAGAATCTCTTCTTATATAATAAAAGTCCTCCTAAAATGTGAGACAGCAGAATTTTAATGTATCAAAATTTAAGTACAAACTTGTAACCAACAATAAACAATCATTTATTGTTAATATATATTTATTGTTAACAAAATGGATGCTTTGGCATATAGTTATTTGTAATTTATCTTCCCGAAGTTATGTTTAAAATTATTTTTTACACATGCGAATTCCATATTACATAGTGTATTTACGAAATTTTACCATGTTTCATCCAATACATTACTTGCTGGATGGATTTCAACTACAGCTATCAATTCATATTTACCTTTTATATAAACTATTAATAAATGAATTAACATAATTTTTCTTAATTCATTTTACAATTCTGACAATATTATAGGAAATTTCAATATTTATATACTTACATATATATTCCAAATATTATTTTACGTTATGCGGATTCTATTTATAATGAAACTAATATTTTTAGTAACTATTTTAACGGGCAAAATATTAAGTTTGTCTTGTAAAGAATTTTACACTTTATGTTTTTAATATGTACTAAAAATGGCACTAAAAATAGCAGAAGCCGATTTGAAAAGAAATATAAAGTTCGTTTAGTGTGTTTAGTGTGTTTTTCAAAAATATTGTAAGAATTCACAAAATTTTAAACTATCGAAAATTTATGAAAAATTCGCACTCATTTTTATCATATTCATTAAGACTAAATTTCTTATGATAATAGATATTCACGTATTGAATATTTCGTTACTATTATTGTTGTTTATCTAATTATAGAAATTTCAATACGTATTTGAAGCAATTATTGTTTTAAGAAAAAGTAATATCAACATTGAATAATATGAATATTCATATGTTTAATTCAAAAGTCTATGAAAATGAAATAATTAATTTTACACTAATTGCTTTGTGTATTCTAATGAAATATCTCATTTTAATTTCAAAGCCATAAGTACTATTGAGAAAATAAAGAATTCAATTTAAGACAATTATTTATCTAAAATTCCATTCATGCTTTCAAAATGATATTTACCTAATTAGGACATATAATAAAATAATTAATAAACACATTTTCTTAATTTATAAAATAATAACGTAATAATACGTTACCAAATGGGTGTCATAACATATTTAAAGATAAATAGCTTACATGTAATATATTAAATATATAATTAAATAAATTGGTCCATAATTACCAATTGTTGGTTCTAAATTAATTTTTTGCGTCATATGGTAAAGATATTCCAATATTTTATTTGACAATAAAATATGTATAGAAAATAAGAAAATAAGTATCGTTCTTGGAACTACGCCATTTCAAAGTAAACTCTGCGAAGATTTTAAAAAGTTTAAAGTCACATTTATCTTTCACAATAACTTACTCACATAAAAAAATTCTGATTTGGTTGTTACTTTTGTTATTAAATAGAGAGATCCTGCATCTTTGAGCACTGTGCTGATATATATATATATATATATATATATATATATATATATATATATATATATATATATATATATATATATATATATATATATATACTAGCCATTAATACACTGTATAATAAAATAGTTACTGATGAAAATTTTGAATGGAAAATAAAGTAATATGCTGTAAACTAGAAAATGTATGCTTGTTATTTTATTCATAATAACAAGTTTATAATAGTTCTTAATTTGTGTTACTGAAATTTGGCAGCATACTTTAACAGTCGATGGCACCCAATGGTATTTTTATACATTGATTGAGAATCGATACTCTACAATAACAAACCAGTTTAAGTAAACAATGTTTGCATAATATTACATATGAATATTTGATGTTAAAGTGCAACTACTATATGAGCTAATTACTATATTGAAAACGCTGCATTATTCATAAACAAAGTAAATTGTCTTTGGTAGTTTCACTTCATTATAGAAACTAATTTTAAAATGATGAACAATTATTCGCGTGATCTTTAATTCATTACCTATTTCAAAAGTGCTTATAAAAATTTCGACAACGTATATGCTTGGATAGAAATATGCAAAAAATATTTTTTTAAAAACAGAGAGTTAATAAAATTAAATGCGAAGCAACTCACCTGATGAAAAAACTAAAGATTAATTTCTTGAAAGCTTTTTTGTTCTTTTCTGTTTGACATTTGGATTTCGTATGCAGTTAAAGGAAAAGAGAAAAATAAAAGAAGAAATGGAATACAGATTTTATAAAATGGGTTTACGCAGCGGAAGATTTGCTTTCCTTGCTGAATTTAATTAAAAGCTCTATGGATGTTTATAATTTACTTCAAAAGATCTTTCAAAATACTTCTGTTAAGTGGGACGTATTTGCATTAGTTTTGGCTTGAAATTATTTTTGTTGCAGACCGATGTTTTATTCATTTTATGAAAAAGTATGGAGCTTAGCATGCAGTAGTACTTACTTTAAACATAAGGGCTTTTTTTAAAGATATTTTAATGCTCTTAATACACAAGAAATAATGCTGACCTATATTATTTTTTGCAAAATTATATATAAATTTTCTATGTCTATTCCAAAGTATTCTTTGGAAAGCACATATGCTTAAAGTAATATGATAAATTTAATGATTTCTTAATAAAACATTTACTATCTGCTTGTGCTTACTGAATGAAATTCAGACAAAAATAACGTTTATTAAGTATTTCGACTAAGGAATCAAAATGTGAAGATAATTTGAATACGCAATTATGATATATATGCTGATAATTTGAATGTAAAGTGTCATTTAAATTGAATAACATTTTGCAGTTAATTTTTAAATTTAAAGTAAACATACATGCTATTTTTCTTTTTAACAGCTAAAAAGAAAATCTATATCAATAAATTATTCTGTTCTATGATAGTTTTCTTCAATTATCTTATTTATTTCTTATAGTATTTTCTTCAGGTGGCTTCACTCGAATAAGATATTTTCATATACCTTAAACAATAGTTTATTTAATATAAATTTCAGAGAGGTTAATAATTCTTTTCATAGAATACATTATTATTCATTCCATTTTTAAAACGTTCATTGTTTTATTGAATTTGAAGAAAAAATAAAAACATAAATTAACTTTTGTCTTATTTAAATTCTTATAATTAAAATTATCTTCTATTTAAGTATCTCAAAAAATTTATTGTTTCAATTTTATTAAAAATAAATTCAATTAAATGTTTTAAACCTCAAATAATAATATTTACAGCATTGCAATAGTAATATAATTATAGAAGAAATATAATAAATATATACACATTTAATACTATTTTACTCGAATGTGATAACATTAAACGCTGTGATCAGAATACTCTAAATAATTTATTAAAGAGGATAAAATTGTCATTTCAAAATATGCCTTGACTTGTAAAAGGATGGAGAAGATATTGTTTGTAAATTTTTTATGTCATTTTGTTATTTAATCACTTTACACAACAGAGAAGATTAAAATTTATAAAATGCCTTATTAATAAATGAAGAATATTGATAAGAAAATGATTGCCAAGAAAATTATTTATCAGCAATTTTAATTTAGATTTTTTGAAATTTAATAATTAGTTTATTATTATTATTGGAAAGTAACAAAAGTAATAGATTATTTGTTGTATTAAAAATAAATCAATTGTTATATTTTTTCGGTAAATTAATTCTTCTAACATAACAGAAATTTATTGAAAGATACATCTCATACTTCTTTTACGAATGAATGTGAGGCAAAAATCCATATCCTGTCTATTTTCGAAATGTTGCAATGAAATTTCCATAGAATTTTTAAGTTTTTAGATTTGCTTAAATATAATTGTCAGATTAGACGAGGTACTTTGGCAATCAAAGGAAAGTCCCAGCAGGTCTCATCTTGAATTGAATGAAATGCCACTAACAAGGAGCATTCAATTAGTTTTTGTAAAAGTGCATCGCATTCCTCCAAACCAAGCTCATCGGTAAACTCATAGCGAAGTTTTATAAATATAAATCATCACTGTATATGTGGAAGAGCTTTTTGATACTTAAGAAATCCTGGACTGATTCATCTTGATTTCTCAACTTATCTGTAAGAATAAACCATTTTTATAATTTGCATGTTACTAAGTACAAATGCGCTAACTAAAAAATTTAGTTGTATATTATTTGATTTCATAGTATCCCATATTTAGTAACTCAAATTTCTGTAAAACTAATAAAATTTATTTTTATGTAAACTCCAAGTTTATATTCCCAATAAGTTTAGTTTTATCTTCAACTTATATAGAATTTAAAAATTTACGTAAGTACATTCGATGCATACTAAATTAAATGAGTAAATATTTTCCGATTAAGTAAGTAAATTTCATCATAAACCTTAATTTTACTCCATACTAAATAAAATTTCGTCCTATTGCTACTTTACTATTGTTTTTAATTGTCACTTTTTTAACATATGTTTTATGCGTTTTATGTAAATAACGTTTTGTAGCTGGTTAAATTATTTTTCCCTGTATGAAGAGATTTCCTCCTATCAAAACATTTTTGTCATTATTTCAGCAGTTATATCAAAAATGCTTAAGAATACTCAAATATGTTCTATCTCTTCGAAAAAACAATGACAGCTGCTTTCTATACCCAAGTGATGTTACTAAATTTTCTTCATACTCCATTCAACAAAATCAAGACATTTTTAAGCCGGATATTACAGTACGAAGTGGAGACTCCATTTTATCTGATCTCCAAGATTTTAATCTTATTCTTAGAAAATTCAAAACATGAAATAATCATTTTAAATTAAATAATTTGATTTTGTGATTCCTCACTTTTTTGTGTTTAATTTAATCTAACGCTTTCTCTTTAAATAAAGTTAGGAAATCAGAAATTATGGTAATTTATTAGGATAAGAGTGTTTTGCACTTTCATTCAAAATACTTTCCATCTAGCATACGATATTTCCCCTTATAATTTGTCGCGGAGTAATTATTTTTTCTTATAATTTTAAAGAATAACTGATTAGGTTTCTTTCTTTTCTAATTTGCATTAAACTGAAAGGAAACTAATTATATGGATTTGATTTTTTTCTAGAAACAACGATATCTATTTCAGTAATCAGAAATATTTGTAAATATATTGTAAACAAAAAAAAAATTAATCATAAGTTGATATTATAAAGCTTCAATTTTAATTTTCCCTCTTTCTTCAAATCTTCCTAAATAAAATATATACCAGAAACATTTCAAAGTCTCAAATGGAATTACAAATTTTTTCGATATAAGCAATATTTTTGCACATAAAGTTTTTAAAATCAATATGACTCGTTAACACCTGAATTAGATTGATGTATAAAATTTTGTATAGTTAAGTTTAAAATGATTGGGAGTCACTTTTTCTGAAATTGAGAATACTAGTAATCAAAATACGTTTATTTTTTCACGTTTGTTAATGATATTACATAATAATTTTATTCACAATGCTAATAATATATTTTTATAGATTAATTTTTTAATAAATGCCTACAACTTAACAGCTTCAAAATTTTTTTTCATTAAAAAATTAATTACATTTTATAATTTATTTGTTGACACACAAAGCATTATTAACTTTAAATCAATTGTTAAAGTACATTTTAATTGCATTAAAATTAATGAGCTAAAGTAAATTTTTAGTTCACTAATTTTAATACAATTTTTTATAAGATTTTAGAAACTTTTCAGGAAAATTAATTTTGTATCTTAGCAATTCATGCAATAGGTAAAAAATATATTATAAAATTCAGTTGTTTTTCATTTACATCTATCTTAATTTTCATTCTTGAATGAATGCAGGTCATGTTTAAATGTTTTAACTAAATTAAAATGTAAGTAATGAAAAATGCCCAAACAATTAAAAAAAATAATTTCATTTTAATCTTAACTCAAGTAGTATTCTTTCATATGGCTCTTCTTTCAAACTAAATGATTTTAAAATTTTTACTGGAGCTCATTATCAGAAAAAATGCAATTACCGTTTTTAGACACCATGAAATAAGGAAGACATTTATACGCGAAAATATAGCTTCTGCTTTCTATTCAAACTTCAATTTCAATTTCAACATTTCTCAGATTTGAATAAAAAGCAAATGTTAAAAGTCAAACTTGTAAAATAGTTTCCTTTTTATGTGGTTTGGTGTTTAAATAGAGATCTTTCAATCTTTCTGCTTAAATACACGCATAAAAAGTTACTAAAGAACCTGAGCAAAATTTCATTCTCTGTCATTTTTATTTAATTACAGTTTTTCACTGTATATTTAATAAAACACTATCTATACTTAATTACCTTCCTAAGTGATTTTTTTTTTAAATAAATTAACATTTTACTAAAGAATGCTGAAACATCAGAAAAAATTCTTAAAAATTAAGTTATGTAATTTAAATCCTGTATAAAGCGAATAAAATTAAAATACGTTTCCAAAAAAATGTGAATGTTTTCCAAGATATTTTATAAAACTTAATTATTCATGTTTTATGCATTTTTCAATTGCATTTTAAGGGAAAATAAATCAATATAGTTTTACATTTTTGTCACAGTTTTAGCCATCAACTTTAATATTAAAAGTATTTTCTATAATAGCAAGTATTAATAATTCTAACTTATGACTCTTATATTTATGGGAAAAAATCGATGTACCTTATCTTTAAATTTTATTACTTAGATATATAAAAAAAATGAGAAAATATCCATTAAATTTTGATATTAGTCAAATTATATAGATTATTTTAAAGCATATTTAGTTGGAAAGAAAGAAGACAAGAAATTGCTTCCAAAAATGTGAAACTGATTTCTCTTTTATATCAGTGAATTTATTTTCTTATATTAAACATATATTTATAATTTTGAATGGAAAAATGTCTTAATGAAATTGCAAATTCCATTTAGTATTTCTATAGAAACATATTTGTTTATCCTATAATTTAATGGAATTGAGAAAAATTTCTATGCAATTTTACAACGAAATTAATTGCAAAACACATGAAGTTTCAACATTGACACATAAGAAAATGAAGCCCAAAACAGAACAGCTGAAATAGATTAAACTGTAGATACAATAAATGCGATGTAAATGGCTGCAAATATAATTACATGACATTAAAATTGTGAAATGTTTTTTGATAACAGCATTAGTAATAAAGGTATTTAGGCACATTAGATATGATTTGCTCACTGCTCAACAATCATATTTTGCAAACATCAAATCTGTAAGCTGTCTCCACATATCAAAGCCATTTCATATAAAATCCGTAGTTTAAAAGACATTCGGAACGATAATTAACATCCACATCGAGGCAAGATCTAAATACACGAACTATTCAACTGGAAATAAAAAAGTTACCATTCAGCGTTTCAATACTCAAAACTATTTACCATGAAATATAACTATCTCGTCTTGCATATAGAAGACTACACAATAAATGGTTTCGTGAACTATTCAGGAATATGTAATTAAATTCTTTTGTCTATTTACATATTTTTTTTTCGAAATTGAATATGGACAGTATTGAAACACATTTCAAGATGTTAGCTAGTTGGTTGGTTGGTTGGTTGTGTTTATTGGCGCAAGATTATAAGGACAAGTTGAGCCGAAACTAAGTTTTAAAAAGATAATCTTGGTATCTTATATTCTGGCTAAAACGATAAAATAAAAGCTGCACTTAGTTTCAAAATGTTGAATGCATCGCTTATATAATTAGCGTAAATTATAGCAAATATTGATTTGAACTCCCTGAAAAGTATATTGTTCAGCAATGTAAATTACTTAAATGAAATAACTTACCACTTTAAAAATCTTTATACTTTAAGACAGAAAAGTCTATTCTCTATCCTTAAATTGTCATCTACGCTCAACTGCTGGGGGTAAAGATAAATGCTTATGTCATAACATATCCCTCTTTTATTAAATGCACACATGATTTTTATAAAAACAAAGTATTTACTTTCTTGTGACTTATTAAAAAGTAGGGTTTTGTTATTTCTAGTCTGTTTTCAAATTCGCATATTGTTTCTGAAAGCTAAGCACACGTTTCACACTGGATAGATTTCAGAAGAAGCTTCAAGCTTCTCTCTTTAGCTTGCAATTTATTGTAATTCCATGCATTGTTATTTACTAACATGCATTTTTATATCATTCCATGAGTCATCATGATTATTCTAGGATAAAGCATAAGATAACAAATCATTCAGATTTTCAAATGCTTTGTTACTATTTTCTACAATCTGTTGTGTCTGAAAAATGTTCGATGTCAAACAATTGTTGCAGAATGACAATTGAAACAAGTGTAGATTGTCTAAGGAGCAACATAAAGTGTAGCATTTACATAGCTCGTAAGGTATCTCTTAAATATTTAAAAATAAGGTGAAATAGTGTTACTGAGATCAAATAAGAAATACCAAGGGAGACCAGAGATATCACTGCAAAATTTATTTAGCTAATAATACTTTATCAAAAATCAATGAAATTATAGTCTCTTTGGATGGTAATAAAATCAGCATTTTTAACGATTTATATTTTAAAGTCCCCATTGTTGGCTACTACCATAGTCAAGTAGTAAAAAGGGGTTTTAGATTCATCCTAAGATTACAACAGTTAGTAGGGTTTAAGCATAAAGCCACATTTGATCTGGTGTTGCAGCGGGTGGTACCTTAGCAAAAATAATTGCCATGCTTTGAATCTGCAATATATACAGCTTTTTATACATCAATTGCATGTAGTCACCTTAGACTAAAAATCATAATTACATAAGATCAATAAGCTTAGTGATAAAAATAAAATATTTATTTTCTTTTATGGTTTTCTAATGCGGCTGAATTTTATGATCCTATATGATTGACTACATGTTTGTATTCTATTTATTTTTCTTAGAAGAGAAAATTTTCCGTTTGCTGGTTTCCTAATATAGTATAATAATATATATATATCTTTATTTAAGAAAAAAACAGTAAATGTTTTAATTATTGAGCACTTTCCTTAAAATGTTTGAATAGCATTTATTATTAAAGTATTATCAAAAATAATATACATCGTATAAATAATACGACTATTTCCCCTTTTTGAATAATTTCGTTGTGAAAATTGCTGTTTTAAGAATTGTTAAGATAAATATTTAATGAGAAATGAAAGCTTATCACATTTATTCCTCTGAAATTCATGCTTTTCCAATAATTAAAGTAATATTTCATACGTACAATTAAACTATAAATTCATTTCTCCTAAATAGTAGGGATTCAATGTTTATTTGATTAGGACAAAATCTAAATAGCTTTATGACATAAATGAATGGAAATTTTTTTTACATCTGAATATAATAAGATTTAATTAGTTAAAATATTTTTGTATTGTAACTCATAAAAAGCCTTATTTCTAAATTGTTTTTTCATTATTCATAAATAGGTATAATGATTAACTTTTCTCATTGAGGATTGAGAAAATCTCTCAAATTTATCTTATTAAATGTAAAATTTACATATTATCTCAGATCCTAAAATATTTATTGGAAAAATAAGAAAAAATATGTATAAGAATATTTCAGATTTCATCAGAATGAATCCTGAAAAAAAGAGAAAATGCAATAAAGCGAAAGATTTTTCAAATTTTTTTCGAACATTCATTTTGCTGCCAGCTCAATATTATAGTGATACAGAAACCGGCAGCAGCCAATGACAATCATTTCCTTGATAGTGGAAGAAGATAAGGAAGTAATAAGACCAAATTTTCTCAAACTTGTAATAAATAAGTTTTTATCAATTTTTCACGGTTTTGAACTTGATTTTTTAAATTAGTTTAAAAAAAAACTTTAAAGAAGAAAAGATTTTAAAGTAAAACTGCTCAAGAATAAAAGTTTTGAAAATTGACTTCTGATTTCCTTTATTATTGTTTCTATTCATGGAAACAAGAGACACTGAAAAACATCCTTTAAAATATATAGTGTAGGATATTTCATAATAAATATTTACTTTTATAAAAAAATATTCTAAAAATATTTCAAACACTTTTTTTACATTAATTTTTAAAACAGACATTGAAATTTAATAATTAACTACTGCAGTAAAATATGCGAAATTATAAATTAACCTTTTAATTTGAAATAAATATTCGAACTTCTATGTAATTGTTTCCTATTTGAATATTTCTTTTTAATTTGTATATTTCTTAATCACTATAAGGACTTTGCCATTTAAAAAATACTACAGTAACGGAACCAATATATTATTGGCATAAGTATCTCACATTACTTTTTTAAGTGATTTTGTTCAGAAATATGTATACATAATATTTTTGTAAAGTTTACTTTGAAATTTTTTCGCTTTTTTTCTTCAATGAATGTTCAAAAAAGATGCGTATTGAATATTGCTTTAAATTTTATTTCAAATTATATCTGTTTATTTTATTTTTACTTTTTTAACTTTTACTAAAAACATATGATTTATAAAATGTGTGGTGAATATTTTGATAAACACCAATTTTTAAAATTTGGTGTGTTTTTTAACTATTGCCAAATATCATGATTTAATATAAAAATGTTAAATATAAAATGAAAATATATTTTTCCATATGTTGCAGTTTTGTCAACATTATTCAAAAATACTTTTATAGAAGCCAGATTAAGTTGTGCACTGCTTGAGCTCTTCTCATTCACTTTATTCAAATAATAATTTAGTTTTCACAATGATTGAAGTGTGGACAGTTTTATGTGGTCATTCAGTTCATTTGTTTTGTTTATAAAGACCTTTGAATGGCTCCTACTCTACCAAATATATCACATCAGGCAGTTGTATCAAAGACACAAAAATTTGGTCTTTAATTAAAGGCAGAGTAATCAAATTTAAGTATTCTCTTATTTAATTTATGAAGGTTTTTTCTTTTTAACTAACAGCGGCCACTTGGTGACTGATTCTTTGCCACAACAAAGCCGGGAAGTGCTATTCATCTATTGTTATCAGGTGGTACCTGTGAACCAACACACGTATATGAGGAGCATTACCACGTCGCTTTACCGATAACCCGTTTATAGTGTGGGCTACATTTGTCGTAGTGTAAAACGACATAGACATACCCTGAGAAAATGGGTATGTATATTTTTATTACACTTTAAATTTAAGAGTTTCCGCTTTTCCTTTCAAACTAAGCTGTAATAGTATAAAGGAAAGGATGCAATAAAAATTGGCACAAGGAGCCAAGTGCAATAAAAGAATAAATTCTTCCTTTCGGAAGGTATGAATGATCGTGAGAAAATTGCAAGGGAAGTTTATGTTTTATGATATGTTTTGTTTGTAAATCTGACCAGTCGGGATTAAGGGGGAGAGATTTCTGGCCTATCCCATAGGAGTGTAGGACGTTATATGGAACTTTGGAAAACCAATGGTGTAAAGAGGAGGAGCTAAGATGAGAATTTAAAAACTTCATCTAAGAATGGAAGACAGAGAGACACAGAGACAGAAAAAGTCCTCACACACAGAAGTCCCTCAGACACACAAGGCAGAGAAGCCCCTGAGATGCCCGACAAAGAAAAGGAGTAAACGGAGTATGATTGCACTGGCCTGGAGAAGTCCTGCCTCGACTGTCCTGAATGGGAATGCAGATGTCCGACTAATAGATGAAGAAGAGGTGACAAAGTCTGAAAAGAGGTATACTGAATAGCAAGTCAAGTAAGATGCGGAGATATCAGTGAATGGAAATACAAAGCGGAGATGCTGAGTAGAGGACGGGAAGTGGATGAAAAAGGAGAATCATCGGCACAGCAGAGCGGCGAAGTCTCAGACACCACAATAGTACTTCTAAAAGGGGTGAGCCTGATCTCTCGTCCTATTTCCCACTGGTCATTATGGTTATTGTGTAAATATCATAAAAATAATAATAATGTTAGAATCTTCTCTCTATATTATTTAATCCAGAAAGTTTCAATCATAAATGCTTAAATTACCTTCTTGTCATTTAATCACCAAAATTAAATCAAAGCTTTATTATATTTACATTGAATTTTGGCACATATTTTGGTGCCGTGACCACTTTTCTCAGGCAAATATTATTTTTGTTTTGGCTTTGTCACATAATTGGTGCTGTGTCCATTTTTGTCAAGGAAAAATTACATGTACTTTGAGTTTTGGCACATAATTTGGTGCCGTGACAATTTTTGCAGTAAAAGAGCACATATTTTGGTGCAGTGAGTTATATTGATCATGAATGCATAAATATTTTGGTCTTTTTGTAATAATTTTATCTGAGAATTAAAAATTAAAGGAAGCAATTATTGAAGACAGAGAGGGTTCAAGATAATTATAATATTTTTAAGTTAATTATTTTTAAGTTCTTTTGCTCCAATTTAGGGCAATAAAACATTAATGTTGAATTAACAAAAGCAGTATTGAATCAAATTTATTGAAATATATTAGAAAATTGTGTTCATAAAACTTGATATTCTTTTGAAGTTCTAAGTTATGAGATTTGAAAATAAATTTCATGAAACAGTTATAACAAAGTATGGAAACATTTTTAGAAATGTATGGCATAAATAAATGCATGAATAGTAGTGTCTAGATTAGTTTTTGTACAAGAAAAATTGCTTGTTTTTTCATATTTATGATAATAATGTTAATACAAGCATTTCATAAATACTAAAAATATAATATTGTCATAAATGAATGCTTAAAGATTAAGTACATTTTATTAACAATGTGTAATTGGTAACAGAAGTAGTATAATTAGAAAGTAGTTTAATTAGAAACAATGAATTGACTGTATATGTGTTTATTTATTTTTTATTATTGTGAAAAGTATTTGATAGATAGATAATAAGTTAAAGATAGTTGTTTATGTAATGAGTACATGCATATGTATAAAAAAGCAAGATTTTGTTTAAAAAAAAATTAAGGGTAAACAACAGTTTAGATATTCAAAATTTTTTTAGAATAATTTGAAATTACATAATGCCTAGATATAATAGGAGAAACAGAGAAATTTCACCAGAAGATATAGATTCTGGTCATAGTCGCGTGAATAAGAATTCACTATCTCAACCAAATATGGAAATCATTCAGTTAATTTTAAATTTTGATGGAGATAAGGAATGTTGTGAATTTTGGTTTACCCAATTTGAAAATGTTGCTTTGTTAGCCAACTGGGGCGATAATGAAAAAATTATAATTTTAAAATCGAAGTTAACAGGAGCCGCTAAACAATTTTTAATAGAAGATACTGATCTTCAAAATTCAACCTCTTTTGAGAACATCAAGCGAATATTTTTAGAACATTTCAGTGAAAAACAGTTTTTAACAGAATCGTATTTACAATTTTCAAATATTCAAATGTACGAATTAGAATCGGTGAAGGCTTATGCTGAACGTCTTAGACGAGCGGGTAGTCGGTATTTAGAAGCTTCTCAAATAAAAACAAGTGAGAGTAAGGCTTTAACTGATAAATTGCTTCTCTCAAGATTTATTGAGGGTCTTCTCCCAGAATTGCAAAAGGCAGTTGTTTTGGAATATCCCCAATCATTTGAGGAAGCAGTAAAATTTGCTGGTGATGTGCAAAAGGCGGAATCTCTCTATCTAAAGTTACAACTAAACAAAATAAATTCGAAAGCGATACCTGAGGATCAAAATAAGGAAACTTAAATATTATTCAGCACGAAGAAAACGCTAATACTGACAAAAATAAGCTATGTTTGTTTTGTGGAAAAACAGGTCATTTCGCTGCGACTTGCTTTTATTTAAAAAAATTAAACGAAAATTTTAATAAAATAAATGTAAACAAATGAGGAAAACAAAAAAACAGATGAGGAATAGCAACAACAATAATGTTGATAAAAACTTTAGGGGGGATAGATTTATGATTCCGAATCAGCAGAGGAGTGACCAATATTGTGAGAATTTTAGAAATAATAGGAATACGTTTCGAAATCAGCGGAGGAGTGACCAATATTGGGAGAATTTTAGAAATAATAGGAATACGTTTCGAAATCAGCAGAGGAGTGATCACTTTAGGGGGAATAGGAGTGCGTTAAACAGGGGGAATAGCAATAATTTACCGTCAGGGGGCCCAGGGTGGAAATCTTCAGCCAGTGGGCAACAGATGTCAAAATTAGAGGTGGAGCGTGAACGCTTTTCAACGGAGACGCCGGCTCCAAAAGTAAACAAGAAAACGAATAGAGAGGAGAAAAATTTCATAAGACCCGTTTCTGAGGATAGGAGACATAAAAGAGTAGGCACTGAGGAGCAAAATTATTGCACACAAAAAAGAAGCGTAAACAGTGGGGGAAAAGTAATAGCAAAAGGAGCTGAAAATGATACAAAAATTACCACAGTTTTAAATAATTCTGTTCAAATGAACAAAAGTGACTTACCAGTAGTGAAAGGTAGAATAGTAGAACGGTCAGGTTCACCGGGAACTCCACGAATAAAAGAAGATAAGGGGCCACTCTCGATTGAGATTCTCCTTGATACGGGGGCGTCGGTGTCCTTAATGTCTGAGCTGAAATTTGATAAAATAAGAAAGTATATCGAAATAAAACACGTACAAAAACATGCAAATATTTTAACGCTTTCAGGTGAAAGAATTAAATATAATCAACGTGTAGAAATTTTTTTTTCAAATTGGAAAAAAAGTGATATCAGATGTAGTGTTTATTACTCCGCAGAGCTTTTCTAATGATTATGACTGTATATTAAGTTACAAAACTATGAAAAAAGCGAACATTAATCTATATACAAACAAAAATTATATTACTATTGATGATGAGATAGTAAATTTGGAGGAAAATAAAGGTGGAATTAGTGACAAATGTAATGTTTTGAAATGCATTAACAAAAATAAAATGATACTCCAACCTAAAGAAAAAAAGGTTGTAACAAATGAGGATATTAATGAAAGTACGAAAATTGATAAAGACGAAATAGCGAAAAATTCTCCTATAACAAAACCAGAAGAAAACTTGAGTCAAATGTCGTGAATTGAGGGGGGAAATCAAGCTGCTGTTTCTCCAGCGGAGCTCGCTGCGAAACAGGAAGTGGCGGAGAAGTCTTGTAAGCCCAGTATTCAACGGCCAGGAGTGAAGGGCGCCTCGGAGGCGAAAATGTTGACAAACATAGTAAACGAGGAGCAGATGATTGATTTACAGGCGTTAAGCTTACAATCTATTAAGGAAAGCGCACAGAACGACGAGGAAATAGGGTGAATTCTAACAGGTTTACAAAAAGGTAAACTTCCTTTTAAACATGAAATTACGCGTTTTTACATGGATGAGTCGAAAGGGTTATTAATGCATTGGGGAAAAATAAAAGGAGTAGAGGAATTGCAACCCCAAATAGTTTTACCGAAAAATTTGCAGAAGTACGCAATTCAAGCCGCCCATCTGACGCATTTTGGAGCGGACAAAACTTATCAGATGGTAATTAGTAAATATTGGTGGCGTGGTATATATGCTGATATTAGAAATTATATAAATTCATGTCAGACATGTGCAAGAGTTAAGCCAAATCGGCAGAAAGAAAGTGAATTTGGAAATGTTCCTATTCCCAATGAACCGGGAGAATTTCTTAGCGTAGATATTTGTGTGCGTTTTGCATCGGGACATTATGTAGTTAGTTGCATAGATAACTTTTTTAGACGAATTGAGCTATTTCCGGTAACAAACATTAAAACTGAGACAGTTGTTCGTAAATTACTAAAATATATGTCGGTTAAAAGTGATTGTTTGGTTTTCCAAATTTCATGGTTATGATGCTTTTTATGAAAGGATTATTAATACTCTAAAAACATTTCGCAAAGAGGCGAAGGAAAACCTAATTAAGGCTCAAGAATCACAAAATATCATACAAAGGAAAAAAAGCAAGCGTTTCAAAAATTAAAGTCGGAGACATTGTATTTCTTAATCAGTCTACTAGATTTAGTAAACAATTTCTAGGACCGTTTAAAGTGAAACACATTCATTCCAAGAATGTGGTGACTATTGAGTCTCGATTTGGTCCTAGTGTTGTTACAAAAAAAGTAAATATATGTAGGTTAAAAGTGATGTCCGAAAGACGGAGGCATTTACAATAGATAGTTATTGCTCACCGGCTGAACTGAGAGTCAGGGAAACATTGTTCCAAGGAGACTGAACAATACGGTCGGGGTGAAGGCGTGTTTTGTTAGAGGGCAGTATAAACATAAATCTTAAGTGGATACAAACAGTTGAAAACATGAATCATAAAAAAGCATGCCGTGAATAAAAAAAGATAATAAAATAAAATAAATAAATTGAGAATTTACTCACAAAACCTTGAAAATACTTAGGATGATGATAATTGTGTTCCGGTCGGCATCATGTCGGCTACGCATGTGACCCTTCTTCCCTGATACTCACAGGTCTTAGGAACCGGTTAACGGCGCAAGTAAAAAAGAAAAACAGGGGGGTTTGAAGGAGTATGCCTAGAGGATAAATTGGCTCACTCCAAAATTTTCAACCATGATGTCACTATAGTGACGAGCTTGTTTACAGATTTTGAGTGATTGATAGTGTCCGAATAGACCTATTCACTCTTGGAAAAGTATGTTTTAAAAACGAAGTAGAATAAATAATTTGGAAGAAGATTATTTTTTGCAAAAATGTAGAAATAACAAATACAAATAAAAAAAAACAGAGTAAATATATCTGTTTAAAAAAAATCATAAGTATTATTTCTTATGATGTCATAATATACATATGGATATACATTTTTGTTAAATGTAAATTGAATAACTTTATAGAGTAAATTATTTTCAGTTTTATGCATTGATGTGTGTGTTTTAGTTAAAATATTTGACCAGAGGATTTGAGAGTAAAGACTCACTAACATTTATTTATATATGTATAAAGTAGTTTTGCAAGGAATTACTGACGTCAAACAATCTTTTGAAATGACTTGTAATAAATATGTGAACTTTTTCTGTTAAATGGACAAATACAAAATGTTGACCCCTGAATATGGTAATACAAATCATTATAATTATGTTATAAAAACAAATATGGTAAATATTGATTGTGTGAATTTGCATAAACTGTTATTAATTTCTTTTATATGATATGTATAGACAACTGATCATATCATTTCAGATTTCCTTTATAGATTTAAAAATAGTCAACACATAATGCATTAATAAGAAATGCATACCATATGCCATGATACATGTGTACAAATCAGTGGTTTATCTGAAGTTAACAAGTATGTTGGTTTTTTTTAACAAACCAAGGTTAATTTTCACTTGTTTTTATTATGTTTCTTTGATGTTAACATTTATGGAATTTTAAAAAAAATATATGAATATATTTTTTTTCTGTAAGTGGGGGAGGATTATGTCGTAGTGTAAAACGACATAGCCAAACCCTGAGAAAATGGGTATGTATATTTTTATTACACTTTAAATTTAAGAGTTTCCGCTTTTCCTTTCAAACTAAGCTGTAATAGTATAAAGGAAAGGATGCAATAAAAATTGGCACAAGGAGCCAAGTGCAATAAAAGAATAAATTCTTCCTTTTGGAAGGTATGAATGATCGTGAGAAAATTGCAAGGGAAGTTTATGTTTTATGATATGTTTTGTTTGTAAATCTGACCAGTCGGGATTAAGGGGGAGAGATTTCTGGCCTATCCCATAGTAGTGTAGGACGTTATATGGAACTTTGGAAAACCAATGGTGTAAAGAGGAGGAGCTAAGATGAGAATTTAGAAACTTTATCTAAGAATGAAAGACAGAGAGACACAGAGACAGAAAAAGTCCTCACACACAGAAGTCCCTCAGACACACAAGGCAGAGAAGCCCCTGAGATGCCCGACAAAGAAAAGGAGTAAACGGAGTATGATTGCACTGGCCTGGAGAAGTCCTGCCTCGACTGTCCTGAATGGGAATGCAGATGTCCGACTAATAGATGAAGAAGAGGTGACAAAGTATGAAAAGAGGTATACTGAATAGCAAGTCAAGTAAGATGCGGAGATATCAGTGAATGGAAATACAAAGCGGAGATGCTGAGTAGAGGACGGGAAGTGGATGAAAAAGGAGAATCATCGACAACGCAGAGCGGCGAAGTCTCAGACACCACAATACTACTTCTAAAAGGGGTGAGTCTGATTTCTCGTTCCATTTCCCTCTGGTCATTATGGTTATTGTGTAAATATCATGAAAATAATAATACTGTTAGAATCTTCTTAAATATTTAATCAAGAATGTTTTAATTATATATGTAAATACCTTTGTAATGAATTTGCTAAAATAAATTGTTAAGTTTTATTGTATTTTGTTTTGAGTTGATCTCTGTCATTCAATTATTTAAATAATGAATCTGGGTTTTCATCGGAGTTTTCTAAAATTACCGAGGTCACCACAACAACATTCGCTCATCATTTGGAAGAAAGGACAAAGGAACACATAGGCACAATACCCTCGAACCGGGATTAGAATCCAGGATCAACAGCTTACGAGTACAAAACGCTAATCAATCAGTTCAGTTAATGAAGTTTTGATTTGAAAAATGTTCTTTCGGGATAAAATTTTTTGCCCTCACTTATATCAGTGATGCAAATATAAATGATTTTTCTTTCTTTTTTATGAAACCTTTTCTGTTGGAAAAAGTTTAATACTTAACAACTGTTTTATTTACACTGTATATCACACACTCACTAACCTAAATGATAAACTTGTGTTATTTACGTTACACAAGTTTTATCATTTGGGTAATGCAAAACTAGTTTTAACCCTGTAAGAGAGTTAAATATATCATAAAAATTTTATTGAGGAGCATGTTTTCCAAACAGGCTTTGATATTTGTAAATATACAAAAGACATCTATCATGAAAAAAATAAAGCATTCGACAAGAAATTTAATTTTATCTATTATTGATATTTTAAATAAGACATAGAAACACCGTAAAATATATAACAGAATCACATGCAGAATAAAACTATTTTCTGAAAGCTAAACTCTTTCATGCAACAAACATAATTGCAATCTCGAAAATGGATAACCGGGTTCATTTCTTCACGTGAAGTAAATAGAAATGGAATTTTATCTCTAAGAGTTCAGAATCTCGTTTTTTACAGTAATAAGGATAGCTTTCTCAACTGCAGCTTTTATTCAATTGCGAAGTTTCATGAGATATAAATCTATTTACTGAATTGTAGGCTAGTTTATGTTAAAAAATAGAAAATAATCGCATTGGATGTCCAGTTCCATTAAGTTTTCTTTTCTAAAATTACATAAAATTATCATGACAGCCCATTTTTAAAAGCTCTTTAAAACCCTAGTCTTTTGCATTATTTATTTGTTATTATTTTGTACGTGATTTTATAACTCTGTGTATATTTATAACTGTAATTCTTCAAAAGTGTTCTGTCGAAATGTAAAAAATATTTCTTTAGTATTTCTTTAATTAACTGAAACAAATTTAATATAATTTAGCCTCCAAGTTTAACTTTATTTTTGGTAATATCTTAACGATGCAATTTTATATAACATTTATTGATTGAAAATCTGTGATGGTAACTATATTATAAAAGTTTTAAACATAGTCAATTGATAAGTAAAAACTACTACAGCTGCTGTAAATAAGCACTTCATAAATAAATGTGTATTTCAAAAAAGCTTGCTAAAATTATTTTATTTGAATTCTAATTTAGGGAAAATGACCAAATATGTTTTCTGAAGATTCAAACTTTTTAATCCAATGAATAAGGTTTTTAGAAAATACTAAATTATTAGAAAACTAAAACTAGCTGAAGAAGCCATGATATATTAATTTAAGAATATATATGATACGAAAATTGAAGTGTCCATTAGTTTAGGAATGTGTTTTAAGTCCAGTTCCAAAACTGTTCCTGGCGAGTGAATTAAGCATTTGTTCATTTATATTTATGGCTATTCAGGTATTTTATATGCAGAAGAAACATATGAATGGCTATTAGGAGAATTCTCTTGTTTGATCGTTGGCTCTAAACTAAGTAAACTTTACCACAAATACTTAATCTTTATACTTTACTTAGTGTTTACACTAATTGGTCTAAATTTACTATTTTAATTGCTTTCAATACTGTTTTTAATTTTTTCCATGTAAAAACAAAATTTTTATGTAAATAAATACTGTATTATAAGTACAATGCAAAGTAGTAAATAAATGTTTTCCGGAAAATGCTTGTTTTACTTCAAGAAATAAATGATATTTAATTTCATATAAGAATAATTTTTTTTTGAGTTCTTGAAGAGAAAAAGGTTTTAAAATCAGAAGAGAAATATTTAATTCAAATAGTATTATGGAAATTAAGAACTGCACATTAATTACTATGAAGTCTTTAGATAAAATGTACTGAAAACCACATCCGTATTAAGTGTATCCTGGAGAAAAAATCATTTATATAACGGTTGTTATGTATGATAAGCATTAACAAAATAGTATCTCATCAAAAAGTGATATTGATCAGTATAAAGTCTTTTTTATCAATATTAAAAGGGTAAGATGCATATCGAACATTCTTTTCAAAACTAAATTATTGAATGCAATTAAAATAATAAGTTTTTTTGGAGGAATATTTAAAACATCTAGTTTGGTTCATTATTTGATGGCATATAAATATGTCAATGAAAATACTGAAGAATATATAGCAAACTTTATATATTAGACACTGAAAAAGTTATTCAAAAACTCCTTGTATGAGTCATTACTTTAATAAAAACCAATTGTTTTATAATTGTTACTGAGAAAACTAGGATTGATGATTGGATATTGATAGAAATTAGTAGAAAACTCATTATTCCTAAAAATGTTTTACTGATTGCCCTTTATTTTATTAATAATTTTAAATCTTCAACTTTTAAGAAAGAAAATTTATATCTTTATCTAAGCTTTCGTTTGTTTAAAAAGCATAAGCAAAAAAATATCAATCGATAAAAATTTTTTCATAATCTGTAAGGTTTGAATTATTGAAAGTAATTAGTGTTGGGAAGTGAAGTTTTTTTTTGTATTATTTATTTTAAGATATTTAATTTATATATATCTTATATAAGTTAAATATCTTAAAATTTAGATATTATTTATACACTCTGGTCAGAATAAGATAGAATCCACCTATAATATTTTGAAATGCTCTAAGTTTTGTAGAAAAATTGAAGAGACATAAATTGCAAAGGTATTAAAATTTTTATAATAGAAATATATTGTCATATAATTAATATCTATTACACAGTTTTAGTTTTAACTTAAGGAAATTTTTCTAAGCTAAGCAGAACCTTCAACTTATTGTAGATAAGTAATTACCAATAACTCATATAACAAACAACTAATATACCCATGGGCTATATAATTAGAAACCTCGGAGATTTACAATTATATTGTTGGTTTGGCTTGGTGTCGCATCCATTTGAAGTCAAATAATTTCCAGTTAAAAATATGTCATTTTTTTATGATTACATCATGATGAAATTTATATGTTGTTAAAATGTAATAAGGAATAAGAATACATTTCATGACGTACAAAATAAAATGGACAAAAATATTATAAGATTTTTCACTCTTCTCAATTTTGAAGCCCTTCTCAAATAAGAATAAACCATGGGATTATTGTTTATCCTCATTTAGTAAGTTTTACAAATTCGGAAACAGTAAAATTCACTGGCTTCTCAAAAGCAGTTTTATCAAAGTCTTTTAAAAGTTAGCCTCAGAAACCACAGTACTTATTTCTAAGAGGTGACAGTATTTCTAGCAGTTTTTCAAGAAAATGATCGGCATATTCTTCAAAGAATTGTACGACAGAACACCGATTCTATTGTGCTTCAATTGACAAAGATTCACCAAACAAAACTCTTCCCAACAGATTTCAGCTCTCATCCTGAGCAGAGGATTACAGAGGATAAGAATTGATCGTTAAGTACTCCTGAAAAAAGCATCTATTTCTGTCTTAGAGTTAAAATTGCGTTTGCAGTGATGTTGTGAAAAAATGCATCGTCTTTTCCTTCCAAAAGTAAACTATGCAAGTTGGATCAGTTGGACCTCCTCATAGAAATAGAAAAGCTGTAATCTTCATTTACATCCTATGAGCTGAGACCAATTTCGCTCTACTCATGCAAAACAACCATCTGAATCAAAATTTTCGAAAATGAAATGGAAATTTTATTAAGATCACGTTATACAGAATAAATGTTTACTGGAGTAGACCCCAAATTTTGTCTGGAACTATAATCATTAAGATGCTAGACAGGAAAAACACTAATCCTTATAATTGCTATTTTTTTTTCAATCTGTATAAATTAGTTCCTCGCAAACAATTGTCAACAATTACCAATGGCAAAACCCATATTTATCAATCGTAGCAAATTAGAACATGACGAATACCATTAAATGGGATGCTCTAGAAGAATAACTAAATAATCACAAATATATTCTTATGTCCTTTAATAAAATATAATATCCGATCTAACTTAACTATTTCAAATCAAAATGTGAAAACCACAGAATCTTTAGAAAACTACTAAGGCTTTACATATTGGATCTCATGACATCAATTCAAAATGCAAAAAACCTTCCAAGATCTGGAAGCAAAACGACCACTAATATTCAATTATCACGCAGTTCAGTTCCCAATCACACAAAATTTAATTTAACGTTCAAAACATATGTCCCTTTTTAAGACTTGAAATCTAGGTATATCCAAGAAGGCGATGATGACACTAATAAGAAAATTTAAAAGGGCACCACCTGAATTCAAAGAAAGTGTTATGGGACTTTTCATTTAAAAAGGAGCCGATATGACAATATCCTTAGAAAATCAAAATAAATTGCGTGCGGAGAATTTCTGCAGAGATTTAACTCAATTTTATGGCAAAGTCTGTAAAACAGTCAACAAAACATTTGAGTTAAAACACAACCCTTTTATCCAAAATGCAACAATCTCTACGGAATGAAATAGACATTACAAATAATATCCTAGAATACCTTTTATAAATCCATTCTCTTAGATTAGCCTCTATCAGTAAATCAATCTTGCTTTTATTCAGTTTTATAATACGTTTATTCAGGAAAAAGATTTGCAAGAAACACCAAATAGTTAGAAGATAGAAATTCTCCAGAATATAACAAAATTAACAGAATCATAACTAAAATAAGCAATTTTTCCTGTTCTTACAATCATTTTAATAAATGACTCTCCTTCTCGTACTTTCTTATGTGTTTAAAAATTGGGATGATTATGTTATTTCACAAAAAGGTAAAATTTTGCTATTACCAACAAGAATCACAGGGATAAATTCACCACCAGAAGATTGATTTTGGAATAAACAAATTTTCTTCCATGGAACAAATATATTTTAAGTCAAGGAAAATATTAGAAATCATTTTCAAACTACTAAAAATCATTTTAGATAAAAACTCAGTTTCTCCATTTACAATCAAGCACTATGTTACAAGGTTATCAATGAGAAGATGAATAAAATAGCCAAAATCCAATGCAGACTTATGCATAACTGTGTAATCCTTTATAAGCTGTGATTGAAAGTATACCTCTGAAGGGAGTTGAGAATGGGAAAAATTATCTTAACGCCAAAAAAATCCGCGAAGTTCAATTCTATACAACAGAAGATATTTAATAAGAGTAACTAGAATATTTGGCATTACATTTATTTCGGTACTTCAGATGGTTAATGGAAATTCTTCTCCACTTAGCATACCAGTAGAAGCAAAATTCTTTTGTCATACACAGAAAACATTTTATGGATTGATCCTCCTGTTTCACCGCAAGAGAAATATGCAGCCTCCCTCCAAGTACACTCTATGTTTTCCACTCTCTTCTAATTCAATGTCAATATTCACAAAAAAAAAAAAAGACTGGGATGTCGACAGATTCTCTGATGTCAATATTCACATCAGAGAATCTGTCGACATCCCAATCTTTTTTTTTTAAGAAAGTAAAGTAAATATTTTTAGAGACGGATCAAATGAAAAAGATAATGAGGGAGCTGCATTGATTGTTTAAGTATATGATGAGTTCAGCATAACATGACAGGCTAAATACATTGACAGAATAACTGAATAAATGTTTGAAACGGTGGCAATAAAATAATATATCGAGGAAGAGAAAAAATTATTGATCTCTGACTGATCATTGGTCAGATATTCAAGCGTATGTTAACATTCTCTTCATTTCAATCAGCAAACATCCTATTCCTCTATCCTTTATCCATATGGTAAAAGCCAACACTGAAATTAAGAGCAATGAAAAAGCAAACCAATACTTGAATAATGCAGCATCTTTAAAGTATTTATAACCCTATTTTCACATTTTAAATGTTTACTCAAACGTTTAAAAATTGGACCCTGGAACACTAGCAAATCTATTGCAGGAAAAAAAAAAAAAAAAAAAAAAAAAAAAAAACAGAAAAGTTTATAAGACGCAGTCAGTTATTGATATCATGTTCTTCACAGGAGCTAAAATGAAGCGCTGTACTTTATGGGCCATGGACCATTCCCCAAATATTTTAAACAATTTAGCATTGCATCCAAAAGCATCTGCATTTATGGAGAGAAAAGATATTCATTGCCTCACACCCATTTACGTCATCAGTTTTTCTTGCTGCTTGCCTGTTAACTAGAAAAACAAAACTTTTGAAAGAACAAGATCTTAAAATTCAGGTTAAATAAGCTGATAGAATTTTCCCTCTTGCATAAGTATTCGGTCTCCTGGTATAAATATGAAACAGTTTCGAAACCAGAAACAAAAAATTTCCAACTACTTAATGGAAACTAAAAATATCATTTTCCACATGTATATACATATTTTATTTACCTATATAAATTCTTTCTGGTTTTTTATATCATACACATTTTATAAAAACTGTGTGTAAATATCTTAATTTTCTTTTCCAAATGTATAGATTAATACTTATAAATTTTCCAGGAATTTCTACTACGCTAGTAAAGTTTTTTAAAAGTTAGCTATAGGACTTTGTTAGTTTCAACAGTCAACTTAGGAGGATTAAAAATATATACTGTTTTCGATTTTTTGAATAAATCAGAAAAAACCTTATTTTTTACTGATAGAAAATACAGAATTTTACAAGAATCCCATGAAGCTATGAATTTCTCTTGTCATATGTGAATTTTGCAATTGTTTAGTGGAAATATCATGATATGGGACATGGAAATGATATTCTGTTGTTCTCCGAGAATAAACCAAGAGACATACTTGCAGTTCGATTTCAATGATGGATTTTTTCAGAGATAGTGGCAAATAATTCATAAGAGAATAATGAAATTGTGTATCATGAATGAAGTGCTCAAAATAAGTTTGTCGAAAGTCATTCTGATTCAAACACCTTCCATGGCCACTGCAGAGCCCGGATCTTAATCCCATATAAAATGCATGGTACACAGAGGAGAGACGCATTTGATAGCACTTTCCTATTTCAATTAATAAATAAGATCGTAAAGGCTGCAGAAGCAATGTCTTTTATACTCTGGATACAAATGCACTCCAGAAAGATGTCGAATCGTTACAAAAACAATATAGGATTGCTATCTGTGCATAAGGTGATCCAGTAATCTATAAAACTTTTATTTTAAATTCATTGACCAGTCTGCGTATTAGTTTATGTATTTATTAATGCAATATAAGAGCCTAATGAATTTCTTATAAATAATAAATATATAACTTAAATTCTAAGTTGAAAACATGTATCCATAAGAGGAGATAAATACATCCATTATATCCATTAAGAGGAGATAAAGCTTCCAGTTTAAATATATCTTTGAAAATGTTTTTAGCTGGAGAAAATGTGATAATCTATCTACTTTAAACTTTTTTAATCAATGAAATAAAATATAACGACGAAATAAGTTTGTGTAAATTGTAAATCTAGTGATTCTAAATTGGCTTAAATTGTAATGAGAGGGAAAAAGTATTCACTTCAGAACTGAAAATATATACTTTCAAAAAACTTCCTTTTATGGATGTTTCATTTAATATTGTAGGTTAAACATTAATTTATACAAGATACTTAGACAATAAATGTATTACGCATAGTAATGAAAGTAATCTCGCTAATGGGGTATTCCTCAATAAAATATAATTCCAAAGTTTATTTTAAATTTGAAAAAACATGACTAACATTTATATTTTTATAATGCATAGTTTTTTAGTAAATAACAAATGCGGATAGGCTGAAAATATTGCATGCAAAGAAAATAAACAGTATAGATTAGAAAGGAAAATTAACTTCTAACTTTCTTAATTCTTTTATTTATTTATTTTAAATGAATTTTTTATTTTTGAAAAACATGAATGTTTTCTAGAAACTACTACTAAATACAAAAAGTGTAACTGAATAGCATTTTCTTCTAGAATAGATGTTTTACAGCAAGCAGTACTTAATCGAATTGTAGTTTGCAAATAAGATTAAATAAGTTATTTTTTTTCTATGAAAAAAGAGAAGGGACGCAAAATATTCTTTCTTTTCTTTCATAATATTCCAAAATATTTAAAGCAGTATGTTATTGAAGAAAAGTAGGCTTTTATCTATTTCATACTTAGACAGAACACTAGAGATATTAAATATAAATATTTCTCTTATATTTGATATTTGTATACAGCATATTTTCTTTTCTCAACGAGTACAGAACTTGATTGTAAGAAATGTATACATCTATATATATATAGATATGGTATGTAATCTTGTGCTTCCCTAATTATTTTATATTATTTATGTATATAAAAGATAAGGTTTTTTACAATTTCACTGAGTAATAAATAGTACGTGAAAATTAATATAAAAATAATTAAAATAAGAAAATATAACTGCTTTTTTTTCAGGATACTACCCACCTAAAATAAGAGATTATATTAAAATTCATTGGTATTAATTAAATAGGAATTAATATTTTATATAAAATGTAAAGCTAGATTATTATAAATTTGATCCATTTTGATATAGATTATTTCCATGTGTACTCAAGAATATTCAACATATTATGTGCAATAAATTTGATTCATACAATTTCATTTCAAGTTTTAATAAATTAATTTTAATTTGTAAACTGTAAGTCTTTTTTTAAAGTAATAAATATGATTTTCCATGATTGTTATTTAGTACGAAAACAGGCAATTTAATTTGATTGGCTTAATATGCTGGCAAAAGCTTAAAATTTAATTTTTGTTAATTTAATGCATAGAATTTTTTTGATTACTTTCAGCAGCACATTATAAAGAAAATCTTATTTTAATCTAAAAATTAGAATTCAATTCTAATCCCTTTTACCAATAATGTCATTAAAGGTATAAACATTCAAAAAATTAAATTTATTCAAACCAAACACAAAAATGATAGTTTTTCTAACTAATTTTAAGAGAATTATTTTTCTTGCAAAGTGATTTTCCACAAAAAGTTTTAGATGAAATTAATCCATTTAGAATACTTACATTTTTATAAGCTTAATTTTTTATTTAAATGATGTAATAAATCTGCAAATGCATTAAGAATAATAAGCTTTTATGAGTTTTTATATTGTGGAAGATAAAATATGTGAAATAAGAATCTTTATAACTTAACTCATGATTTTTATAAAGAAATTGTTTTTAAAAATAACTTAAAATAAAAATCATTTTGCAGTAAAATAATCTTTAAAAATAAATAAAAAAAACTACTTTTTTTAATACTGTTTGATGTATAGTAAAGGATTGTAGAGCTAAATGCTCTTTTTTTACAATCTTAGGGAAAAATAATTCTTTTGAAAAATGCTTGATTTTAATGAAAAATATTTTATGACTCTATAAGTCATTATTTTAATTTTTAGGTGGAAAATTATTGAAATTTTATTTGCAATGAGCTTAAAAACATACTTTTTATGAGAGAAATTCCTTATTGTAATCTTGAAACAAAAAATCTAGGACTGGTCACTTTTATTTGATATTGATTATTCTGATCTGAATGTTTGATTGAGTTTTTTTTATTTATTCAGATACCAATTTAAATTTAATCGATTTTAAAAGAGAATTATATTTGGGAGACATCGTCTTATATAATCAAGTATCCTTTCTACATTCATCGATTTTTTTTTACTACAGAAACGAGTATTATATCCTTGAATCGTATTATATTTATTACAATTGTTATAAATGTCTCTCTAATTTATAAAATTTTTCAGTAATACACATTGCATTTTAATATAATGCATAATTTCCTTTAATTACATGTGGTGTACTTTTTTAAGTATTTTAGATGGTATTGGAAAGTTTGAGTTACAATATAATCTCAAATTACAGCCGTAACACAAATAAGTGAATATTGCAGTTTTAATGCTTTGAAAGATATGTCTAATAAAAATATATTTTAATAAAGTGAGTGCTTATCATTTGATCTCCTAATATTAAATCAATTATCTATCATCATATTCAATATTTTGTTTTTCTTAATGGCAAGCTCTAATTGACCAACCCTTATTCACAACAAGGCCAGCAATGCGTTACCCGGTGGGCACCCGTGAACGAGTTTTGGATTCTAGTAGCATTATCAACCCCAAACCCCTTTATAGTATCGACCATATTCATTTTATCATCACAAAAAGAAGGAGAAAGAGAGAGAAAAGAATGCCGGAACTCGATACCGTCAGCTTAGGTGTCAGGAACGCCAACCATTGAGCTTTCAGTTGGCCTAATATCCATTATTTATAGTAAATAGTAATTAATCAATTGTGTTTTAAAAACCGTAAATATTTTAATTATATATTACACTTAGTGCTATCAATATAAATTTTTTAGAATCCTTTCACCATGTTTTCTTTTCTGTAAGGTGAGCTGACGTTCTTCATATATTTTGATTGTAGGAAAATATGTGACAGCACTCTAAGTTAAAATCTGAAATTTAAGAAAATGTGTGTGTTATATTCAAATATAATATTGTTAGGATACAGAACTATGCATTGCGCCTAGAGCTATACATGTTATTTATGATTTTAATTTCATTCTTTCACAAAGCGCTACACACCATCTTATATAAAATTAGGATAACAAGTTTATTTTATTTATTAATTGAATTTATCATTAAATACCGTATTTTAAAAAGAAAATTTTTAAAACAGCATTGATTACTGAAGAAATGTCTTTATAAATGAAGAACTTAGTTTCCTAACTTTGATAATTTCTTTTTCGACTGCTGCAGATTTAATTCATCAAAGGATAAAACAAATTTACATCATCCAAAAGTGTTTCAGTTAACGATATTTTGCAGATAACACAAATTCATTCCCTTGATAGACACTGGCGTCCCAGGATAAATGAAAAGAATCTTCGTTTACAAGGTTTCGCATTGTCAGAATCGATATTTCTGATGAGACTGATCACCGAAATCTTATAAGTAGAGATGATCTGTACGTATGTGTGAACAAGGAAAAATATATGATTCAAATGGACATTTTTATATTTTATGATATTATTTATCATTCTTAAGAAAGTAAAATGTCAATTTTTTCCTGAACTCAACTTCCACGTACAAATAAGGAAATCAATGAAATAAATTATTTTCAAGTGTATTGCAGAAAGCTCTTAAATCTAATTGAAAAAAAAAACTGATGACTTTTCTGAAAGTTCTTTTCTTAAGTTTTTTTTTTAATTTTTTGAAAGATAAAAAATTTTGTGATTTGGATTTTTCATTCCGTTAATAGTTCTTATGAATTTTTTAAGGCAATAATTCTTTCTATTTTAATATATTTTTTCACTACGCTTGCATAAATTTTCCTTAAATTTAGATGACAATGAATTACTTGATATTGAAATTTTAATCTATTGATTAGATAACATTCGATGAGCGTTAATTAATGAGCAACTCTAAGTAATATTAAATTGAACATAACATTAAAATGTAAGTTCTAATCATAAGTTAGATGTTTATACTGAATTCAGTTTTAAGTTATCTAAGCATTTAAAGTTTATTCCTTGAATTTTATTTTAATGAATTAACTGAGAACGATAAAGCTGGAATACATAATCATAGAGTAAAAATATTCGGTCTACATTAAAATCGTGTCTGATGAAGATGTTGTTAAAACAATATTAGAGCAGGATCTACTTCTGATAACATCGGAGATCGTAGAAAGCTTAATTCAGCTCATCAAACAATTCCCGACTCTATTCGGAAGATATGATTCATGAAGAAATATTGAGAATGGGTGCCACAGGAATTAAATCCGAAGAAATTTGATTATTGAATCATATGTACATCTCTGTTTGCTTGGAACAAAATCAAGTTCTCTTTGAACCTTATGATGATTGGAAATGAAAAGTGGATTACCAACAAAGACATTATAAGGAAAAAGGTACATTGCTTAAAAAACTAGGCCTTTCCAACTCTAAAACAAATTTGAGAATGGATAAGAGAATATTGTGTATATGGTAGGACATTTGAGGAACAATACATTTTAAAATATAAATGAGAAGCTCAATTCAGAAAAAGCATTGTCAGCAACTTAATAGTTTAAAGAGGGCAGCAGCCCAAGAAAAGATCACGATAATTTTCCAAGAAGAAGCAGTCCAAGAAAGAGGTAAAAAAGAGAGAGGTAAAGAGTTCGTCAAAAATTATAGAACAATGCTGAAAAATTCTGTCCCATACACTATATTTCTCAAACTTATCACCCTCTAACTATCACTTGTTTCTGTCCTAAAAAAATTTAAATAAAGATTACTAAAGCACTGTTTCAATTTTTTGCATGAAATGATGAAACATTTTCAAAAATTGGGTACAAAAATTGCCCTCAAACGAGCAAGAAGTCATTAATAATAATGTAATTTTATAATTTAATAAAATGTATTGCTGTTAAGAATAATTTGCATTTTGTTTTATCCCAAAAAGGAATAGATCTTTTCCGTACACCTGATAGTAGTATATGGGGGGGGGTAGAGGACACTCAATTTTTTGCAAAATAAGACCTATTTTGCAAGTCTTATATCCGTTTTTTGACAAAAATTTGCAAAAATAGAGCATTTTTGATTTTTAAAATTTAAACAAAAAAGTGTATTTTTCACTAAAAAATGACGTTTTTTTTCACTAAAATGTACGGTATTTTTAGTGTTTTTAAGCTGTTTTTGATGAAAAATAAAGCTTTTTTTCACTTTCAAAATTTCAACAAAAAATTTGACCTTCCATTGAAAAAATGATTAGTAAAAAATGCATTATTTTTATGTTTTCAAGTTGTTTTTTGATAAAAATTGAGTTTTTTAAGCTGTTTTATTATAAAAAATTTGTGTTTTTTTTTGGATACTTAAACGAATGTTTTTTTTATAAGAAATGCAAGGTATTTTTGAAAACATAAGATAAAAGCTATTGTATGTGTTTTTTTTTTAAAAAAGATAAAGATTTAAACTTCTTTCAACTCGTAATCATAATATTTATCATTTATTTTACCTTTGTAATTGAATAAATAATTATTTTTATTTATTTTTTTAAGTGCTCTTTCAGATAAATCAGCATGGCAAGAACTTAAATAACATTCTTTTTCACTATCGTTTACTTCTAGTTTTGCAATTAATGAAGATCCAAATTTTGTTTTAATTTTTTTCAAAGATATCAAATTGTATTTTCCAACTTCTAAACCTCTCAATTTAAAAATTTCAGGATATGTATTCCTTTTGATGTTGTTGAATTCTTCCATTTATGATATTTCATTTTATTAAATGATTTTACGTTTTCAAAAATATTTTCTGAAGATATTTATTTATAATGTAATAAGATGTTTCATCTACTAGATCAAGTCCTTTTTCTCTTATATCCTTATTTTCAACTTTTAAAATTAATTCTCTTATTTGATCAATATATTTCATTATTAAATCATCAATTCCATATCTGTCATATAGTTTCTTGATTTCAATTAGCTCGGTAATTATTTTTGAATTCTCCATTATTTCTTCACTAATATCTAAGTATTTTATCTCTTCCATTTATTACAAACTATTTTTTGAATGGATTTCTTATACTGACAACATTTATATAGACTGCACATAGGACCTAATATTCTAGGACATTTATGTACATCAATATCAACAGCTGGTATATTTAATTCTTCAAATATTTCTTTTTCAATTGTTCCTCCTTTATAAGCAAATCTACCACCATATTCATCATATAAATACTGTATATAATTTTTAACATTTTCATTACTAATCCATAAACTTTTATCGTCTGAATATCTTTTAAATCTTAGACCGTGAATTTCATGAGTGCATTTACGAACAATTTTCATTTCTTGTTCTGTTAATTCACAATTGGTATAAATACTTGAATTGTTTCAGCAATTGGTTCTGTTAAATGTGTCCAACTAATTTCTCTGATGATTTTTTTATCTGGAAGGATAAATCCTTGAATATTGAATATCAATGATATATCAGTTATTTTATTTTAAATGCATTTTTATAAATAATTTAAAAAATTGAGAATAAAAAATATTAAAGATATAAAATACTGAAGATATAAAATATTAAAGATATAAAATACTGACGATATAAAATATTAAAGATATAAATTACTGAAGATATAATATATTGAAGATAAAAAATATCGAAGATATTAATATTCAAAGGGAACTGTGTTATAATCATCCAAGATTCTACGTTTATCAAATCCAAACATATATCTCTTATTTGATTTAGTACTTGAAATATCTCTATTTTTTGTATTTTAAATTGGTTTATATTTCAACATCTATACAATCCGTTTCACCTGTAATTATTTTCATTCGGTTATCAAAATCTAACATTATTTCACTCTGATAAGACATTTTAAATCCTTTCACTTTTCCATGTGCAGATCCATCATTTAGTATATATCTATAATCTTTACTAGCTCCAGATATCCAATATTTCATATATTTATCATTTCCAAGTTCATCTGTCCAATCTCCTAACATACATCCTGTTTCAATATCTTTGGTTCCATCATCTATATAAACAACGCTATCTGTATCATAATATATAACTTTTTCTTTTAATTTATTTAACATTTTATATAATCGTATTCTAGCAGAACTGGTTGTAAATGCTGCTATATAAATATTTGTGTTAAAGTTATTTATCTCATATTGTTCTTCCATTTTGTAACTCATTTCTACGCAATCATCAATCATAAATACCATGTTTAAATCTTTTATTGTATCATCTAGTATAATTCTATAGAAATCTTCAATCTCCATTACGTATTCAGTTTGTTTCATATTTTTTCGCTGTCCAAACTTTCCCCATAAGGAGTTCAAACATATTTTAGCTATAAATCTCAAACCTGGATTTTCTTCTGTTTTTCAATTTTATACCTAATTTCTCTTTAACTACCTTCTTATATTCCTTTTCATTTTTAAAATTATTTTTCCATTTATCACATGTTTCGAGTTTAATTTTTAAAAACAATTTAACGTACTCTTTGAATAATTCATTTGATTTATTTTCAAAGTTCCACACTTCATAAATATTCATTATTTTATATCCTTTTTTAATAGCTAATTTCATTTCATCTGTAGTCCAAGTACCTATAAAACATCTTTCGTTATCGCTGTGTTTACATTCTGAATTTCTGATAAAGTAACAATCTTTACATTTCTTCTTATCAAAAGACGATTTGAAGTGCTTACAATGAAGGGTTTCAGAACATGATCTACATAGTGAAAACAACAGTTTTTCTCCTTTATAAGGTAGTACAGGATTATATAATTTCCGAGGAGGTAGTATTTTAAATTTTATTAAACCATACCAATATTTAATATATTTTTCAGGGTTAAATATTTTATCAGGATGACCATTTGGATAATAATCAAAGTAATTAACTGTTGGATATAAAGAAGTTACATCTAGGTATCTTCCTTTTTCATTCGTTTTAAATTCATATTTTAATTTAGTAGGTTCACATCTACCACCATAAAAAGCATCTTTAGGATTTAAAGGTTCGATGATATCTTTTTTCCATTCTTTTTTCATGCATTTTTTCATATCTTTACTACTGTCAAAAGCACATTCCCATATAGTTATTAGATCATATCCTTCTTTCATTATTTTCTTATTAATTTTTTTAGTTCTTTCACATAAATCTTTCATCAACATTTGATTTTTAAGATTTATTTGTGTACCAGAAAAACAATTTTTACATCCATACCAATAAAAGCCATGGAATTGAAAAACTGTATTTTCATGAAATCCATCAACTTTATAAGTTTTATTTCCTAATTTCAATTTTTTCTCTCCTCCATTCAAAGCATGTTGAATATCAATATTTTCCTTTCTAAAATATAATCTAACCAAGCAATTGATTTTTTACTATATTGATCTTTATGAATTGTATCATTATCAATAGTTATAGTATCTTTTTTCAAGAATTTATCTCTGTAAATACCCATGCATACACCTGCTAACGTTACATATTTAAAGGGATCTACACTAACAGTTTCTAGAAATAATCTTCTCAATTCCAAGCATCCTTTTCTCAAAATATCTACATCTGATCTACAATATTTTATAAATTTTTTTTAAAAATCAAATGTTTCATTTTTAACAGAGTTATACCATTTATTAAAATTATTTCTTTCATTAGTAACCATTGTATTATATCCATAGTAATATTTATCAGTATATTTACCAACATAACTTTGATTACTTTTGGTATTAAAAAGATGTGGAAAGTATCTATTAGCTAATTCAGTTACTCCAAACGTTTTTGGAAACTTTTTAAGTGGTATCATTGTGAAATTTATAGAATCAATAAATCTTATATGGTAAGCAGGCGAATGCATATAAGGTAATTTATTACCTTGGTATTTAGTAAATACTTTGATGTTATTTTTGAAACAATATTTAGCTAAAAATTGAAAATCAAATCCTTTTCCATAATGAGCTAAACAGGTATATCCATAATGATTATCTTTAAATAACCAACTACAAAATTCATTTTCATCTTTAAACATTTTCTCTTTACCTTTATATTCGTGACATATTAATAGATTAACTTCATGAATTCCAGTTTCTTGAATTGTTTCAAGATCAAAGAATATATATTTTTCAGTGTAATCAAATTTACATTTTTCACACCAATCTTTTTGATCTCGTATGAAAGTAGGACACTTTTGTTTACACATACCTCCTTTTGAACTCTTTTGTTTCATAAAACATTTATGATCATTCATTACCCATCTCCAACAATTTTTACACCTCAGTTCACCACATTTATCCTCTTTACGTTTTCTCTCTAAGCTACTTATATTTCTTTTACACTTTAAACATTTCCATAATATTTTACAAACACTATAACCTTTATCATCTTTCGTTTTGTGATTTTCAAAACATTCTTTACCTATAAATTTTCTATTGCATTTATTGCAAAATATTTCATCTCCTTTACAATCAGAATTTTGAACAAAACATCTATTACATTTCAAAGGACATTTGTGAACAAAACATCTTTTACATTTTGTAGTTTTCTTATATCCTATTTTACAATAAATACAATAATGATCTTTACCTAAAAATCCTGTAATGGAAGTAATGACATTAAAATGATTTTGAATCTTGTATATGTAAATACATGTAGATTTATATTCTTCAGAATATAAACTTTGATTACAATTTTCTCTACAGTAAATATTAATTTGAACTTCTAAGAATTGTTCAAGTATTTTAACCTCTTCTAAGTTACATATTTCTAAAGGAATATTACATAAATTATGTAGTTTTACAGCTAAAACTTTTTGTAATAAACGACCTTTTTTGATATATGTTATATCATTTTCAGTTAGTTTTTGATGATTTAATTTATCACATAATAATTTTGGATTTTGAACAGCTAGAGCAGTGACAATAGATCTAGCTAAGCATATATTATCATTATTTTTTATTTGACAAATACTTCTCTTCTTTGAAGGATCTGTTTCTGAATACATTCATAATGATTTATGTCTACCTCCTTCTGGTAGTTCAGTTACATGAAAATCAAAAATACATTCAGTTATATCAAGTTCCTTGTATTCAATCTTATTATTTAATGTTTCTAAATATACTTCGTAAGCATCTTTAGTAGACATCCTTTTCGGATGAAAAGGAGCACTTAATTTTGGATTATGCACAATTATATCAACTGTACCATTTATATTTTTTATAGCTTTTCAAAATAAATCTGATAAAATATTAAAATATTGTACAGGTTTAATTTTATTAATCTCTACAATCTTATAAGATTTTCTATGAGTCATATATTTCTTTATACATTTACCTTTAATTTCTTTAGTTTCATAATCAGGTTTAAATAACTCATTTAGTTTTACTTCTCTTTTAATTTTTTTATTTTTCACAGGTCCAAAATCTTTAGTACCTTTATTAAATTTTAAATTATATGAATCAAATAATTTTTTAATATTTTCTCTTCTCTTTGGATATTTAATAAATATTTTCTTTTTACGATCTAAATAATCAGAAGTATTTAAATCTAATATATCTATTAACACTTGTTTATAATTTCCAATTTTTCTAATATATGATATTATGGATTTAATAATATCATTCTTAGATTTACTTTTGCTTTTTATTTTTAAATCTTTTATAACATTTTTCATTTTTTGAGTACTCAAAGTATTCAAAGCATTTTCAATATGAACAAAAGCCATACTTGTATTGAAATAAAAAACAAGAAATTTTTTATTTCTATTGATTAGAAAGTAATTTTATAAAGGGATTTTAAAAATAGAATTTTTTATTTTCTATTTATTATAAAGTATTTTTATAAAAGGATTTCAAAAATAGAAGTTTTTATTTTCTATTTATTAAAAAGTATTTTTATTAAGGCTTTTGAAAAAGATAAAATGTTTTAAACCTATGGTTAATATTTAATATTTAAGAATTTATTAGCAGCAATTATATCTGCTAACAATTTTTTGTGTATTTTGCTTTTCTCATGTCTCGCACGATGCCATAAGGTGTAGTACCTGCCACAAATACAGCGCTCAGATTGAGAATAAATATCTTTGGTACATTGGATACAACGAGTCATTCTTTTCTTTATATGCATATAAAATTCTTCTTCATTCTTTTTTTATCTTACAATCTCTACAAATCATATCCACTTATTATGGTTTATTTTTTTTTAATGGAAATTTTAATTCTGATATTAACATTAATTTTAAAATTATTATTTAATTTTTTCTGCTTAAGAAATACTTTATATTAATTATGTTTTGAATAATTTTTATGTAGCTCTAATTTGAGGCTATATATAAAATAAGATATTTTTAATTATTTAAAAATGCTAAAAACTCATTCCATTCATTTTTATTTTCTTAAACTTTTAAATTATTTTCTATTCCAAAATATTCACAAATCTTTTTCAGGATACACAAATACTTTATAGTTTTTTTGTAATATTTAAAATCTAAATATTTGTAAAACATTTCATCAGCTTGTAATGTAAAATTTAAATGTTTTCTTTTTAATTGTTTAAAAAATTTATCCTACTTACATATCTCTGTTTCAAAAATGATTGAATATTTATATTATAATAATTTTCATCTTCTGAACTGTCATAAGTAATATCTTTCTTTTGAATAATTTTTAAAACTTTTAAATATTCATTTGGTACTGAAATATTATTTTCTACATCACTAGAATAATATATTTTTTCAGCTTGAATAAAATCATCCATTTATACATTTTCTAATTTAAAAATATAGATGGAAGCACTATTCATTGAAAGACTGTTATCAGTTGTGAGAACAAAGTTTATTAGATAAAGTTATTAGATAAACCCCAAAAAAAGTAAGTCTCACAGGTCCCAGTTAGTATAGTGGTCAGAGTAACTGAATAGCATGAATTAATCCTGAGTTCGAGGCCTGCTCGCTTTTCTAGAAAAAAAAGTTAGAATGAGTTGATGCAATTAAGATAGGGCTCTTAACCTAGAACCAGAAAATGAAAAAAAAACAGGGACCGAGATGTTAAAGTGTTGACATGTTGAGTGTAAAAAATGCATTTCAAATGGAAAATTATTAATAGATTTATTAATAACATGTTTTACAGTTGAAATTCTTTTTATTACACATTTATCTAGATATAAAATTATTTATCAACATGATTATAACCATTTAATTGAGTTTTCTCTACATATTTTTCTATAAGAAAATATTGTAAATTTTGAATATATTCATCTTCTCTCATATACACTTCTTGTTCAGTCAAACTATTTGATTTCAATAAATTTAATAACTGCTTATAAAATTTATAAGCTTGTTTGTATTCATTCTTTTTAGCAGAGATATTTAAAGACATCAATTATTTCAATGACGCATGCTCTTACACTCAATGCTGATAAGGGAAGAAAAGCGAATCCAAATAAACCAGATGCGCTGAATAAAAACTTTCTAACTGATAACGAAACACTCAATTTATTCATCAATTAATAAGACTTTCGATAGATATAAACTCTCTTTTCCAAATATTCTTTCATTTATAAAGGCTCAAAATTTCTTCTGTATCTCATATTTATATTTACTAAATCCAACATAAAGAAATCAAAACGGTTTTGAATTGCTTTCTTGTATAATTTCTTAAATTCTTCATTAGTAAGATTTCCATCCATTTCTCTAATTATCTGTTGGATTTCTCTTGGTTGTAAACTAAAGAAAATAAAATAATTACAATTTTTTCTTATATTAATTGGAGTAGAATAATATGATTGACTCAGATAAATAATGGATGCATTTTTCTTTCTTCCTCTGATAAACAATTCAGCTATATCGCTTTGATCTTTTTCAGTTATACAATTATCAAAAATTACTAGATTTTTCATAAATCATCTACTTTGATAAATTCTTTGGAATCAGAAGAAAATAATAGTTGTTCTTTTTTATATTTATTAAACAATTCCAACAATAATTCTTTTCTCTTTATGTTTTTAAGATTTACAATATCTTCTCTTTCTATGTCATCAAACATTGTAAAATTGTCTTGCAGTGTAATATATTTTGATTCATAAATATCTTTAGCACATACAAACAAACCATCAAATTTCAAATAATCATATATTAAATTAACAAGCAAATTATTTTTTCTTGATCCTGAACTGCCTACAATTAAAAGTCTAAAAGGATGTTTTGGTAATGAAGGATTTTGATTTTCATCTGTAAATTCTTCAGGTTCTGTATAATCTTTTATTTTTATCATTTATTTATTTTTAAAATATCTACTCGGAATAAAAAATAATCTACTCGGAGTAGAAAATTATTTACTGATAAATAAATGGATATTATTGAACGTGAAAGAAATAAAAAATTAAAACAACATATTAGAAATGAGTTAGAATTAATAAAATATACAATCTGGAAAAAGAAAAAATAATGAAGATAAACTTGAATCCGATTTAGATATTGAAAAATCATTAAGAGAATTTCATAAACTAGTAATTAAAAAGTTACAAGATCAAGAAATTTCAAGAAAACGAAATCTTGAAAGTATTCAGTATGCTATAAAAGATTTAACAGATAATCTGTCTTTTTTACCTCAACATGTATCCTCTAAACATTTGGACTATTCTTCAGATGCTGGAAATTTAATAGATAAATTTGAGGGAATAATAAGATTGAATTTTAATAAAGATTTAGATTTTGATTTACTTAAAACTGAAGGGTTAGATTTGCCTTCTGAGCTGTTAAATAAAACAGATGGAGAGTTAGATGAAATAATTAGTATAGCAAAATCTAAACGAGATGATTATAAAAGACTTAAAGGAAATTTAACTAAAAACAGAAATTATGAAACTAGTGAGAAGAAAAAACAAAATATACAAGATAAAATAATAGAAGCCGATTCTAACATGAATGGATTAAAAATATATATAAAAGCATTAGATACTCTTAAAGCAGGAAATGAATGTATAGGCAGTGGTAAAAGCAAATTAGATGAATTGACAAAGAAAATATGCAAAGGCTCTAAGTCTAAAAAATTATATAATCAAATAATTATTTTTCTAGATAAACTTTTAAAAGAAGGAACATTAACAAATGATTATGTAAAAGAATATTATAAAAAATTTTTACTTTAAATAAATGCATGTAATAAAAAAAAGTTTATTTGAGTGATAATCAAATTTCAAAATTAAAATCTGGATATAAAAAAAGGACAAGAAGTTTCCTTGCAAATAGATAAAAGTAAAACTCCTAATTATGATTCACATCTTACCAATACACAAATCAATCAAATTGCAAAAGGTAAAAGAATTACAATTAGTAAAACTCAGTTACAAAAAGCTGGAGGATTTTTACCATTCCTAATTCCTATTCTAACATATTTAGGTCTTGGTGATGCTAGTGGTGCAGGATGGGGTACTAAAAAATATTAGATAAAATTTCAGGATCTGGGATTAAAAAAAAACGTTCTGGAAAGGGGGTTTATCTTCCCTCGGAATATCCAACAAAATAATAGAAGAAAATATGAAAAACGAAAAAGGATTTAGAGGTACATTTACTATAGATATGCTACCTAAAAATATGAGAAAATTTGAAAACGGAATTATTAATTTAGATGTATCTACAGGTAGTGGAACTCACTGGGTTTGTTATTATAATGATCCAATATATGATTTTGTAGAATATTTTGATCCCTTTCGAGAATATGAATTTGAAAAAATAAAAATAAAAAATGAATTTCTTCCTAAAAATATAGTCAATTATTTAAAATCTTCAGGAAAAGAAATTCGTTATAATTCTAGTTTCTTACAACAACCTACATCTGTAAAATGTGGTTTATATTATATGAAATATATAACTGAAAGAAATAAAGGTAAATCCCCTATTGATATATTATATTCATTTACTCAAGAACCTAGTATTTCCAATGAGAAAATTGTTACTTATAAATAAATGAAGTACATCATTTTAGATTCTAAAAATGCTAGTAAATCAGAATATTTTACAATTGAATATTCCAACCCTTTTAATTTTAAGGAAATAGCTCTTCAGTCATTTTCTATGTACATTTCTTGGAATAATATTACTGACAAAAATAATAAATTTTCATATTTTGATGGTAAGAAATGGATAGATTTCACTATTCCAATTGGTCATTACAGTATAAAAGGTTTGAATCGTTACATGGTTAAATACTTTGGAAATGATCCTCCAATATTATTTGGAATTATAGAAGAAAGACAAAGGTTTGCAATTAAATTGAAAGATCATTATAAAATTGATTTATCCAAAAGTGAATTGTACAAAATTTTAGGATTTGAAGCAAAAATATATGAAGATGCAGAACAAGAAGTTAAATATATAGCAGATATAGCAAATGGAAATGATGTTATTTACATTCAATGTGATATAGTAAATGGTGCTTATATAAATCACTTTCAATCTGATGTGATTTACTCATTTACAACTACAAATCCTACTGGAAGTTTATATTCAAAAGAATTTGAAAAACCTATATTTTTTCCAGTTAAATCTGATTCCATACATAGAAATAGAATGAAAATTACAAATCATCGAGGTGAACTAATTGATTTAAATAGACAAGAAGTACAGTATAGATTTATAGCTAAATAAATGAATAAACACAGATTGTCCAGAAAGGGTAAGAAAATAGAAGGAAGAGGTTTCTTTTCTGATTTAATAGAAAATGCTAAACCTATAATAGAAGAAAACTCTAAAGATTTCATAATAAAAAAATTAAATGAGATTTTATCAAAAAAGAAAAAACATGGTGCAGGATTGAAATTTTTTTATTCTAAATAAATGAACAAAATTTATGATTTGACCGATACCAGTTATTATTATAATAACGAAATTGAAAGCATTGTGTATAGAGAAATTAAGCATGAGAATAGAGATAAAAACAATCCATATGAAAATGCTACATATAATTTCTATATAAATGATACAATTGCTTATATATTATATTCTGAAGGTTATCTGCAACAAGAAATTAAAATTGTAAAAGGTGATAGAATCAATATAAATAATGAAAATATTACTTTTGTAAATGGTGGTGGTATATTTTATTCGAGCAGATTAACAATAGGAAATACTGAAATTGAATCTACTATTAATTATAAAGCAATCATGAATCAAGTTTTAGGATTGATAAATTTTATACCTGATTATTCAACATCGGAAGCTACTAATATGTTTTTCTATATGGATACTTCTGAATATGTTGACAGAGATAATTTCAAATATAATGGAACTTTGGTTGATGCAACTAAAATTACTGATTTTTATAATAACTTCAAAATGAATGAAAAATTTAATGAATGATTTGCAAAAAGATGGAAATTCCCTAAAGGTAGTCAAACTGTAAGTATATGGATACCATTAAAATATATATTTGATTTTTTCAGAGAATATAGAAAAGTACTTTCAGAATTTCAGATTAAAATAGAAATTCAAAGAAATGATAGTAAAAATATGTTATATACAGATTTTCAAAATCCTGATTTCAAATCATTTGTTGAAGACATATCTCTCTGGTTACCATATGTTAGATTTAAAAATTCAGCTGCTGTAAAATTCAATCAACTAAAATTATCTGATACTCCAATAGAAATAATTTGGGATCATTATAATATTATCAAATCAAATTTATTTAACAAAAATGCTAATGGATCATATAATATTCCTGCAACATCTGTTGAAGTTTTAAATTTATACGTCATTCCTCAATATGATGAAAGAAATGAAAATATGAACCAAAACAACATGATGTTTGATAACTTGGATATGACAGAATGCAGGTTAATGATTAATAACATAAAAGTTCCAACAGTAAGTTATTTCATAGATTTTAATAAAAAACATTATAATCGAATATATGCAGCTCTTTTAGAAGCAGGAATGAACAATATAAATGCAGAAACAGGTTGCATGATAGATGTTTCAAATTTTAGTAAATATCCTATAATTTGTTTCAATCTAGAAAACCATGAAAATTACACAAACCTGAATAATTTAATGATCGAATTCAATTGGAGGTAAAAAAATAATACTGCCAAAAATTACTTTTTCTATTTCATTTTGAAAGAAAGAAACAAATGCTCTATGAATATGAAATCTGAAGAAATAACTATGAATAAAACATTGAAAGCATAATGAGTTTATTACATTAATAAATGACAGCTTATTATCCTTTGTTTGACGATGAAATAAAAGAAGGACCTCCAGGTCCTCCAGGTGTAGGTTTTAAATTAACAAACGAGGGAAATTACGATATAGAAAAAAAGAATTTAAGAAATGTAAATGAACCAAAATTATTGAATGATTCAGCTACAAAATCTTATGTGGATAGAATTCATGAACATTTTAAAAATGATGTTAGAAATTTATCAGATGCTTCTCTTATTCATTTACAAAATGAAAACTACAATGCAAAACATAAAAGAATTTCAAATGTGTCAGAACCAATAGATTTACATGATACAGCTAATATGAATTATGTGAATAAAATTGTAAAAGAATTAGAACAGAAAAGTTTAATACATTCAGCTCAAGGTAGTTTTGATGCTAAAGATAAAATAATTAGCAATATAAAAGATCCTGTAAATGACAAAAATGCTGTTATTAAACGTTACTTTGAAAACAATGCTTTCGTTTTGAAAGAAAAAACTTTTGATGCTAATAACAAAAAATAATTGATATTCCAACTCCTATTGATAAATACAATGCGTGTAATAAATATTATGTAGACAGAAAAACAGTCATCAAAAGAATGTTAATATATTAATAAGAGATAATGATGGATTATATGTACCTTCTTTAATTAAAAATGGTGTGTATAATTTTGGAAATGTAAGATTAACAAATGTTGCAAATCCTGTTATAAATAAAGATGCCACAACAAAAGAATATGTCGATTCTCAAAATTTCTATTCTACTATTAAAGAGAGATATGCAACATATCTTACAAGAGGTTTTAGACCTGTAGAATTCAATTTAATGAGCTCTAGACTACTAGAACCTGATTTAAAACTAGTAACTAATATGCATATGTAAATTACAATTTTTTTGAAATCGGAAAATCGTACACATAATCCTTTAGTACAATTACAAATTGGAGAAGAATTTATATTTACTAGCCCTTTAACAACTGATACCGAATCTGTTACATGTTTTGCATATGGTAAAAGAAACGATCGTGTTAAATTATCAATTGGTAGTGATGGACAATCAAATAAATTAAAACCTTTATTGCATATAGAAAAAATAGATTATCCTTAAAAAAACAAATAGAATGGCTTTTATCTTATATTTTCAAAAAATCTTGCATTTCTTATAAAAAAACATTTGTTTAAATATTCAAAAAAACACAAATTTTTTATAATAAAACTGCTTAAAAAACTCAAATTTTATCAAAAAAACAGCTTAAAAACATAAAAATAATGCATTTTTAGTGATCATTTTTTCAATGGAAGGTCAAATTTTTTTGTTGAAATTTTGAAAGTGAAAAAAGCTTTATTTTTCATTAAAAACAGCTTAAAAGCACTAAAAATACTGTACATTTTAGTGAAAAAGACGTCACTTTTTAGTGAAAAACACATTTTTTTGTTTAAATTTTAAAAATCAAAAATGCTCTATTTTTGCAAATTTTATCAATAAACAGCTATAAAACTTGCAAAATAGGTCTTATTTTGCAAAAATATTGCATTTTTTGAGTGTCCTCTAGCCCCCCCCCATATACTACTCCTGATAGTAATTTAAAACAGTCAGAGGCACTAAAAATGCCAGATTTACAAAAATCTCTGATGTATAAATAATGTTCCATTAAAAAAATAATGTATGACAAAAAACGTGTATTCAAAAAATCTTTTCTGAGATAATATTCTTATACGGATAAGATTTTGCTCTGCCTTTATAGAATTTTACAAAGTAAACTGAATGCACAGCAGAATAGCTATGATACATGAATTTTCAACTGTCAGTTAATCTCAAGACTAATTATTTCTTCTATTAAAGACATAATGCAAATTTCTTTAAATTATTCAAAATGTGGATTTTCTATAGTTTTATCTTGACTTCTGAAGTTCATGCTTTGCACGCGATTGAATTTGACTAATAACGCTATAACAATCAAAATAGAATGCTTTAAAATTTTTATATTAAAATAACTGTAAATTTTGCACTTATAACATAATGTAAATTTTTAAGATAAACTTAATGTTATAAGTTTTTCTCTAAAAATCTTATAACAACATGTTTAACATCACGTTTTTTTTAAATTATGTAATAGAAAAGGTTATCTTCTGAAACTCATATAACTTAATGCGAATCTATTTTTGTTGAATTATAAAAAATACAATATCATTTAGACTAGAATCCTTTTTCTGAAGTTATATTTATGACTTAACGTTTTGAAAAGAAAGAAACGTTATGTAGTCATGCAAAAGTAAGAAAGTATTGTGGAAAACATTCTTTTTATGCTTAGAAATATTTCAGTAGAAACTTTCCTAAAAATATGTATTTTCAGAAGAGAATATAAACATTTTGACTGGATTTCAAAAAAAAAAAAAATTATGTTAAACAACAAAGGTATATATTGAATTTTCTAAAGAAGTTTTCTAAATCGCGAAATCAGAATCCCAGACAAAGTATAGAAAAAATGAAGATACCGATCACTTTTATTGTTAAATCCCTCTAACTTGTTCACGGAGACAATTATTTTCTTTCAAACTGGAACATTCATTACAAATATATTAATTTTCTAAATATAAAATATTTTGTTGAATTTTTTAATTTTCTTAGTTCTTAAATGATTTATTTTGACCTTTTAAACTTTAAACTACTTTTATAAATTAAAATACCATAAAATATTTTAAAACTAAATTATAATCTTATAATATTACACATTACATGAAATATATTTTAAATCTTAAAGTATAATTTGCAAAAAAAACCATATAAAAAGATATTTAAACAGCTGTTAGTTATCAAAATGTGCAATAGAGACTGTATGTAAAATGAGCATCATACAATAACGCCATTTTTCTTATTAACTTTTAAGCAACATTGTCTTATTCGCACATAAGAGGAAATTATCAAAGAATAGTGTAGAGTAAGTTGCAAGGCAGTTCTCAACAAATTAAACAAATAACTTTACAATATAATTAATAAATTAAATACAAATTAAAACAATAATTAAAATATGGAATTCGAGATTAGATTTTTTTATTAAAATATAGTTAATGTCATTAATATGTGTGAAACCTTACATTACTGTTGTAATCTTTGACTTAACAAACATCATAATTATTGAAAATATTTCTACTGTATCTTGAAAATAATAAATATTTCTAAAAATACGTTAAGTTAAGTATTTATATTTTCAAGTACAGATGATGTTATTAATTAAATTTTTAAACTTGTGATTTTAATAAATAGTAAAAATAAAAAATAAGTGATTATCATATCGGTTTTCCTTCTCTTGACATAACATTAATAAATTGAATCCAAATCAATATCACTGCATTTGAATAAAAGGACAAGATATAATTAAGAATAAATTAATTAAATAAAGCTTTACAGTAAAAACATCTAGCAACAAAAATTCCAGCTATCGAAAAACTCGTAATAAGTAAAATAAATATTTAGTAATTAACAGAGATTAACATTGAGAATTATTTAAAGTAATTTAAAAAGAACTGAAAAACTAGTAGAGCATTTATTTTGATTTTTATTTTTCGGAATTATATTATTCTCAATAAATAATGAATATAAATTTTTAATTTGACTGACTTACTGAAGTATACAAGACATGTTTTATTCGCAATTCTATATAAATAAACTTTTATAATATTTTTTTTAGTTATGATAAAAATATAAATCTTACTACTTTACTTCAATATTTTAATATTCATAAAGCAAATTTATAATTCAAATAATATCAAGCAAAGTTTATATAATGAATAAAATAGGAAAGAAAAAAGAAAATGTTTTAAAAATTAATATTAAGGAAAATATCTTACATTAGAGTCATTATAAATTCCTTATCCAAAATTATTTTAATTGAGTTACATGATTAATTATTTTGATGACAATAACATAAGGCAGTTTCTTCCGTATAAAGGTACAGATAACTTTTCATTTATATAATCCTACTCGATCAATATCAATTATTGCATAAACTAGTTGCTTAAAATTAATTCATAGAATTCTAATGATCTATTTAGTGCAGTAAAAGTTCATAAGAAATTATGCCTAACATAATAAAATCTTCACAAAGAACCACAATTGTAAGTCACAATTTATATTCCATCAATTTTATTAGGAACTATATTTTGTAAAACTTATCATGTTAAACGGTCAGTTTGCATTTAACTAACATGAATTACTTGAAATAATTTAAAATTTTTTTTGCTTATTCTTGATTATTTTCTATCTGACGTTTCTTCAAAACGTTTTTAAATATCAGTTAATAGAAAGAATATTTTAATTTTATCTTTGAAAATATTAGATCTTTTCGACAAATCATTGCTAATAAATTGCTAACCATTGACCTTTATTAATATATGCCGTTTTCAATAGTCCGAAGCAGAAATAAAATATTTGGATTTAGGTAAGATATTTATAATTAAGTACATAGTGATTATAAAAATTGGGACTATTCAATCCCCTGAAAAAATTATACTGCCTCTTAGATTTCAATAAATTATTGTATACATAATATATGGAACGTGGGGAAACAATTTCTGCAGTGAAAATAAATAGTAAAAAATTTTAAGTATTTTTTTTATAATATAATGTTATGTAAATGTTTGGGATTTGATTGTATGCCTTTTCATCTTTGATAACTTTACATAAGTTATTTTATGTAAATATTTAATAATTCCCTAAAATAACTTATGTAAAGTTATCAAACATATGAAAAAGCATACAATGAAATCCATCCAAAATATTATGCATTATGTTTTGTAATTGCTAATTTTGGCCTTACTAAGGAACGAACAAATGTTAATGGTTAAACTATTTTATTATAACGACGCAACTCTACCATTTCGGCTGGTTATCGTCATTGAAAAGAATTGTGAACAGAGGCCCGTCTAGAAATTTTGGAAATATATAAAATTTAAAAAAAGAAGACGTAAGAAAGGGAAAAATGATTGCGAATGTACTTGTCGGAGAAATGGTTATTGATATGGATATTAAAAGTGATACAATATAAAAGTTTTCACAGTTCCCTTTATTATCTTGCAAAGGTTTACTCAATATCACTTGAAATGGTGATTATCTGATGGAAAGTACGTACACTCCTGAGAACCAGCTAAAATGCTATTCATGTTAGATTATGTAAAAATCACATGTGCATATACCCTAATTTAAAGACCACTCAATATGTACCGATTTCGATTACTGAGTTTTGGTGACTAAGGCTATAGATGATGCCGGACCTGTGAAAATCTAGGTTAAACGATATACGCCTTTCCAAATACGGGGCGGTAATCAGTCAAAATCGCAGTACATGAGATTTTTCACCTTCTATAGTGCACTATACCAATTAATACTATTTTTTCATTACGTGACTCCCTGATATGCATTGATTAATGATTTTGTGTTTGGATTGTTTTTCTTTGAAAAACGTTCTCTTCATGGCACCTGTGTGAATAGCATAGTTACTCCTTTGAATGCTCATTATTTTTGCAGTACAGACTTCCGAATGTCATGATTTTTAAAATTCCTTGTCTTTGTATGAAGAATAATGTATTCATCTAAACGGAAAATGAGATTAATATTGCTGAAGTTATTCGGGAGTTAGTTTCTTCACGTTTCAATGATAGCGCATTAGCATTATGATTAAACACTTTATAGGGCTCTCTTAGCATGTAATTGATGCCAATAAATTACACGTTGAATATATTTTATAACTGAAACAAATTTAGTGATTGTGACTGATTTTTTTGCCTTTCTTGGTGTTGCAATTCTCCATGATGATTAAAATTTGAACTTTTTTTATTATAGAATTATATATTTTCTACTCTGCCTGCATAACAGATATAAAACATATCAGCAAAATTTGATCAATACAACAGGGTCTACAGAGGTCTGTATTGGATCTTTTAAATTGAATCATCCTTTTAAGTGATTTGGAGTGAATTAGAATTTCTTTTTTCTCTGTCTCTTAATTTTCTATCCATTATACTTTAATATTTGCATGATTGAATTTGTGAATTAAAAAATGAATTAAAAAATAATTTACTACACAACGGGTTAGAGAAAAAATTTAAAGACACCATTTTAATGTATACTAATTGTTTTGACAAATACATATTTGATAAATTTTAGGAAATTATATACATGTGTATGCGGTAAATTATTTTTAAAAACATTTATCTTTCCTGCACAGAATTTATTGTTGTTTAAAACTTTAGTTTTTTTACACTGATTTAAATAATAAAAGAGAATGTTCTCCGAAATTTCATCTTGATACTTTTAATATTGAATTTAGTTAATTTTAAGTCTGTTGAAATATTTTTAAATAGAAACATGAATATTAATGAAACATTCAAAATTTATGTGAAGGAATTTAAATCTAGAAAGAACTACTTTAAATTGAAATTAAATGTAATAAATTTTGGAGTATACATGTTGTAACATAAACCAATTTTTATCCATAGAAAATTTATTAGATTTAAATTTTCAAAAAGTTTTTTGTAAAACATTTTTAAGCACTTAGTTTGTATCTGTTTATTATATGCTTCAATATAATACGATGCGTTTAATTTTGATGGAAACATACATTTTTACTATTTTTATGAGCATTTATGAATTCCTATAGAGCATCAATTATGAATATTCCAATTCAAGCAGTTAAGTTGCTTCTAAGCACATTTTTAGTTATTCATTGGTGTAAAAATTGAAAAATGTTTCAATTTATAGTGTTATTACCTAAAAATGAATTTTTTAAAATTTCATTTCATTAACTATTTTAGTGCTTCAACTCAAAACTTGCATTAAATCAACAATTACTTCATTATGTAAAAGGAAGAAAAAACTTCTTTTTGAAAGCTTTTGTTGTAAATCATGAGTGTGTGTGCGTGTGTTGAATATTTATAAAATAAATTAGCCTTATAATTTTGTAAAAAAAATTAAGCATTCATCTATAAGCAATAAAATTATCCATTTTTTGCATGATTCAAAGAGTTTCTTCGCAATTGGATTATTGACTGGATTCATTTAAAAGAGGAACGAAATTTTGAAGAATTGAAAAAGCAGCAATAATCAATGTACTCTTATATTTTTTAAGATATTAATTTCAATTATAAAAAGTGTTTGTGAATCGGAAAAATGTACGCATACACGTACATATATAGATTATGTGCGCAATTTATAGATTTTAAACGGTTTTTTCAAATTTAGTTAATTATCTGTAAGATAATTGAAGTTATTTTACCGTGAGATAATGTTCATTTATGTAATAAAGAATCTACAAGCAGATAATCTGTATCTGTTGCTGTAGCAGCATGCTTCCCGGATCTTAGCCCGGAGCTAAGCTCTTTTAGTTGTATAGAAGCAGCCGAGTGGAGTTTTTGTGATTTCTAAGCAGAGATCAAGCAGAAGACCTCAATATTTGGCCTTCAAACCCCAGATGTATCATTTCACTTCGATTACATTGCAATCACGCTCATTTTTAAAGTGCCATAGCCGCCATCAGCAAACACGACGGATCTTAAGCTAGGATTCGAGCTCACTACATACCGATAATGAGAACGACGTCGTAACCACGCCGCGGCGGCCGCAACTTGTCTCCTTCATTTATCAAAGCAATTCATATGTTCAGAATGGTTCACATTAGAAGATTGCGCGCAGTAATTTTCACAAAAAGTGTTTAAGGTATCTCAAACCTACAGCTTTAGGGGAAAAAAGAGAAATCGATGAGCTTAATTTGATGTGCATTACTACCCCTTAAAACAAAATCTAGCGCAAGTGTTTATATTAAAGTATATAGCTCTCACACTCCGGAATCTAATCCCCGTTTTGTAGCTAATTGAATTTTAAGTTTCGAGAACATGAAAATTAACTGCTATTCACCTAATTACTTCGTGTCATAATAGATTTGTTCCTGCAATCATAAATGTTATTTTTGGTATTATAGAGTAAGTTTTAAATCTTTCATTTTCAAATTATGAAAATTCATCAGTACATCAATAATAGCATTTTATCTGAGGATGACCATTTCCTCACTCAAGTCTTCAAACAGAAAACTGTCATTTTGATCCGCATTCTAATTCTATGACTTCTGAATCACTATAAAAAGTTTTTTTTTTCCATAAAAGTAGGAAAAACACAATAGAAATCTTTTTGCTAATGATCCAATCTATAGACATTCTGGAAGTATACTTTCGACTTAAGGGAAAATTTGAGACAAAGCTATGGCGCCTCGTGCTAATGAAGAGAAAGTATTTTGGGGTCGTTTCGCCTTTCCGCATTATTAGACAAACCATAACTTGATGTACCTGATTGGCACGAACATTTATCTGCGGTGGAGAGGTCATTTTCAATTTTCTTCATTCTACTCTCAAATCTATATTAGTTCTTATGCATTTATTATAAAGTACATAAAAAGTTATTTTTTGTGTCATTTTACAATATCTTATGCAATTATGGAAACAAAATTTGTATTGAAATTAAATATTTTATACAAATTAACATGTTTAAATTTTAAAATTGAAAGTAATCACATTTTTGTATTTTTTCTTAAGGGATTAAAATATTTAGGTATAATCCATTTTATAGATATTATTTAAAGAATTTCTGATTTTTTTAGTATTTAGTTTTTGCGTTAACGGTATGTTAGCCTAAGAGAGAGTATATTCTCTTTTAAGTTCATAATAAGTGAATGATTCCTTCAGCTTGTCTTTGAAACAATTGATGTTCTAAAACCAAACACTTAAAAAATAAGAATCTCTTAAATTGTTATATAAAAATATAAAAATTAAAATGTGATTTATAGTTAGAATATGATATGAATTTAAATTATATTTACTATCCTTTTGTTGTTCTTTTCCGTATTCTTCGAATGTTGCGAGGACGGGATTTCGTCATTGCTTTCAATTGTTGGTTCAATGAGGGGTTTCCTTGATAAAGAAATCGCATTGTAGGAGAGACCGTTTGTAGGTTATATTTATGTCGTATTCTTGTAACACGAGAGCCCATCGTACCAGTCTTCACAATGGATCCTTAACGTTCACCAACAAACATAAAGAATGGTGATCCGTTACTACCGTGTAAGGTTTTCCGTAGAGATACGGTCGTTTGTGGAGTAGTTTGTTTCAGCTGTAGTAAGGGACCTGGATGCATAGTCTATTGTTCTTTCCTTATTATCCTGGATATGTACCAGAACTGCGCCGAAGTTATAGTCGCTAGCATCTAAATGTACACTTGTCCCCGCGTCTAGTAAGAAGCGTCCTAGTACAGGGCCGCTGGTCAGCAATTTTTGAAAAAATATCCTTTCTACGACGTATTCCAAGAAAATCTTGCGTCTTTCTTCAATAAGTCATGTAAGAGTTTTGTGATGTCAACAAAATTTGTAATGAATCGTCGACAGTATGAGCTTAGGTCCAGAAAACTTCGGAAGATATCGCCGATGTCCGGGGTAGACAACTTTGCTACAGCCGCGGTTTTCTGTGGATCTGGATATCTTCTATGTTGATCAACTAGGTGTCCCAGTATAGCTAGCTACTTTTTGCCGAATGAACATTTGTTAGAATTTAGCGTTAACCCCATTTCTGTAATGCATTTTAGAACTTCCCTTAAGCATATTTAATGTTCTGATAAGTTTGGTGCGTACACAATGATATCGTCTAGATAACAGAGACAAATATTCCACTTTAGGCCTCTTAGTACTGTGTCAATCATCCGATTTAACGTAGCGGGGCATTACATAGCTCAAACGGCATAACATTAAATTCATAAAACCCATCTGATGTTACGAAGACTCATTTCTATCTCTTTGTCGTCAACTTCTATCTGCCAATAGCCTGATTTTAGATCCATCAAGAGAAAATCTTCGAACCTGCTAGATAGCCCAGGGCATCATCGACGTGAGGTAATGCATACACATCCTTTCTGGTTATCTTGTTCAATCTTCTATAATCGACACAGAAACTCCATTCTCTATTTTTCTTCACCAGCACAACTGGAGATGACCATGGACTATTTAACGGCTGTATCAAGTCTCTTAGCATTCGATGCACTTCTTCAGCAATCACGAGTCTTTCGATGGTTAATACACGGCAAGATCTTTACTTAATTGGTGCCTTGTCACCTGTATTGATTTTGTGACTCACTAAACTGTATTGAGATTTCCTAAAATTTCTCTAAAAATCAAAGATGTCTATTCTTCTAGTAGGTTTAATAGCTCACCTATCTCAGCATTGGTTAGATCAGAATCGAGAATTTCTTTTAATTGTTCTCGAGTTACCCTTTATCTAGACTGGTGACCGTCGGAAGTTTCTTGCACTTTTTTATTCAGGGAGTTGATAGTGTCATTTACTATTGTCATGAAAAAGCCTATATTCATCCCTTTCGGTATCAGTTGGGTTCGTCGGGAAAAGTTAGTTACTCACACTTTACAATGCCGACAGTTGAAGCTGGTACAGATAACTCTTTTTCGTACCTCAGAACTTTACTACCAACAATCATAGCTGCATTTGCTTCCTGCACTGTTGAATTCAAAGCAGATATTTGTCTTGTTGAGTTCACTTTAATTAAGTAATCCTATGTGGCACTTATCAATTTGATTCGTTTGAGACTGAGTGGCATGGAAGGATTTAGGAAAGTTAGAGCTCTTGATTTCCACATTCGATAACGGCATCGGAGGCTCGGAAAAAGTCCCAATCAAGTAGCATTTGATGACTGCATTGCGGAAAAACGATAAATTCAAACAGCTTCACAGTTCCCGTCAAGTCCATTTTTAAAACACAGCTTCCAGAGGCAGCTACAGTTTTACCAAAAGCAGTTTTCAATGTAGGTCCGTTTTCAATAAACATAGGATTATTTAACTGTCGCCGTAATTCTTCGGATATGACAGAATAATCGGCACCAGAATCAACGAGGGCTCTTATACACTGTCCATTCGCGGTGATATAGGTGGTTTCTCTTTTAAATCGGCTGTGGTGTACGTCGAAGGATTCTATTCCACTGCGGCCTTACCTTCTGCAGAGGTCACCTGAGTTAGTTTTCCTCATTGAGTCGGCGTGGAGAAAGACTGGAACGGCGTACTGGAGACTGACTCTCTGTGGTTCAGGGAACATTTTGGGTAAGGTGAGCTGCTCCTAATTCTGGAAGAAGTTGGCTGGGCATAATCAACGAAGCTACCAAGAGTCTGTGTATATATCTCGTCAATGGTTGATATTCCTACTCGCTTGTGCATTTTCAAATATTCGGCGTTTATTCCGACAACATCTTAGCACATGTCCTGGTCTCCCGCAATGGTAGCAGAGGGGTACATTATTGTCAATCCTCCACAGGTCTGTTTTGCGTTGAGGAGTGGGTCTGTTGGTGGTTTCATGCCTTGGTTGCCACCTGGTTGGAACCGAACGTCGAGGAGTGGTTTTTTTCTCTCCTTGAACTTGTAAGTAGTGCTAAAACCTCCGTGATCTCTTCCTGCACCTCACAGGAAATGTCACGAGTTGGCCCAGCTTCATTGCTTGTATATCCCTATATTTCAGGCATGATATTTTGAAACTCTTCTGACAATTACACGTTTTAATAACCTCAGATGAGTGGCATCTGTTGATGTTGACACCGTGGAGGCATTAGGTACCTTCTGAAATCGTGGTCGAACGATACATCTTCGTCGAAGGCTCTCTATATGACTGTATCATTTACGAGAGCATCGGTGGTCTCATATTCCTTTGATGACAAGATCTGGTAAAGGTCCTCTGCAATACTCTTCATGAGACAAGCCATTTTCTCGTTTTCAGGCATAGAAGAGTTAACTTTTCGGCACATGGAAAGTACATCTTGAATGCAAGATTCTGATGTCTCACCAATTTGTTGTGCACAGGTAAGTAACTGTCTTTCAGTTTTGTGTTTTATACCAGCTGAATAGCAAAAGGTGTTTTTCAGGGAATTCCGAAGGACATTCCAGCCAGTGAAGGTGTCTTCATTGTTATCGATCCATTGACGAGCTGTTCCAGTAAGGTAAAAAGATAACATGTGCTAGACACATTTGATCGTTCCTGCGATTATAATTCTCTACTCGATCAAAATCTTTGAGCCACCGGTTAGAGCCTTCTTGGTTGTCCCCAGATAATATACAGGGACTTCTGGGTAAATGGTATGTCAAAAGAGGAACTGGTGCTATGTTACTCGAACCAGAGCTGGTCCCTGCTGAGAGCTTCTGATCGTTTTCCACTCCTTCAACCATCATCCTTAATTGTCTTGCCGAATCTGGTAGGAGACCAAATTCAGGAGCGAGATCTTGAAAACGTCAGCTTTTGCTAACCCTTCCGTTGTAGTATTCGATGCATCCACCATACAGTTTTGGGAAATTCCAGACTTGGAAGGCCAGCAGAAAATTGGGATCTGAAATTTACATGAATTTGCATAATTAACAAAGCAAGCAGAAATAAATTATTAGGCAACTTGCTCGCTTGCTTTTGAAGCCGCAACTTCTGGCTCACAAGTCCACTGCTTTATCAACTGAGCCACAAAGTCCTTGATCAAGAGGAGTAATTCTCGCTACAATATTTATATATTTTTCGTTTTGAAAGTTAGGTGTGTGAGAAATACTCAATTTTCAAAAGCGTGATATTTTATTAAAAACTCTTATACTTAATTTTTATAAAACAATAAATATCTGAAGCTAAATGTACAGAATGATCATTTATGGAAATGTTTTTGTAATTGAAACGTATTATTTTATTAATGTACTTCATACTTAAAGAAGAATTTACTTAGACTAACACAACCTTGCACAAACTCGGATTATATTTTTTATATATGTTAATTACCTGAATAAGATATGGTCTGTTAAAAAGAAAATGTATTGTGTTTTATTCTGATAGCTAAATTAAAATCTATTACAGATGTCTATCTTCGTGAGGGATAAAAGAAAGAATATTCAACTCCTAATATTTCCATTAATTCCAACACGATTTTTAACACGGCCCACTTTTCCCTTTCAATAACAGAAACAAAAAAACATTTTTTTAACTTTCCTCCTATTTTCAATCACCACTTTCTTGATTATTTCACTAACATTTTTCATTTAATCATATTTTTAAAGATATCTAATTGTATACTTTTAAAAATATAAAGTCGATTAATTATGTCAAATGGTTATAAAAATGATCAATAAGTGTTAATTTAAAAAATATATTAAGTATGATATGTCCTAAAAGTGAAGGAAAATTGAGTTGAATAATAAATTTTCAAATTAAACTGATGTTTGTTTATTTTTAGTGAATGTAGAAAAAGGGAAATACTGATAAAATGTTATAAAAATGATTATTCAATTTATAGAAACATTTAAATATGAGAAATATCACTAACAAAAATTTATCGAAATCATATTTCTCACAATTAATGCAACAAATAAAAATGATACATGGTATCTGTATAAAGTTAATAAATTTATCTTTTTAGTAGGGCTAAATTGATAAGAAAACCACGTAGTGCTTTATTACTCAAATGGTTAAATTATTTATGGGCTGCTGATATATTAGCCACCACCTAGACTTCGATGCCAACTAGGAATTGTTTGAAAATTATACAATAGAACAGATTATGTAAATTTTAGAATCCTGCTAGGAATTAAAAATATGGATTCCATTACCAGTTCCAAAACGCCTTATGGAAAAGAAATATTTGTAATTATGCTGACTGCAGCTTGTGAAAAGAGCGATTCAACTGCAATTTATATGAATTTGCATGGCAATGACCTATTACATTATGAATGACTAATAATGAATGTGGACTGATAATGAGATACAAAATAATGAAAAAGCAACATACTTGATAAATTTTACCACCTAAATGAAATCACTAAGCTGGTCTCTATCTGTTGATCATGGGCATTTTTGACCACAGCGTGAATATTTGTAATGGACCATAAGTATTTTCGGATCTTTAATTCAACTGTGATATTTTATAGATCATAGACTATTTTGACTTTCTCTTTGCAGGGATCAAACATTTTTTTATTTCATTTTGCCGAAAAGTACCATTTACGGATCATAGACTTTCTTGATCAAGCTGTGACATTATATTTTATTGGGATCACAAGCATTTTGGTCTCTTTTCCCAATGATTATGACTTGTTAATAGCAACATGGATCATGAGGATTGGCACCCAGAATAATGATATGTGGTCCTTAGCATCTATTTATTTTTTTGAAGAAGAAATGTTTCCGATGACCAAAAATGAAGAATGCATGTAAAGGTTTAAAATTGTGGTTAAAGACCAAATTATTGACTTTGGACTTATTTTCTCGGCTTCAATCTATTCTTCACTGAAATGTATATATACAATGGCGTAAACTTTCTCACTGAGTATTTATGTAAATATTTATCTTTTAAATCCTTTTGTACAATTGCTAATTTGCAATAAACCAAAAAAAAATTTTTTTTCTATCGTAATTTTAAAGTTAGGATATTAGTTTAAATAATATTTATAATTATATAAATAAATATAAATAATTTAGTTTAAATAATATAAACAATTTAGTTTAAATAGTGTGCTATTTCCAAATTAGAAGTTTTTCTTCCTAGATAAAAGTAATTTCTTTTGCTTTCTTTTACCAATGACCGCACACAAATATTATTTTAGATATAAGCCATTGGATATTATCAATAAAATAGGTCAATAATAAGCATTATTGCAATATATCATTTGTTGGGTGATTCCCTTGTATGAAAATTTTCAAGTTTGGGATACAGAGATGCTTGAGTGTTGGCACAAATCTGCTGCATTGGCTCCAATTTCCCAAGCTGACTTGTAGTGTATTCATTGACAGCAATCTTTCCAAATGTTATTTGACAATTTTAACAGCTATTGACAGCCTCAAATAAGATCTTTGGGCGCTTCTATTTGCCTTCGTTACTGCATGAGTTTCATTTGATGAAAATGCTCAGTTGACCTGCTTTTGTAACGATTTTTTCTATTTTTGGTAGATAGTTCTTAAGCCACGGGATGCATTAATTTTGTTTAATGTCATTTAATATCAAAGTAATTGTACTCATTACGTCATTTATTATTTTTATATATCTACATCAACTACAGATTTTTACTATATATAAGTTAAATTGAATGAACTTATACCCGGTACGTAATTAATTTTCAATTTATGTTTTCATAATTTTCCAATTTTTTTAAACACAAAATTTTGGTTATTTTTAGTGATATGAAACTTAATGCTTTTATTCTTATTTTTATCTGCTGTAAAATGTATTTTAAAATAAAATTCCTCACTAGTTAAAAATAATTATTTTCAGAAAATTGAATTTATTATGTAAGATCATAAACAGCTAATCTAATATAACCCTGCAAATAATTCAGTATTTTATATCAGTGTGAGAAAAGAATTTAAACTTGAATTTTCGATATTCAGAAATTTACTTTTTATAAAAAGGACAATCAGTTTATGTTGGTATATTTTTTCACTGTAACACATCAAAATGGTAATCGCATATCAAAATAAAGTAATTAAAAGTAATAGAATAATAGTTAAAGTAAATAATAATTGTGTGTTTCGAATTATTCTAGTTTTAACAATTTCTAATGTTTTTTTTTTTTTTTTTTTTTTTTTTTTTTTTTAAAACTTGATGTTATAGATAAAATAGCCTTGCAATCATCCAAAACAATTGGATACGAACCAAATTTAAATAAATTTGATTAAATGAAAACATAGTCCATTTTTGTAAATTAAATATTTTATGTTATAAAATGGAAGAAAAATTATATATTTTTAATAAAAAATAACTTTTAATCAATTAAATAAGAAGCAACACACTGTTATATGTTAAAGTACTTACTACTTGTACTTTTCATTAAAATAGTACGTATGTGCAGTGTTGTAAATGATTTTCATTGCATGCTGAATACATTGGTCGCAATCTAAGCTTTTTCACTAACTTCCTCCGTTTTTTGGCAGTCAAGTCGCGTATCCACTTGACAGTCAGATTCATCATATGGTCCCAGTAAACTTGGGCATTAAGGTCATCTTTCGACATTTCAATAAATGTACCATTATTTGCAATTTTAAATCTATTATCTGACTCATAATTCATTCTTCTGTATATACAGCATAAACTTCTGAGCATAGCAGGAATTTTAAAAGAATGTTTTCGAATTCTTCTAGTGACATCATTCTCATATTCTCTCTTCTCATACAGTTCCTCTTCTACAACTTTTCTTTCATTTTCCTTCTCTTCGTTACTCGCATTTGCTTCTATAAACTTTTGAAAGCGATCTCAATAGATGGAATTTGGAAAATTGTAATTTTACTATAATTAAAGTAACAAATAATATGAAAGTTTTCATATATTCATTGCCTAGGTAAACCATATTCGAATCAGGAATATTAAATAATATTATGATACACAAATATATATATTCTTTTATATGAAACAATTTTGCTACTAATTATGAAACAATATATTCCTATATATTCTCTCTCGAATATATAGAATATATCTAGCTTCTATTTAAAATAATAATGCCATCAAAATTTAGTGCAATAACTGATACTTTTTTTAAAAATTCTATTCTAATTTCGAATTTTTATTATATATTTGACTGTAATTATTTTTTTTAAGTATCATGAATTATCTTCTGAAATAAAAATAGTTCTTTTATTTATTGAATTTCATCTCAATTTCCTGAAAGTATTTTTTTCAACGTTGAGAGAAGAAATTTTTATCATTTAATGTTAGTTGTGTGTGTTTCTTATAAATATAAATGTATTTCTAAAAATAACCTATTTCCAAAGATCCTTCATTTTTCAAAATTATAGTTTTTATATTTTGCCTGGAGAAATTTAAGGCTTAACAAAAGATTTTTTCATTCATATTAAAGTACATGCGCTTTAAATATTTTCTGCATTTGTCAGGACATGGGAACTTTAAACTGAAATGAAATTTCGCTTTAAGCTGAAAATCTATATCCTCCAACTTCTATTTTAAATATATCATCATAAGTGCATAATCTTGACGAACAGATAATATTTGTACAAAACTTTATTGAATGAAAAATCTACGAATTGAATTTTCAAATCAACGAAACAAAGGAATATGCTAGAGAAATAGGAGAAGTGGAGAATTTGATAACATATTATGTTAGAAGAGCATAAAATCTATATTCTAGTTAATCTGTACATCAAATTAAAATAAATACTTTATGATAATAAATAGTTTAAATTTTTTTGTTGCTATCTATGTATTAAAGTCCAATTCTTATTTATTGTATTGATTTCATTTTTACGTACTTTTAAAATATAATATCATTAATGTATTTTAGACAATCTTTGCCTTTTAAAATGCGTTAATGACATTTTATAAACATTACATAATACTGAAATATAAGAATGAATTATTTAAATAAAAATAGTAAATTCTTTTGATGTTGTATTGAAGAGGTAAATGGAGTTTTCCAGTTTGCTTTCAAATTGCTTTGAAAATTTCTGTGATATTCATAAACATGTCTGTAATAATCTTTATTAAAATATGATATAAATTGAAAATAAAAACGATAGTTTAACTGATGTTAAGTACGTAGAATTATCACTGAACCTGAAATATTCTTGAACCGAAAACTTTTAAACCTGAATTTTTTTAAATGGTACCATTTCATTAAGTAACATAAATAAAATTGCATAAGGTGAATTTAAAGATTGGTATTTTATCTGCACTGTTATTCATGTAAAATCAAGTACTATGCATCAGATCTCAGCAGATGTTAAGACTTCAGCCCTACTCAGCAGAGCTTTAATGACCATAGAAATCAATGTTTATAGCGTAAGAAAGTGATGAAAACTGGTGTCACAGAATACAAATAAAAAAAATTATTAATCTTCTCCCTAACCTAAAATTGGCGCAGCATGTCCGCTTTTGGACCTTGCGCCATAAAACTCAACCAACTAACCCTAACCTAAAAACGTGAAGTTATCTGAAAACAATACTAAAGACTCAAAATAATCATTAATTGATTATGACATTATCATATGCTTCAAAAGCTCTGTATTAATAGTTGTCATAAAATTAGTAAATTAAATCAAATAGTCAATTTTTTTAACACAGAAATTTCTATTTCAAACAACTAATCACATTAAAAACTATCTTAGATGATGGCAACAGTTTTTGATTCTTGATTTTAATATAAAGAATTAGAACTTAGCTTTCTATCTTAAATTCAAAAGTCTTAGATATAAATTTAATTTCTCCATTACTATGTTAGTAGTGAGAAAATTTTATGAAAAACATACATTTTTGAAAAAAAGAATAATATGTGCCTTGTGTTATTTTTCTACGACTACATTACTTCTTAAGGGAGGAATAATTTAATTTACCTAAGGAAAACTATATTTAGGTTTCATAGTTTTTAATTATTCTACATTCATGTGTGATAACAAATATGAACACTAATAAATATTGCAATGATTTCTGAGACATTTCTTGTTGATTGGTGTGAACTTTGAAATTACTGACATCTTCATGATTTAAATATTTTATTAAATAGTGATTCTTTAAAAATTTTAAGAAACGTTTTCTTGTTTCAACGGAAAAATCAAATTCAGCAGAGGAACTTTATATACAGAATTGAGTTGAGTGTTTGCCTTAACTAAAACAATAATTTAATTTAAAATTGATAAAGAGCTTTTGGTTGATTTGCGTAAACCATTTAGTAAACATTTTCTTTTTTTTAAGCAACTTGTTTTTTCAGTGTACACTGTATTTTTCAAATTGAAGTATTATTTTGAAAAAGAAAAACAGATAGCTATAAATCCTAAAATTATTTAAATATTATTTTTAGACTATATAAATAATACTATAATATTTAATAATACTACTTAATATTATTTATAAACTGAAATTGTAGGTGGAAGTGTTTTGACGTTTCAAGAATCATTGCGAAAAATTCTACTGCGTAAACCATGATTCTTCAACAGTGTTTTTTATCCAGTCTTACCATTTGCAACATCAAGACATTAATGCATGATCAGAGTTGACACTTAATGAGTGTCAGATCGTAAATGTGCTTAAATACGGAACCCCTCTGCAGTTCCCTAGTGTGCATTCAACTTATCTTCATATTTTATAGTAAGGGAAACTTAAAATAATAAACAACAGAAACAGACCAAAACGAAATTTACACTAATACTAATATAAACAAGAATGTTTATTTCAAGACAAATTTATAATCTAAATGTGAAGATATGTGTTGCAGAGAAAAATAATTATACAAGCCAGAACTAAATTTGTGAATTCTATTTCTCTCTTTGGGAATATATTTGATGAATAACTGATTATATTTGATGTTATAAAAATGTTTAATGATGCACTACATTATATATATCTATATATTAGGAAATTAGTCTATGTTAGATTAAATCTTTGGAAAAACAACTCCGTTACCAAAACACTAGTAAAAAAACTATGTTTATTATTATAATAGTGACTTTTGGTCCTTTAACTAGCAAAATGTCGGATTGGATGTTTTCTATACAGTACCGTATAGTACTACTATACAGAAATTTTAAGCAAGAAATCATATTTTCGAATTATGGACTTAAATGTGAAAATAAATGACTTAATAATACAAAAATATCTGAGTGCGAATATTGGGATATTTTTCTGACTTGATATAAATCTGGTACTTACTATTCTTACGGAAGCTATTGGCACCATAAAGCTCCATTGGAAAATTGAAATTTTGCCACAAATTTCAAATGTCGAAAATTTCCATCAATGAGTTATGGACTTTTATATTTAAAAACAAGCCTTATATTATAATATAAAACGTAGAATATGAGAATATAAGATACGACTGGGCGAAAAATTACCAAGCATCAATTTATATCGAATTTTTACGATCAAAACGGCCAAGAACTTTCTAGTTAAAGGACCATCACAAACATATTTTTATTAGTTCAATTGTAACGAAAGTGTTTACTTGAATGATTTTATCAATTTGCAACTAGTCATATTAGAAATTCAGCTCAAGGAAATGTGTTTTCTTGTTAGTAGTAATGATGTCAGAAATGTCTATATAATACAAAAATAATTATGAAAAATTTATTAGGATTGCGAATTATTCTGATGTTTACTAACCTGTATCTGATCATTTCATTTTATTAGTGCTATGATATAGTCTCTAATTATGCAATGCATTCAGTAAAAATCAAGTTTCCATGTAAAAGTCATTGTCAAAAATAATATTTTATCGGTTTTACTGCACACGCACACACGTATATATATATATATATATATATATATATATATATATATATATATATATATATATATACTGAGAAAGAGAGAGAGTTTTTATATTCTTTTTCTTACTTTATTCCTTATTGTTAATTACTTATTTGCTTTCAATCAGTATGGTTGAAAAGGCTGTATTTTCTTTTCTACAAATTTTATTTATAGTTACAAATACCTCTTAGCTCTCCCAGTAATTAAATGGAACATTGTAACAATATCTTTGTATTTCAAATTACCACTGTAAAAGAAGCTAAATTTATTTATGTTTAAATAACTCATTGTTAATAAAATCACTAGAAAACTCTGAGCAATATACCATAGCTTCTAGCTCAAAAAAGAAACTTTGATTACTTTACGAATCTGAAAACTTTTAATTTGATTTAGATACTAATTTTAGAAATTGAAAAAAAATAGTGCTGATTGTTTTAAAATAGTACTTCTGCATAAATGGAATCCTGAAAAAAAGATAACAAATTTTAAGCCCCAAATTCTAAATAAACTTCAAAGAAATAAAAACAACGCATTTTAATGATAAGGAAAATCAGAATAATGATAAAACATATATAAATATAAAACTTTGGAATAAATCTTTGTATATATAGAAATCAGTTTTATAATTTGAATAAAATATTGTTTTAAATTAGAAATTAATTCCTAATTTAATATTCTGAAAATGGCTTCAAAGTTAATTTTAAACTATAGGCTCGATTAAAACAAGTCGTCACGTGCACCTAATTTTATAACCTACTGCATAAAATGTGTAAACTTACACCAATCCCTTTGAGAATCCTGTTAATTTCATGTATAGTATAATCTTTCCTAATATCTAACATTTTAGCATTTTCATGTATAAAAATTCTTTTTATAAATGCTTTTTATTTATTATAAGATAAATGAATATTTCCTTGATTTATGTCTCTATACATTACACGATAAGCTTTAAAAATGAATTATACTTCTCAGTAAGACTGGGAAAATAGATTTCTTTACGAGATCTTTTGAATCGGAAAGAATTGTTTCGTAGTCTTTTACCGAATTCATTCGCACTTCATGTATTATGATTGAAGAGGAAGTTAAATACTCCATTGAGCTCTTTAACATAAAGACTACATAAATTGATTTTCTTGCATTTCGTTAGAAAAGCTAAGCGATTGAAGTTGTACTGCAGATTGTGTTAACAATGGTTCCTAATTTTAATGAGCAAAATAAAACTTTATACAATCGATTGCGGAAATCAAAATTTCATTTTATGTAATAATTCAATTTTTAGATTGATTAGTAATTTTTATTAATTTTTAATTCAAATGTAATTAGCTGTGACAGAAAACATTCTGAAGAAATATCTTAGTTAAGGGATTTTTAAGTGAATAATTCTGACCTTTAGCTATATAGTTTTAGAAAATAGTCTGTACTTAGTTTTTACACAATTATTAAGCTCTCTATATTGAACTTTAATGTTTTTTAGTTATAAGATAAATAAATGTTACCATGTATTTTATAAAAATACACATTTTTGAAACTGGTGTGTTAGAAGCTATCAAATGTTTTCTTTTCTATCAATGAATTAAAGATGACAGATTAAGAGCATACAATGAAGTAAGTAAAATAGAATACGATTCATCATGAAACAGATTTTATTTCCATCGTATATTTATTTAAAGGAAATTGCTTTAAATTTTATTAAAATTAGTTTTAAAATGTTTTTGGGTTATGAATGAATGAATCGTAACACAGATTTGAATTGTTTTTTGTTTCTCACTTTTAATATGACAAATTTTTTCTATACATTTTACACGATAATGAAAAAGATTTTGATACATTTTAATTGCTTTCAAATGTTTTGGAATATATTATAATTGTTAACAATAAAATAAATGAAAACAAGTGAAGCTAAAACTCGAGCATTTTTCTTTTTCAACTTTTAAATGAACTCCTTTTTAAGTAAGAAAATTATTTTAAAGTTAAATAAAATTACATTTATTTAAACAAAAGTTATGCCGTAAAATTAACAAAAATGATTTTTATAAATTAAATGAATAATGAATCATTTTCTTTTATTTATTTGTAATTATAGAAATAAATGTGAATCCGATATTCTTAATGTATATACAGATTTTTAAAAATAAAACCCAAATTATATTATTAGAAATGGATATATAAATATATCATAATATTTTATAATAAAGTGTGTACACTCTATAACTGCTTTGATTATAATAATATAGATTTTTATTTTCTTAAATTGATGAAAAAAATTTAAAGATTTTGAGTTCAATACGTGCTTTTAGACAGACCTTTCAATTTTGTAAAAAAGACTTTTGAAGTTAACCCTAAACTTAACTCTTTGAAGAATGGTGCCGTAGCTTTGATAAAAGGAGAGAGACTAAAAACTATAAATTCTTTATTAATTAAACATTAGGATTATCCGCAATTTAGTGGTGTTATGCAAATATTGCAATAGCTAACACTCGGATGAATGCTAAGAAAAATAGCGACTAACTGGAAATTCGAAATTCAGTCGGTCGAATACATTTATAAGTAACGCAGTTACAGTTATTATTCTCTATTTGCACATTGCCAACTAAGCACAAATCGCAATATATTATAAAAAATTTAAAACAACAGAAATCTGAAATATATATCTATATCTCAAGTTTTACATGCAATTACAATTTATAAGTAATCAAAATGCTTTATTTATGAAACTCTAAGTCAAAAGTTTTGTATATTATGAGCAAATAAATATAAAAGAATTTATTATTGTTTATTAATAATGATTTAAGACATAAAAGCAATTCAAGATTTATTTGGACAGCTTAATTACAGTACTTCATAATATTTTAAAATATATTTACCTTTTTTAGGTAAAAAAATGAAAATCGAACTTGATACAAAGAATATAAAAATATCATTAACTTTACTAAATTTTCCAAAAAGGGAATAATTCAGAGTCAGTATAAACAAAATTTAGTGATATATGCTTTTAATAAAATTTTTTTCTTTATACTTCACATTAAGTTTAAAACTAAAAATAAAGAGACTAAATTTGAAACATATAATAATTAATAAATTTACTGAATAAATTTTATTATAGTTAGGTTTATTATTATAAAATACTATACTTAATTATTACATTAAACTTAAAATTTTGTTGATGACCATACATACATTATTTTTTAAAAATGCATAAATTTTGTGAGAGATTCATATGTAATTCTATAGCATGTAAATTAGAAATCCAAATCCATCGCAATGCCTCCAGATCATAATCCTGAATCTGAAAATATTCAAAGCAATAATACAAGAGTATTAATGCAGTTATGAAATCCGTTTAAATGAAATCACGTGATAGAAAATGACATAATAAAAAACTATTAATATACATCAGCGAAAATATGTCGGAAAAAATATTAAAATGATTTTTTTTTAAATTTTTTCCCGATTTCTAATAAAATAGTTCAATCTCTTTTTAGAAAATGAGGTAATATGAGGTTTTTGAAATTTATGAATTATTTTGAGGAATTTTTTCTTCTAATCGCTGATTGAATCCATATTGAGAATAAAGAGCTTTTCTTTATATTCGTTATAACTTGTTTCTAACTGAAATAATCAAAAAAAATATTAACTATTAACATGAATATAAAATACAGCAAAGAAGAGTTTTTTAAGAAATGATTTCCCAAGAGAAGCAATTATTTTAAGAGAAAATTTAAATTTGAATCACATGATTTTGAAATGCTGAACTAATGTTCTTTTGACTCCGGTGTTTCTTTATGGGAAACAAATAAAACTTCGCTTTTCCTTGCGTCAAAATAACCGAATTTCAGAATACCTTTAGCAAGAGGTTAAATATTTTTCCTCTTGGTAAAACATTAAATTGATAAATATTACATTCATCTGAAATGTCATTTACTGATCAATAATTTTTAAAAACTTACTGTGAGTTTGGAAACTGATTTCAGTCTTTAGAGTTTTTCTAAACACACACACACACACAAACACACAAACACACACACACAAACACACAAACACACACACACACAAACGCACACACACAAACACACACACAAACACACACACAAACACACACACACAAACACACACACACACACACAAACACACACACACACACAAACACACACACACACAAACACACATACACACACAGAGAAACACACACACAAACACACACACAGAAACACACACACACAAACACACACACACACAAACACACATACACACAAACACACACACACACACAAACACACATACACACAAACACACACACACACAAACACACATACACACAAACACACACACACACACACACACACACACACACACAAACACACACACACACACAAACACACACACACACAAACACACACACACACACAAACACACACACACACACACACACACACACAAACACACACACACACACAAACACACACACATACATACCATTCGATATAAATTACAAAAAATCTCAGTTGTATATTGCTTAGCTTTAAGTTTTAGTCAATGAATGAATAGTCAATGTATTCATTCTGATCATGTTTTATTAATGAAGAGAAATTAGCATCAGTGAGGAATAATGAAATTAAATTTTTTATCTAATACATTGATACAAACTATAAACTATTTCATTAAAATGTATCCAAATGCTGATATTCAATTCATGCTATTGAAATTCAATGGATGACTGAAGTAATCAAATGAAAAATTATGAGGTTTTAGACCATGAATGAATAAACAAAATCGAAAGGGTTACATTTTGTTTTCAAATCTGCTGTTGTACGATTTTCAATATAATTTTACTCTCAAGTAAAATTTGCCATGAAATTTTATTTAGAATATTAAATCAATAAAATTGCTTAGAATTAATCAATTTAGAAATTGTATTAAAATTATATTATTTCGAAATTGTATGTTTATAAAATTAATAATATTTAATAAGGAAATTAAAATTGATAAAATCATATAGAATATATTAACCATAGCTTTTCATATGTATAATCTGTAGCAGCTTTATCATTTTAGCTTTATGATATTTTTCTTATGAATTTTCTAAAATATCGGAATACAATATTCCAAAATTATGATAAATTTTTGTTATCAAAATTATTATTTCTTACACTTCAAAGAAGAAATACCTATTAAATCTGTATATAAATAACAAAACTTTGAGATTTTACTTCAATAAGCAATCAACAAATTGTTTTAATAAGTAAAAGAATAGGACATTAATTAAAAAAAATGAAATTAACCCCATAGGAACAAATCAGTTTTTTTTAAATAAAAGATAGAGACAATTGAAAAACAATGATTAAATAGGTATAGAAATATTTGTGAAAGATAAACATTTAAATGAATTGAATGTGGCCAAAATAAAATTAATGTAATTATAAAAAATCTCTGGTCATTTATTTGATAAATTTTATCATGATACAGTTATATTTACGTAAAGTATATTTTCCTGATATCATTGAGATTTTTTTAATTTGAATTTAAGAGGAAATTATATGAAAAAAATTATCATAAATTTTGACACTTAAGAAACTTTGAATACTATCCTTCAGCCGGATGAAAATGAATGAATTGTCCTCCAAATCTACTCTAATAAAAATATAATCGTTCCTGCGCATCAATTTATCAAAGCTATATTTATCCGAAAAAAGACAATTTTAACGGAAAAAATATTAATTTGCTGTTATAAATATTACTATTTATGTTTAAAAATAGTGTTATATACAAAATTAACTTGAAGGAATTCCATTAGTTTTGAAATTTATTTAATCAATGAATAAAAGTGTTATAATAATTACATTATAACTAGATAACATTATTCACACTTTTGACCATTTAATGATCAAGTAAACAAACTAGTGTTGATATAAAACTGCCTTTCAAACTCTTGAGTAAAACTATTCAAATTGGGTCATGCAAATTTGTACATTTTTAGGTAAATTGCATGTAAATTTGTGCATTACAAGAATATATAAAATCCTGAGATTACAAAAATTAGTATAAAATATTCACGTAGATTAATCTGAAAGTTTATACTCATGAGAAAATTTAATTAGCTCAAACTGCGCATAAGAATATCCAATGAAATTAAATTGCACTTTCATTTTGAAACACGAAATGTTTATATTTTAAAACAATTATTATATAATTTTGACATATCTCTCATTGCAATCTCTTCAAAACTATAATAAAATTAAATTATTCATCAAATTTAAGTGCAGGTTATTTTCTAAAGACTTATATGCTTGCTCAAAATACATGAAATTAAACTATTAGAGTGCTCCTTACACAAGTTGTAAGAACAGTAATGAGAAATATTAAAAATATCATTATATTTTTCTTTCCTCGAGTAAACAATTCAACAAAAGAGGACTTAAAAATTATAATATAGTATGTTTGTAATTACATCCTTTAATCCATAAAATTGAAAAAAAAAATCCGAAAGGCTTACATGTGTGCTTATGAACAATCTTGAAATTTCAAATAATAAATTTCCAATGCTTCCTATTCTTGAAAGAGTATTGTTTCATTCAATATTTCATTTTTTGTAGAATATATTAGAATCTTAATAAATAAATATTGTCTTAGCAAAAATGTTTTACTAAATATTTTCTTCCTTTGTATCTGCTTGTTACTGCAATATTGGATCTTAAATTTAATAGTAATATTGCAAAAGCTAAATTAAAAAAATATATTTACTTGGAATATACTACATGAATTTGTTAAGAATTAATTATTCAATAATATTATTAAATTAAAATGTTCTTAAATTAATATTAATGTTTGAGAATTCTGTATTTTGCATTAAAAATTGAAGCATTTAATTGTTTAATATAAATCTAAACATGAGTTAATATATTATTTTAAGTCATAAGATCCTACAATAATAAAAAAAATTAGTAACAAGTTGTTATTAGTTATCGAGAAGAATTTGTAATTTATTTTGGAAAGAAAGTAGATGATTAAGGATGAATATTTATCATTTTCTGTGGAACAAATATATTTATAGTATGTTGTACAACAAAATAATTCACATTTAAATAAAATAAGCCTTTACCTGTAATTCTTAAAATCTTTAGTTCATAAATTTGTAGCTTTTGTTTAGTAGTTTTTTTGTAAAATTATAATTTCTAGAAAATTAATAAAAGCAAGAGACAAGTAGTTGTAAAAATTTATCCTATTGAGTCTTATTGATATTGATTCTTATTAATTATCTTATTGATTAAAAAGTATTTGTGTAATATAAACATTGAAAAATATTACTAAATAAGTTATTTTTATTCGAACAACACTCAACTTCTTGCTTTTGAAAGTGGTGTAATATGTTACATATATTACACGATCTCATTAATGTTTAATTTTAATGATTGTTTTCCTCAAATATTTCCTGAAAGTAATATAAGTAATATTGTTTTTGTTCTATTTATGTACAATACATTGTACGATGAAAAAATTCCAAATTCTTTAAAACTTCTTTAATAATTTCTGATAATATTAAATTTTATACTAAACTAAATAACATATTTTATTAAAAAACAACATTAAAAATTATACTTGTTTCAATTTATATAATTTTAATGTTATGTATAGGAATATTGATAAATGAGTATGCGCTTTTTGGGAATTTCAATTGACATTTATTTTAATTTTGCCTTCAAATGATCATTTCTGCATCAAAATCATCATTAGTTAAAAATGTTACAAAAGGGTAAAAATCTTTAATTGAACAAATTTCACATGAAAATCTGTCTTATAATTTTATTTTATAATATTTACAATATTAGATTTTTTCACTGTCAGGAACAAAATGATCTGCACTTATTTTATTTATTTGCCTTATAAACAAAGCACTCTATGGAAATTAATTTTCAAAATAGTAATATAGAATATGCATCATATCATTAAACTATTTAATTATTTTGTTTTTAAATATATACAAGTTTTAATTGAATCAGCAAACATTTATTGTAATATTTCATTGTAAAATATTAGGTCAAATTTCTCTTTTCATTTGAAAATAGGGTATGAAAGAATCCGTTCGAATAGATAAGTCAGTCATTCTTTTTTATATTTGAAGTGAAGTGCTAATTAATAAAAATTATTAACAAGCATTAGAAGGAAAATAAATAACTAATTAATACGGCTCTGCAATGTGTTTAAATAGTATATAATATATCATATTAAAAATATTTTAATTGTAATTTGAATTTATATCTCATTAATAATCCTTATGAATGTTTAATAACTTTTATGCCTTTATAATATCATGTATGTTATCCAAGCAATCAGAATACAACATAAAGCACAATACAATAAGATAAATTCACAAATTCATCAGAGTGTGAGAAAACATTTTCAGAATGTGAAGTTGAAAAGTACCTAAGATATACTTAGTAGCGTTTCTCTTTAGTGATTTAGGCTACAAACGGGTTTGTATAGAATCAGAAGAATAATCCTAAAGATAATTAAAATCAGCTTTGTAAGGTAGGGTAGGGTTACTCTATTTCACTGCCCTAATCGTCCAATTCTCTAGACAGATAAATGGATATAGATGATTTTAATGATTCCTAGTCCAGACATGTATCAATGTCAGTTAATTTTATCTTCAATAATGTGTAATCTGTTAATTTAATATTCAAACCTATCATATGTTCCAAATCACGTTAACCGCTGACACCTCAAACCATTAAGGAAGCTCTACTCTCTTGAAGTGTTCATTGTTGAATGTAGGTTTTGCAGGTTCAGGTAGTTTTCACTATACCATCATATGTTCATCTATACCACCATGTACCATATATGTGGAATTTGTTTTAAATTTACACATGCAACAAAAAAAAATGCAATATACAGTCAGCTTTATGCAGATTCTGTGGCACACATCACAATAGTGATCCTTGTTCAACTAAAGTCCCATATTGTGTAAACTGCAAAGGACCTCACACTTCAGATGATCCTTCATGTTCATCTCGTGAAGAGGAAACTTGGTTTCTAAAATTGAAGGCAATAAACCATCTATCTTTTATTGAAGCAAGAAGACAATTTAGAAGCTCTAAAATCAATTTTGCTACTATTGTATAGTCTAATCAACCATCAGAAATTACTCAAGCTAAAATAAATGATATAGTCACCTCAATTCTTACGAAATTTGAAGAGTCAGTAGAAAAAAAATCTTAGCTATCCAAACCCAACAAGAAGCCATCCTTAATACTATTTTCTAAAAATTTGAAGAAACTGTAAGCAAAAGTTTTGAAACTAGGAGTCTCTCATCATCCCCTGCTAGAAGGAAAACTCGGAAAAGTAGTCGATTCCAAAAACAATCATCAAACTCTAGTAACAGTGACATTCATCTCAATCCAATTTTACCTGTGAATAGTGTATTTAATTTTGGTAACTCTTCTGAAGAACAGTCAGAAATAATTGGAAATACAAAATTCAGAAAGGGAAGCAATAAAATTTCCTAACAGATGGGACGCAACTTCTATACTGGGCGGATCAGTCCTTAGAAGTCAAATTATAATCATAATAATTGTAACTTTTTCATGTTCTCATTAATTTCGTGGAATTCTCGAAGTGTTCTCAATAAGCGTCCATATATGAAGCTTCATTATTTTAATTCTGCAGATGTTATTGCAATACAAGAAACTTGGTTAAACAAAGTTAACAAGATATCTTTATTTAACAAAATAATCTTTCTTCAGGATAAAGAAGATAGCCGAGGTGGTGGCCTTCTCCTAGCAGTAAATAAAAACATTCCAACAAGGCAATTTTCTCCTATCCGTCACTCAGATGATGGCAGAGAAATCTTAGCAGTCAAGATCACAGTGGCAACGACTACAATAACAATCATTACTGTGTACATTCCTCCTGGCAAATTTTCTTCAGAGTGGCTTCATAGCATAATTCAAGGAATTCGGCCTCCTTATATCATCATAGGAGATTTCAATATTAGACATACATCATTAGGAAGCTGTTCCACTTCATCAAGGGCAAATGACCTTCTTGAATGGATTCAGGAAGAGAATTGCTGCCTCCTGAACTCTGAAATTCCAACACATTACGGCCCACATCATAAACCTTCACTCATTGATTTCTCCTTTGTATCACCAGACATTTATCACCTTAGTCATATTGAAGTTCACCCAGATTGTTTTGGAAGTTATCATTTACCATCTAAAACTAGCATAGCTATTGAAGATATTGATCACCATATACCGAACAGATCACGTATCCTGTGGTCAGAATTCTTTATTTCCATCAATACTGATCATAAAATTTCTAACCTTCACTCTATTGAATAATTCAATCATCTCTGCATAAATAAACTTCACAAATTTCGAAGATGGCAGAAAATGCCATGTAAACCTTATCCCCCATGGTGGTCTTCTAGGTGTGGTTATCTCCTTGGCCAAAAAAGACGTCTTTGGCGTAAAGCTAAACGCACATGTGATAAGTACGTTTGGATGGCATATAAAAGAACTGCAGCCGAACTACATCGACTACTCGTATCTTTCTCTCGAAAATATTGGGACGAAATAATTATTTCAGCTGGAACATCAAAAAATATTTTCAACTTATTAAAAAATCTTCAAAATAGAGTTACAGTATCTCCAACTTCACATATGATCCTATTACTTAATAATTCCCCAGTGACAGATCCTACTCATCAAGCTAATATGTTTACAGACTTCTACACTCGTTCACAAATTTTAGAGGTTATTCCACTGGATTATAGGGGAGTACAAGTGAGGATTTTTCTTACAATAAACCCTTTACTGCATCTGAACTGCAAGAAGCTTTGGCAAGATGCAAAAACTCATCTGTTGGCCCAGATAAGATATCTGCAAAAGTATTAAAAGGCATTACTACTACCAACCTAGAATACCTCCTCTCCTTGATGAATAAATCGTGGCTTACAGGTATTGTACCAGAAATATGGAAATCCTCCATTGTTATTCCAATCTTAAAACAGGGAAAGATGGCCAATCTTGTGGCATCGTACCGTCTTATATCTCTGACTAGTGTCATGTGTAAATTACGGGAAAGAATGATTTTGAAAAGATTTATTGACCATATATCAACCATATCTTTCTTTCATCCCAATCACCACGGATTTCTGCCACATCGAGGTTGTGACAGTATTTTATCCATCATTCATCATCACATAATCTCTGCCAGATCCTCTAAGAAATTTGTTATTTTGGTTGCAGTGGATATTTCCCAGGCCTATGATTCAGTTTGGCCAGACGGTTTAATTTATAAATTACTTCAAGCAAACATAAAAGGAAATGCTGCTTTGTGGATTCAACATTTCATTACAGCTCGCCATTTTCAAGTAAAGTGGAGAAATAAGCTATCTTCATCAGCCACCTCATATAGGGGAGTTCCACAGGGGAGCGTGTTATCACCTTTCTTGTTTTCAGTGGCAGACCTCTACGATATCCTTCCCCGGGACATCAAATGCTTCATGTACGCTGATGATATATTTCTACTATATGAATCTGTTTTGTACTATATGAATCTATATGTATATGATAACTTGGGAAAACTTCAGCAGAAACTAACATCTGCACTTGGCATATTACAAAATTGGTGTCAAGAATGGAAGTTATTGATAGACCCACAAAAATGTTCTATGATTAACTTTTCTTCAAAACGACAACAACCTATTTTCAACTTGTTCATCAACAATCATCCTATTTCCTGGAGTAAAAATATTCAAATTTTGGGATTACATTTTTAACACAATTTATCTTTCCGTCATCATTTTCAGGAAAAGAGAAAAGCTATATCAAAAAAGTTGAATGCTTTAAAAGGTATCGCAAGTAATAGATGGGATGCTCGTACCGCTTATCTTCTTCAAATCGTGAAGTCCTTTATTGTCTCCAGTCTGGATTATGGCTGTCATATATTTACTTCAGCATGCACAACAGACCGTAAAATCCTTGAAACTGTATATCACACTGCCTTAAGAATTGCCACTGGTCTTCCTAAGTGGACCCCCATACCGATAGTTCTACAAGAAGCAGGAGAAACTTCTCTTCACTCTAGACATGAAATGCTCTCCTTAAACTTTTACATTCGAAATTTAAGTAAGTCATCATTATCCCCCTGTTCTTCAGCTTGAGAAAAGCTAACTTACAATCAAGTCAATCGTAATCATCCTCTGGCCATTAAAGCCAAATTGTGGTTCGACCAACAAGGGATAAATACCTCGTGCATATTAAAAGTCCCAATTGGCTGGCCAGAAATTTCAAATAAAATCTCCATTTGCTCCTCGAATCTCCCTTTTCAGACTAAATCATTGCCAAAAGATATAATATGTAAGCTATTTCACCAATTTTGCGAGTCATCATGGCAGACAGATACGATGATTTTTACAGATGCTTCCAAGCAGGGATCAACTGTGGGCATTGCAATAGTTAATTTTACAACTAGTTTATCAATAACAGGGAAAATTAGTTCCATAAACTCCATCTTCTCAGCAGAGGCTCTGGCACTGCTTATTGCAGTCTCTAAAATTTGCACTGAACCCAAAAAGTATGTCATTTTCACAGACTCACTTTCTTGCATCTCTGCTCTTTCAGATTGTTCCAGGACATTGTATTATTCAACTGCTTCGATTCCAAATGATTCAATCTACTCAAAAGTGCTTATCAATACAGTTAGTTTGGGTTCCCGGACATTCAGGGATTGCAGGTAATGAAATTGCAGACTCATTGGCGAAAGCAACAACTGTGAGTAATTATGCTATTCGATCTATTTCTCCAGAAGATTTGAAACAACACGTCAAGGAACATTACTTTAAAGAAAGTCTCAATCAATGGAAAAATAGCAAATATGATGAAGCATTCATTCATCTCACATCTATTCGCAAAAATCATAGGCTGTTAACAAAATCGCGACTAGAAGACGTATGGCTGACCAGAGCAAGAACAAGATCTTTTCCCACTAATTCGATTCTCTTTAGGTTTAATCTCTGGCATACAGACCGCTGTGAGTGCGGTGAACCTGAAACCATAGATCATATTCTCTTAGATTGTCTTTTATACGAATATCTCAGGAATCAACTACGGAAAAATTAGGAATAGGAGCATTATCATTCTCTTGGATATTTGAACTGTCTACAAATCCGAAAATTAAAATTCTTGCATGCTGTGATTTTCTACGCCTGTCCAACAGATTCTAATTTTAATGAAAAAAGAAAGTTACAAATCAAAAACCATCTTGAACTATTTTCTAACAGAATTTGTAAATCCGAATTTTTTCTTCACATATCAAGATGTCTTTGTTAGTGATCACCAAACTCAACTGACTTTACTTAAATAAAGTTAGTCGTTTGATTGCATAAATCCTCTCCAAACACCTTCTTCAATGAGAGCTACAAGCATCTTAGCATAAAGCTCCAAAAGTGCCCGCCATAACCTACCTACCTTAATTAAATTTTATAAATTTAAATCATGCTTGCTAATTTAAGCTAATCATAAAATGGATGCATTATCATTTTGCTTTTTCTGCTGTTTTATTGTCTATGTGTTATTTGACAGAAATTATAATAATTTCATTCCTATAGAAATAGTACATGGCAATAAATTTTGGGCATTACTAAACTTTTAAATTTATTAATGTACCTTTATACATTAAAATGAAACTCGTAAAATAAAATAATTGATAAACTTGTTTATATTAAACTCTCAGAAAAATCGAATACTCATACCTCATGTAGTAAATCAAATATTTTCCTTCTATCTGTCAAATCACTTTCCTTTTTTTTTTGATCATTCAAATGACGGCATTATAAAAGCTTATTTTTACACTAAAAATATTTTTTTATTTTTAATTTACGAGCCAAGGAAGTTATTACATCACCAGAAAAATATTCTCGTGTTTTCAGGACTTATCTAATTAGCATTTTAATATATAATATAAGTTTTAATTAAAGGAAAATAAAGTTTGAATAAATAGATTAAAATAAGAGTTTTAGAGAGACAGAAATTAAAAGTAATTTTGATTTCAATGTTTTTACATTTTATATAGTTGGATGAACACATTTAAAAAAGTTTTTCGTTAAAGCTTGTTTTTTTATTGTTAAAGAATAAAGAACTATGGTTTTGTCATTTTACACTAGTTTTTTATTATAGGAATTGCCAAAGTATGCACTTTACCAGGGTTCAAAATTGCCAAGTAGTGGGCTTTATTTATTGTCAATGTAGAAATAGATACACTAAAATGCATTGCAAACAAATAAACCTGTTGAAGGAAGACTTAAAAATAACTATTTTGATGTATATGTCCGTCATTTTGCAACAAGCCATTGCAAAATCATTTAAAGCTTCTTTTATTTGCATTTCATATTTAGAGAAAAAACTTTAAATGATTTTTAAACATTAATTACATATTAACTTATAAAAACGCTGCTGGATCTACATTTCCAACAGCTTCTTTATTAGTTAATATGTAAATTATAGATAATTGGTTTTCGAAAGTTCCATACTACGTCCTACACTTCTATGGGATAGATCAGAAATCTCTCCCCCTTAATCTCGACTGGTCAGATTTGCAAACAAAACATATCATAAAACATAAACTTTCATTGCAGTTTTCTCATGATAATCCATTCTTATGAAAGGAAGAATTTATTCCTTACTGAACTTGGCTCCTTGTGCCAATTTTTATTGCACCATTTCTTTTATAGTATTACAGCTTAGTTTGAAAGGAAAAGAGGAAACTCTTAAATTTAAAGTGCAAAAAAATATACATATCTATTTTTTCAGGGTTTGGTTATGTCGTTTTACACTACGACAATGTAGATAAGGCTGAATTATTAGACTAATGAACTAAAGCCTAGACTAATATATTTCTCGATTACTTAATTTTAAAATATGATTTCCTATATAGAAATTGATATTTGAAAAAGTGAAAAAATGCTGAAAAACTTTATCAGAAAGTCAATTGAAAAAAGTCTTTAGAAAACATCACACAAGACGATTGTTGTGATGTCCATTATGCATGCTCACTTCTCCAGGCTAACCGCAGGCAATTGTGAGTTTGGGTAAGTGGAACACATTTGACAGGAGTACGAGTATATAGACCAATGTGCTCTGAGCGTCTGTACACGTCTGCTTGAAACTGTCGTACCGGTAGCTGAAGAGAGCTGACGACACAGGTCTGATGCCGTGCTCCGCCTGTTTCTTTTGGCCGTAAATACCAAATACCTGTCCTTATTCGGCGTTATAATTTGGGGAGAACTGTGCTGTAATGTCTAATCACATTGCCATTATCTGGGAACTGTTGCCAAAGCATGAAGATGACACTTTGGGGGATTGTAAGTTCCTCGGATACTTCCAGCTGGGCACGTTCACATTCCAGAGGGCTGATGATTCTACCACGTAAAACATAATCCAAAGGCTCTCTTTGTGCCATAACTATGCGGTTATTGCACTGAAAGGCTATTAAAGTGCTTGGGAACCATTTTACCTCTTCGTAACCGTTATTTCTATACTCTTCTCTTACACTCTCATCATTGTGACGTACTATCGATACCATGTGGTGGTTTCTTGTAATTTGCATATTATTCTTTAAGATATGTGTGATAATTTTAGATGTTAAATTTTTATTTCAGAGATCGATTTCTGTGTGATTGTGAGTTGTCCTTAATTTATGGGCATGAGTGTGAATCACTTAATTTAATATGGAAAAAAGATTGACATAATAAGTAGGATTCTGTAAAAAGAAATTAATTTCAAACTTCGTCTCATGGGTTATTCGTTCAAAGTTATATACTGCCTAGCAGGGAATTAGCGTGAAACTATGTATCAAAGCAAAATTCAAATTTATTATTTTATGTGTAAAAGTAGTCAATGTTATTTAGACGATAAAAACATTTCAGCAGTTAAAAATTTTTTTCATATAAACTGAGCCCATTAAATTCAATAATAATCTCAAACGATTATTATCGGCTTAATTTAATAATTTTAAACAGTACGGAATTTTTACAACTCTTTGCTGGTTTAGAACACAAACTAAGATATAAAGGGAATTTAACATTAATTTTATAGGAAATAATTAAGAAGCTCAAGAAAATAAAGTCTCTGACAATTTTTACAGAAAGTAAAAACAAACTATTAGATATTATGACAGATTTTGTAATTGCAAATGCCACGGAAATCCAAGTAGTAATAACCACTCTTACGGTAGAGCAAAGTAGATGAATTTTCCCACAAGACAGAAATGTTTGTGGTGTGCTCTTTTTCACAATTCAAACAAAATTAGGCACTTGCAAGAACAAAGGCTTAGTATAGTAAATGACTGATATTTGCTCTGTTACTTCTTTCAATATAGAATTTAAACATGGTGTTTCATGCACAAAATGTATAAGTATTCAAGTATCGAGGTAATTTTAATCTGATTAATTATTTCTAGCTTAAAACAATTCACAATATTAACCTCTTAACATCAGGAAGCAGTGTATATAGTTACATGGCATTTATTATAGCCATTGTTTATGGTTTTTTACGATTGCATTCATCACTAGATCTATTTTTGTTATCGTTAGTCCAACAGGGCATGGATCGTTACTGTCAGGAAACACTGACTAATGTGGTCGTTCTGAAACTTCAAAAAACAATCCTGATCAGAACATTTGTATAGACTGATACAGCATCACACATCGAAGTTAAAATTATTATAATTGCATGCTTCTGTACTCAAACTACATCTGACGTTTGGCTCAAATGGTTATTTGGAATAAAATTCTTATGATGGATAGAGAAAAACTTGAATATCTTAAATGAACAACACACCATCGCTTATGTTGAATATTTATTGTAGAATATTTTGTACATTGCAGCATGGTTATTCACAGATAATGTAATAAAGAGATTTGAAAACGTAGACAGTAAATGGCTCTCATTGAGTCTAATTTCTATCCTAATGTGTTCGATTCTGATGAAAAATCAAAAAATCTGGTGAAAAATCTAGAGATTAGGGAATATAATTAACATGTTACTGAGATCTTACACTATTAATTTTATTTCCTTTTAGTGATGCTTATTATAATTCACAGCGTTATAAATACTAACATGTTGATTTTTGGTGCACATATTTTTTTAACATAATCCATTCTCTAAGTTACCATTCGTGTCTATGCCAAATATGTTTTTTTTTGCCATTTTGGTAATTATATAATTGATTTTGAATAATATCATCTTAGAAGAAATCATCTATTACAGAAATTAAATTGTATTTGTTTTAAGGGTTCTTCATGATACCTGCGTATATTTAAATAAAATAATTATAGAATATATATATTCAAAGTGCTTAGAGAAGTTGTACACAAACTTTTCATCTTTAAATAACATGATTCAAGATTAATTTGTAAAACAAATTTTTTAGTAATAAAATAGTTTCTTTTGATTTATAAAATAAATTTGTAACGTATATTTTATACTATTATCAATCATTATCATTTATATTATTACTATCAATATATAATTTAATCAATTAATTTATCAATATGATATGATAATTTATCAATTATCATTTTATATTATTGCTTCATTTTATGTACGAAGTATTTCATAAGTGTGTCTCTTAAAATTTAGTATTGAAATCACTTCAATAAATTAGATAAGAAAGATTGAGAAATTGAATTTGTTTAGTCATTAGAGAAAATGTCTCTTGCTTCCGGAACCATGAATAGCAATAAGCAAAATCCTGATTATTATGAACATGTAAACTGCATTTTCTGTTTTTCCTAAATAAATGTAAATCCAAATATTTTAAACATCTTTTCAAAGTGGTGTACAGAAGTCTCCTTAGAATTCTTACCTGTAGTTTAAAATAACTAAAATAGTTACGAAAGTTAAAATATAATATTTATTTAACGAATAAGGATTGAAAATAAGAAACTTTATTTTGAATTAAAAATGAAACAAAACAAGGAAATTCCATAAAATATTTTATTTTCTCAGTGGGATATAAAATAAACCACATATTTTTAAATTAAAATCAGATAAAAATAAATTTTCTGTTTCGGTAAAAATAGTTTAAGCATTTTAAACTATATTTAAGATTTGGTATATGGACATAATTTTAATAGTTCGTGTATGTTAAACATAGTTTCCGTAAATAAAGAAACAAATGAAAGAGGCTTCTAATGTATTACATAAAATTTTCATTCATATATTTGGGGGTTATCAGCTTTAAGCAATTTGGTTGTTCAATGGGTTTTTTTTTTGATAGTTTTTTAATCTTCAAACCGGCTCTTCAACTCATTGCATTGATTTAATGAAATTTAATATGTGTTGCATGTTCTTTAAGTTTATTTGATGACACACACATATATACATAAGATGTGGTTCTATGATATGAAGCGTTCTTAAATATATCATCCCTTGAAGTATTTTATTTTCATATTTTAATTATTATTATTTTAATCTTTAAATATTGAAAAGGCGAAAAATTTAACAAAAAAGTTGGAGCTCTTAAAAAAAGGAAAATATTTTTATTCAAACATATTATAAATTAAAAATTTCAGTTATACATAGTATGCGTATCAGTTTTTATGTATGGAAGCAGCTAATTTTATTTATAAGAATATATAAAAAAATATATTATGATATTTCCTTGCCATATATTAAGTAAAGAAAATGTTAAGTGCCCATATAATTAATCATGATTTAAAAAAATATGAAATTCAAACTGAAAATATATAATTCCTAACAACTGATAAAATCCCATAAGAACCGGTTTCTCTTACCATACAATCGAAAATTAAATTTCATGCTTACTTTAATTTTTAATATTTTGTAGGCTTTCTCAATTTGAATATTAATTTACATTAAAAAACATGTAGGTGTTGAATTTGAGAAAAAATTGGTTCATTCCTTACATATTTTCATGCATAGAACAAGTTTTGTTTCAGGTATTCTTTGATTAATACGCCGATCATTTATTTTAAAATATGATGTAAAAATGTCAAGATTCTCATTTTTGAAGCCAGTTGAAATCCTTTGTATAATGATAAAATGATTCATAATTTAAATAAAATATTAGTTTTAAGTTTAAATAATGTAAATATGTGTTTCTATATTATCACATATATAATATTTATTATTTAAAATATATTTTCCTCGGAAAGTAAAATTAAATTATATAAATATTCTCTCAAATCTCCATTTGCATTTAAGTACTTTAAACTACAGTAAAAAATAATAGTTACAAAATGAATCACTTTAAAGAAAATATATTTATGTTTCCATATTTTTTATGATAATATATATTTTAATTTAGAAGACTATCTCAAAAATACCCTTTTTTTTACCCCAAATCCTTTATTTTTAAACTTTGGATGACAAAATTTTAATACTCTTTAGAAAAATGGAAAATTGTTTACCTCTATCAAAAAAAAAGATTAAAAACTATTAACCTAGAAACTTGCTATTAATCAATTAGACAGTTTAAGTATAAAAATGATGAAAGAGTTTTTAACACAATAATTGCCATATTCAAACTACAGATTCACGTTAATGCAGATTGTCACTGACATTGTATAACTTTATCAAAGATATTATAATATTTATCAAAGATATTATTTTTAAAATTATAAGAATTACATAATTTTGTATTGTATTTAAATTATGTGATTCACCACAATTAATTGTCTAAAATACAAGTAATTTCTTCATGTCATTTGTGACAATTGTAACATAATAAGAGTTAATTTAAGTAATCTTAAAATCGTTTGTTAAGGAAAATTGTATTTTAAGTTTATGCATTCTAAATAATGCGAGATGTTATCCTGTCCAAATGAAATCTGTAGAAGACAAAGTAATGTCTTCTCGTAATATATAAATATGTCACTTTAAGATGAATACTTATCCCATTTTCTAATTTCAAAAGATTTATTTTAATGTTTTCGCATTTTGATAGCTGATTTATTATTTATTTAAGAAAGTAGATATTTAATTTACTTAAACATTTTCATATAGATCTTATAGTACAGCTCATAAAAAATGAGCCGTTTATTTATTTGGGGCTTTCAACTCTACAAACCTATATGCATTGATTGCGAGTTACGAGTTTGTTTATATATGAAACAAAGCTTTGATTTTCCAGTTAAAACAACCAGTCATACGTTATTGCGCTAAATCATTAGGCTAAACATTTATATTTTTCAACATTTGTAAATTTTTTGTTTATCTCTTCTTAATAAATCAGATATTTAGGTGGAAACGTGAATTGTAATAAAAAGACTGCATTATACAATGAAAAAAAAGTTCAATTGAAAATGTATCTAAACTGAATCTGAGCAAATTACTTTCAAACTGTTGAAATAGTTGTACACAGCTTATGATAAAGCTAGCAGAAATGTTGCTTAGTCTAAAAAATTCTTCAGAAATGTTACCAAAGTGTGTTCCGTTTTAAAGAAAACTGAACTCTTACAATATAAGTAACGTTTATTGAAATAAAATATGTGCTGATCCTCTTTGAATACAAATACAGGGCAAGGTATGTCTTCATTAGGTGTAAAACAATTTATTTGGGAAAAAACTTTGTCGTTTTTAGAAAAATATCTTTTTCTGTAGGGGGGGGGGACAATTTTGAGATTGCTGTTTTGATATCCATATTTTTTACTATCACAAATGCTTATGCAGACATTTTAATATCATATGAAAGGATTAATTGTGGCTATTTTTTAATACAAGAAGAATTATGATTGTTAAATAATATTTAAACTCATGTAAAACAATTAGGAAATATATTTTACTTTTTTTGATGCATGGTATTTTAAAATACAATAAATGAAACATATATTTTAGTGAAAAAAAAGTTCAATTAATATTATTAAATTAAGTAATATTTTTCAAGAACTATTTTTAATAAAAGATAAGTTTTTAATATATGTGTGGGTTTATTACATTTATTTTATAATATGTTTTTAATTATATATATATATATATATATATATATATATATATATATATATATATATATATATATATATATATATATATATATATATATATATATATATATATATATATATATATATATATATATATATATATATATATATATATATATATATATATATATATATATATATATATATATATATATATATATATATATATATATATATATATATATGTATGACACTTGCAAGCAATATTTTTACACTGCAATGCACAAAATAATATTAGGCAATTTTATTATGTTTAATTTATTTTCTAACAATTTTCATACATATGTATTCGTAACTAATTGAATAAAAAATATTATGGATTTCTGAAGCTCAATTGTCATTTGTTTTCATTAATTGTCATTAGTCAACATTGATTATCATAGCAATGCGAAAGTCCGTTATGAATACAACGCATCACAAACACATATTGATAGATATCCTATTTAAGCAATAATGACACAAATCAACTTATAACCTTAGGGCTTTAGTTAGTGAAATATATTTTGTAATATATAAGAGTAATTATATTCCTGCGCATTTCACTTTTGGGGAACTATTAGTTTAAGTAAATAATATATATATCATAACATTATATATATATGTTTTATGCGTATATACCTTTTATACTTAAAAATGTATCAATTTGTTAATCTTTCTCTTTTATAATAATACTGAGAAACTGCGAATATAATTGTAAAAATAAACCACACAAAAATATTTATTATTTCTCTTAAAGCTTTCATAAATTTATTCAATAAATTTATATTACTGTTATCAATTGGGTTGTATCAAACTGTCCTTCAACTATTGCGTTATGATAAAGTATGAAAAAAGGATTTTAGAAAAGTAAAGTACGTCGTCAATATCATATGAAATCATTTATCAATATTTTTACAAAGTTATTTAAAATGATTTTTTAACAACTTTTATTAAAAATTAGCTATAAAATTAAAAATAATTACAAATTGTTTCATAGGTAAATGCAAAAAGTAGTTTTAAGTTTTTATGTACATTATCTCAAGTTCATATCTAATGATACACTCTTAAAAAAACTGAGTGGATTTCACTCAGAAGGAGTAAAATTTCACTCCTCCATTTAATACAAAACTCAACCAGACTTAAGATAGAAATTCTCTTTTTTGAAAGATGCGGGTAAAGCACTCCTTTCAAGAACAGAAACAACAAATAACTTAAAGGTGTAAATTATATAGAAAAAAGAGTGAATTTCAATCTTTTATAGAAGTATGGCAGTTTTTTTTATATTGGCAATTTAGTACAGAAATAAGGTTTTGAATTCTTTATTTTAAGGATTTATGTTTTTTTTCTTTTTATTTTTTGACAATTACAATATAAAGATATATGATTTCTTCATTCAATAGTATAACAGTACAATTGAATATGACATTTTAATTGATTTGGATAATTACAGTGGTCTTTAAATTACATACATTATCAAGCAAATTGTTCAGCCATTTATTACATTATTTATATCGATATAATTTTACATGCAAGTCTAGTACTCTCAGGAAAAAATTGTCACATTATTTATTTTTCAGTTTAGTTTACTATGGGCTCATTAAGTACAAAATTAATTTTTATACATTTTATTAGTACAACAAATTGTACACAACTTAAAAATTAAATAAATAAATATTTTATAAAAGTAAATATAATTTACTTTCTTTTGAGAAATTAATTATTTATAGTATAACTAAATATTTATTTTTGAATATTGATACTATGCATTTTTGAAGTTACAGGAGGATAAAGACAAATATTTAGATTACTTAGTTAAACACACTTATATTTTTGCAAATAAATCTTGTTTTATGATATATTTTTCCAAGTTTAAATTAAACTGAAAATAACTTCAATGAAACTAAGAATGAAATTAAAAATAAAATACAAGATTATACAAAAAAACATTTATTCAATTTTTAATACAGAAAAAGAAATTAAATAAAAATATGTATACTGAAATTCTTATGTTTATGTTGTCAAATGTATACCGGAGCTTGACAGTTTAATTGTCAATTTAATAAAACAGAATAGGAATACTATTAAAATAAGAATAAAAAAAATAATATGTTTTAATGCTTATATTTTGCAACATTTAAATCTTGATTGATTACAGTAAGAATGTGTAGTTTAAATTAAAGTCTTAACTGAACCATTTTTGTATAACTTGCCACTATAAGAATAGCAGCCTGACAGTCAACAAGAAGGACAAATTTCATTTCCAAGAAACCTAAAATTTTTTGAAGAACCATGTAAATTGCATACATTTCTCCATCAAAATTGTCTGAAATCTTTCCCTAAGGCTCTTTGAGTTGGAAAAATTTGGAAAGGACACCATCTCCCGCTCTCCCAGTACTTCTCTCAGCTGATCTGCAGAATAGATGTGCATCCAATTGTCGAGTGGGTATCTCTCATTAAGAGTAGCAAGAGCAGTAGCCCTAAGTTCTGCATGAGGGGAGACTCCATTCTGGACAGGAAGGACAAGGTTGAAGACAGGGGTGGTATATTTTATAATACCTGGGAAGACAGGGGGCCTGTCTGTAAGGGCTCTATAACTTTTAGTGCCAAGTGAGCTGAAAATTCTGGAATTCTGATAAAAATGTTCGTTGTGTTTTAAGTCTCAGAGTGCTTGGTCGGTAGTTAGTCCAAAAACCATCCCTACGTAGTAACCTTTCACCAGGAACAAAAGTAGCAAAAATTCTCCTTTCGTGCAAACAGTCAAGGCCAGTCTGAAGTTCCAAAGCTGGTATTGGAGTTGAGAAGGCTCTCCCAGTGATAAATCTAAGAGCACTGTTTTGAGCAACATTGAGTTTCGATAAAACAGTATCTGAGGCAGTGATTAAAATTTCGGCTCCATAATCGAAGACCGGTTGGATGAAAGAGTTAAAATTCATGACCAAAACATCCTGAGTGGCACCCCATTTAACACCAGCTAGTCTTTTTAATAAATTAAGTCGGCCTGAGACATTTTCAGAAATTTTTGAGGCCTGTTTGTTCCAGGTGACTCATTGGTCTAAAAGAATACCGAGGTATTTAGCACAATCAGTTCTCTGAAGTGGTTTGTCATCAAAGTTTAAAATAATCTGATGCTGTTTAGTACTCAAAGTTAAAAGCTCAAAATTGTCTTGTCAATGTTTACAGAGAACTCATAGTCATTAGTCCATTTCAATAAAAAGTCTAGGGTAGAATTCATAACTCTCTCTAGTGTTTGAAAGTTGTTGCCAGTTGTCCAAAGGACCAGATCATCTGCATATAACAAAACCTGAACAACAGGGCAGGTCTTCGAGATGTTGCATATGAAATCATTAATCATCAAGTTGAACAAAACAGGGCTTAAAACAGAACCCTGAGCAGTTTGCCCGAACTTCGATCTAGCGTTTCCATAATATACGTTAATAAAACGTTGTGAAAATAAGTCAAAGAACTATTTAAAGAGGTGGAGAGATATGCCCATCCTACGAAGCTTCTTTAGTAACAGTTTTCGCCAAATATGGTCAAACGCTGATTTAAAGTTGATTAAGTTTGGGGTGTAGTGTAACAGGCCTCCTCGTAGTGCACCCTGGTTAACGCTAAATCTGTTACAGCCTTCGTTTTTCTCTTAATGAAGGCATCTTCAACTTCTAAAAACTGCACTTTTGCGTGCAAGAACAACACCAGTTTAAAAGTAATTTTTTGGAATGCTGGTTGCATTGTCCATCAAGTGAAACCAGATGTTGTAGGCATTGCCGAAAGTGATTCTGCTGCCAATAATTTAAAATTCTTTCCCATTAACCAGTATCAATCTTTCTCTTTACCATGCTCAAAAAAATAGCCTCTGGGATTGTAGTTTTTGTAAAACGATCCCTTATAGCTTATACATTAGTTAAACATTCCATGAACGATCATGATCTATTAGAGTCTTTTCAAATCTGCGCGTGTTTGGAAAAACAACGAAGCTTTTCGTATAACCTTTGTTTATAATCCTCCTAAGAACAAGCCAAACTTAAACTGTCTTATACAGGATTGGAACAAGCACTCACTCCTATTTCGAGATTTCAATGCTCACTTCCAGAAATGGGGATACAAACAGCACTGCCCTATTGTCAACATTCTTGAAAATTTCATTGACTCAAACCAAGTTGAGTACATTGAGAATTCAAGCAGTCTTCCCACCTTTTCTGGTATGACATCTCACCCAGACCTTTTATTGACTCATCCTAATCTCACCCAGACCTTTTATTGACTCATCCTAATCTCACACATTTTATTAAACATGATCTTCTTTCCGCTCCAGGTGGAGCAGGACATAAGATTCTTTTCGCGGAGATCACTAAACCTGAACTCAAGGAGGAACCCATTGTTACAAAATGGAACTAAAAGAAGGCAAATTGGCAAAAAATATGCTGATTTTACCGACTCTCTCCTAGAAGACTGTGCGCTTGATTACAACAATGATAAAGTTCTTGACCTTATCATTATTACTATTCTTGAGTGCGCAAAAGCTTTTATTCCAAGAGGACACAGGAAAGGAACAAAACCTTTTTTGAACGATGAACTCCAATCTCTGCAGGAAGAGATCGAGAAAGAATTCTTGCTGAATTCACTGGTCTCTTGAGAGTCTGTATTAATTTAAGACAAAAACAAGCCCTACTCAAAATGAATATTTTAAGATCTAAACGTGCTTGTTTTAATAAATTTCGTACTGACTAGGACTATCGTAAAGATGGAACTAAGGCCTTTAAATTTTTATCCACTCTTAATGGAAAAAAGACCCAACCTTGTAAAAAGCCAATTGAGGCTTATGGAAAGCTTTTGACTTCAGACAAAGATATTGTTGATACTTTTGAAGTCATTTTCCCAAAATTAGTAATTTTAGACCATAAGCAAAAATTCGAAAAGACGAAATAAGGCCAAATTCTAAGCGAATCCAGGTCATACTTCTTCTCAAGTGAATTATAAATGCTGGATATTTGTTTTTTAAACAATTAAATTCAAATTAAAAATTCAGAAAATTTTAAACGAATTATAAATTTATTATGAAGATAATTAAAATTTGGTTTTAGCTGTAAAAACAAACAAAACTTTATTTCAAAATAGATTTAAAAACATTATTAAATATTCTTAAGCTAATTACCAAGTAATATTAATTTAATGAATAATAATAATTGCCTTTTATTATTTTAAAACCAATTTTAAGAACCAAAAGCATTAAAGAGATTTTAACTGAAAGTATTTATTGGAGTTTTCATGTCATTTAATTAAGTTACCACATTCTTACATTAAACATAGAATATTACTTCAAACTTTTATATACATTTTAAAAGCAAAATTAAATTAATACTTGTAGTAATAACAATACTCAACATTTTCTCAGTCTCCATAAAACTTATTTTGATTACACATTATACAGAATATACCAGATCAGCCATTTCTTCCTTACGTTGCATTTCATCATCTTGAAAATAACGCGTTTCAGATTTACTTTTGCTAATTTTGTTTTTTATTTTTTTTTTTCTTCACTGATGACAATGAAAACCATAAAATACGATATAAATTATATTTCCATCAACAAATTCTTATTTGGAAATTCTAAAATATTATACAAATTACTAGTAGATTTTGATACATATAAAATTTTTTTTCGTTTTATTTACGAATTCTTTTACATAGTAATGGAATCAAAAATTGTCATTGAAATTTCAATAAATAAAATACATATTGTCAGTGAAATTTTAATAAATAAAATACATACTGTCAAGTAATATTCTGTAGATTAATATTTGCTTTATATTGTATTAACATTTAAATTAAAAAGCTTCGAAGTTTATTTATGGAAAAATTTATTCTTATTCATTGGAAAAATGTTATATTTGATATAAATCGCACTTTCAATACAGTACAATAAACTATATTAAAGAATATTTTTATAACATATATTGGATATTTAAATCAACGAGAAAATTAATAGTCATATTCATCAGTTTTGAAATTAAAAGAATATGCTTTTATTATAATTTACTATTCATTAATAATGAATTAAATTTTGGCAAAAAATAGTACTTGAAATAAAAAATAAAATTTCCTAACACATTTTTGCATTATTAAACATTATCAGTTAAACAAAAATTTCAAAATTTATAAATAATACATAAATATAAATTCAATATAATTCATTCATTCACACTTTCGAATAGGAAAGTTTATATCATGGTGAAAAATCACGAATATGAAGATTTGATTTAGTCATTTAATTAATTATAAGAAATAAAGACTATTGTCACGTTTCTGCGCTCCATATTGTCCAATTATAAATATATTTTAATTCAAATAAATCGTCTTTACAATATGAAGTCTTAAATTCTTCCCTTTTTAGTGAATCTAAACCGAAAGCAATGAGCCACCTGATGATTTAAACCAATTAGAGCACATCATATTTGCTTTGTGCCATAAACACGTCAAAAAAAGAGTGAAAATTTCTTTGAATCGAGGATGGAGTGTTTGAAAGGGAACTTCTCTACCCAATTAAGTAGGAAAGGATTCTTTTTGTATCTTTATGGAGTACAAAATATCCATCGCTTATCGAATGGTGAAAAACCACTCGATATTTTTAAGAGTGTATGCTATATTATATACTAATTATATTTGTATGTGAATAAATATATTTATTTTTTTTTAGTTTCCTGAGTTGTCATGAGAGAAATCAATCAAAGTTATATCATTAAGCTATGCTTTACATTAACTACAGTTAAAGGTTAGATAACAGTTCTTATATCAATGTTTTAAATGTTTTAAAGTTTTAAAAGATGCATTTATAAAAAGAAATTCCCGTGTTATCTTCAAAATATTAATGTTAGATTGTATTATTATTATTCTATACAATTCAGTCCTCATTATCAAAATGGGACAAAAAATCAAACAGTCTGAAATGTTTTGCATATTTAATAAATTAAAATGAGCAATTTAGTTACATTTACTATTTATCAAAAGCAAATAAGTAAATTTTTTATTTGCCATGTAGAATATTCAACACGAAAAAACAAATGAATTGAACTCCATTAAAATAAAAATATCTTTTACAAAGATATTCACGAGAAGAAAATCATGCATCAAATAATAGATTTGATATCGCGATACAGGTTCAAACTATTGGTTTAATTGAAATGGAATGGAAATAGAAAGTTGATAAGCTCCTATACAACGCATTCCTTAAAAGTGTCGATGCGTTAAAAAAGTATTATTTAAAATATTAGTGTTCTGCAGGGTTACGCAAAAGGAAAATTACATGATATCTCGAATAAACTAGTTTTAAAAGTATTACAAATCCTCCTGGATTAAAGAATTAGAAGCTGTAAAATACCTAAAAATCTGAAATATTGTATAAGTAAACAAACAAGCATATTGCAAATTCTAAACTATTTTCGTTCTTGAAGATTTATGCTAATAATTTCATTATGATTTAACGACGAATTTTATATGTATGTGCTATATATTCAATTTTGCAAATATTTATTAGCTTAACATGTAGCACATTGGCTTAAAATTATTATAAAGTATTGTAATGACAATGCGTAAATCTCTCTAGGTCTGAAACATTCAAAATATTCACTCAGAAAGACGTGTATAAAGAAGGAGGAACTTCAATACCCAGATTCCATTGTTCAAGAGTGGTGGGATCGAACGCAAAATTTAATGATTCGAAATATGTTATCCTTACAAACCACATTGTGATTCACGTCTCTTTGATTTTAAAAATGGACAAGTTGAAGAAATTTTACTTAGTAAGCTTTCATTACCCACCAAGTAAATTGGCTTCCACTAGAATAACTTTTCATGAATAGTAGACATTTCAGAGACACAAGTCTGGAGAGCTCCGGAACCACCACTTTGCAAATTTGTACCAGAGACTCAGCCTCTGTCTCTCATTAAGGAATTTGTAGTTTGGTGATTTTTTTGCCGGAATTTCTTATGTATCTGGTAATCTGGCTTTTATTACATTTCAACATTTCCTTATAGCAAACAAATTCAGAATTTAACATTCTGGATTATACGGTATCTGTACACTCATTATTTAACAATGTATAGTATTGGATTCGGAACTATTCGTTTGAAGAGCGTTGTCAACCCGATACATTTGAACGGTTTGAAGCTGAAGTTCATATTACGGTCAAGCACGAAATTGGTGCCCTCTATGTGTTGTAAATTGAATTCCTATATCAATGTCTCCTTTACTTCGAGAAAAAGGTTTCACCAATTGTCAATACTATGACAGTAATGTTTACTTTTTCTCTTTTTGACACCCCAATGTTGAACCTAATACCGTAGTCATCGAGCAATTTAATATTCATTCCATTAGTTGTCTTTCTGAAATCTTTCTAAATCTAGCTAGTTAAGTTTAGAACACATAGGAACCATAGAACCCACACATTATCTCTCTTGAGAAGACGGATTTATTAATGGAACATTGTTATCAGTAAATCTCCCTTTTATCAAGTGAACAATTTGAAAAATGTGTTCCTCCAACGTAGAAAAATTATAAGTAAATAATTGTGACAAGTGAGTATAGAGTGACAGACTTAACGTAAACTCTATTTGGAATTTCTTTGCAACGCTTCATTGTTTCTTAATGAAAAACAATTTTCTTCTTGCATAATTGTATGTTACCATAATAATTTTAAATCAATTAATCCTGTTAGATATTTATATAAACAAAAAAGTCATAAAATGTTGCTTCTGAAAAATAATACGCTTGAAATTCTCAATAATAAAATAATAATACTTATGATGTCAAAATTTCCAAAAAATTTAGAACTGCATATAAGTAACCTATGCGCTTTTAATATTTACGAACAAGACATGTTTCAGCCAATAAGAATTAAAGCGCTTAAAAGAAGGTAATTTGAAAGTATTTAAAAAACTATTTGCATTTATTTTTTCATTAATATATTTTTTATACCACTATGGCGATAAAATTATGATTAATGGAATCTAAAAGATTAATTGGAGCGTACGTTGATCGACACAATCTAAAGAAAGAAAACATTGAGTGTCTTATAAAAAATATTCACTTTCTTTCTTTCTACAAGAGCTATTGAATGTTATTAAGTAATGTTTATAAATCTGTACAAAAATTTGATGAAGGAGAATTTTTTAAAGTAAGAGTATTTTTTCCATGTATCATATTACTGAACTCAGGTGCTAAAAAATTATATTTATCAAAACGTTAAAAAATAAGTTATATTCTTAACAAATGAGTGATTTAATATTTGTTAAAAATATATTTTTTCTTTTGTCTTTTCTGTTAATTAAACATTTATTAAGTGAAAAGGGAGCTTCTTAAAATTTAATTTCTTAGAAGCACTTAATGTGCCATATTAATTACCTACCGGTCAGATTATTATATCTAGCCTGACAAAATTTAAAACATTTTTAAATGTTACCATGTATTTAAGATTTTATACTGAGACTTATCAATGAAAGACATTTTAATGGGGGTAAACTGAATAAAATATTTGAAAACTCATTCTTAAAGTACTTTTTTAAAATGCTTTAAAAGTATTTCGTTCGCAGTGGTAAAGAGGCCGCTCTTTACATCTTTATATGAGGGACTTTTTAAACTAATGTGGACAACTTGTTCTTAAAGTGTTTTAATTGTTCGCAAATATGAACATTCTTTTCGCCTAACATAGCAGCATACTTTGAATCTAACAACGTTAATTATACTTTATTATGAGCATTTCTCTTCACAGTCCATTAAAATTGTCAAAACATCAGTAGCGTTATTTAACCGTCATTTTACTATTTTGGCCATGTTTTATTTTCTCCTATTGTTAAAAAACATTGAGGAAAAAATGAAAATTTTCTTTTTCCATATAAATACAGCTTCTTCCTTTACATATTCACAAATGTAACTTCAAACATGAATCACGACTGAATGTTTAAATTACAAAGGAGTATAATGGTTACGTACATTGCTTCCAGACATTAATAAAACAAATTGCCTTTTTTGAAAGCTACATTTAAAATAAAAATTTAAAAAATTCCTTAGTTGTAATGTCTTGAAAAATTATTGTTGTTTTTCATAATTAATTCAATAATAATTATTTTTTGACAATAATACACTAGAATAATTAAAAATTCATAGTGCCGTCCAATGTAAGAAAATCTTATTGAAATTTAAATACACATAATTTCAAAAATGGTAACTAATGAAACGATGATTTTGAAATTTCCTGCAGGAATTATTACGCTTGCTATCTCAGAAGCATAACATGTAAGTGCATACTTGTTAATAAACTTTTTATTTTCATGTAACATTTAAATAATATTAATTTTTCTGAATGATGAAACCATAAAAGAAACATTTTTTTTGATGTTTTTATTCTAAAAAAGAAACGTAAGAAAAGTAGATGTACACGCAACTAGTATATGTGAAAAGTGGTTATTTATGACAATTCCTATATCGTTGAATAAAAGAGAAAAGTTTTTTTACTTCAGGTTAAGTTTCCAATTGGTTTACTAAAGCAAATTACGCTTCTTCAAAATTAAATGAATAACTCGAGTACGAAAAAGACTTAACTGAAAAATGTAACCACAATGTAAATATAGTGTAAGCAATCCTTTGATGTAAAATTCCAACGTAACACGCACAAGCCAAGTCAGAGAACCTTCCTTTTATAATGGATAGAAAAAGGATCTCCCGTGAGAGTTATACTCTCCCTCCTATAATCTTACTAATATACTAATACAACTAATCATTCATGTTTTATAATTCTCACTCATTCTCATTTTCATTAGGTACGAAAACACTAAAGATATTTTTGAAATCATGGGTGATTTCAACTGAGCACGAGAGCAATAACATGTTGTTGTTCTTTTACTGTTTCGAATCCCAGGTGATGTAGTTAAGCTACACCATCTCCATAAAACCAAAAATTCAGGTCCAAATTTAGATCTGGTTTCATCGTAAAGGGAAGGGAGAAGCTTCAATTGGTCCAAGGTTTTGGGGTACCATTGGTTTCCACCAATGGTACCCCAAAACTGACTTAGCCCCGAATGCCTGCTTACTTTAGCTGGGCAAAATGGAATGACCTTCACGCCTATTGTGACCCTACCAGGAGTAATAACTCCTGATATACGTGACCGTAGAGGAATCCCCTCCCTCCACGATGAGGCAGCAAGCAGGACTTTTGAAGGGCAATAACATTTTTTGTTAGTTTGTATAATATATGATTTTACACTTAGTTTGTATGTATAATATGCTATTTTTACTTATTTTGCATAATTTTTCTCCCAATATATCAGCCGTTGACTAATTTCTAATCTCAATACAACATCTGAATTTATAAAATACTCTTTCTGTTATTTCTTTTTGAAATCAGGTATTATAAAGAAAAAATTTATTTCTAAGTGCATAATTTTTAATATAGTTTTAATTATTGTATTGACAATATTTGTAGATTTAGATTTTTCAATTCCTCCATTCATTTTTGTCAGATGTATTGGGGATGGTATATTAGTTAGTCAACAATTTGACATAATTTCAAAAAGTTGAAAGATTCTTGATCAAACGGATAAGTCTATTTATAGACAAACAATTGCAATATGCAATGTTGCTAAGAAGAAGGATTTATTGTTTCCAATTTTCTTGTTTCTAAGCAATAAAAAGGGGAAGATATCATTTAGATACGTCTTCTTTGGTGCATATCAAACTTGCAAACAACAAATGAAACTTGATATTAAGATGGCAGCTCCTAAAAACCGCAATTTAATGTCACTAGAAAACAAAATGAAAATTTTAAAAGAGGCGGATAAAATATTCATGAAAAACTTTTGATTGCAAGGTTGTTTAAAATACTTTAAAGCTTATATCTTGAATTAATTAGCTTCACAGGTCTTTCGATTTAAACACCATACAGCTAGTGAAATATAGTATCCAAACAAAAAGACTTACGGTTCTTCGCTGAGAAAATATCTCTGGCAATGAAAGAAAATTATTCTTAGCAACTGGGAAATTGATAAGTTTGAGATGTTTTAAAGGTATCAAAATTTTATCAGCAAAAAGCATTTTTCAAATATTTGAGAAATCAGGGAAGAAACTTAGTATATTTGGAAAATGAGAAAGTTGCATAGGTAAGCATATGACAGTTAAATACAGAAAAAATTTTCTTAATGAATGATAAATGTAAGGCGCATCCCAAGATGAAAGGTTTGAAGTAAATTATCGCGGAGTATTTTCCACCCACAAAAAGCTTGACTTCGATTTTTCAGCCTTCAGATCATGGAATCCTTAGCTTCAAACGTAAATATATAAAAAACTATTTTAGCAAAGATTTGCTTCTGATTGGATGAAGGTGAAGATTACGAAGTTGATATCTTTACAGCGTTGTTCCTATGAAAAGCATCATAGAATGACGTGGTAAAAAATAGTTTGGAAGAATTACTTCTACCATGTTAATTTCATAAAGCCAGTAAAAATGTAATCTAATTAAAAATTCTACCTGGAATAATGATTTCTACCCTGCTAAATTCATAAAGCAAATAGAAATGGAATCTAATTAAAAATTCTACAAAGAAGAATTACTTCTACCATACTAATTTCATGAAGCAAGTAGAAATGGAATCTAATTAAAAAATTCTAAATGGAAGAATTACTTCTACCATGCTAATTTCATATAGCAAATAGAAATGGAAGCTAATTAAAACTTCTACATGGAAGAATTACTTCTACCATGCTAATTTCATAAAGCAAGTAGAAATGGAATCTAATTAAAAATAATTAATAAAATAATCAAATATAAATTTTCGATATAAAAAAGAAAAAATTCAAGAAATTTTGAAAAAATAAAGTTCGCAGAAATCTAAAACTGTTTGATGAATATGCTTTTGATAACTAGGTTATGATCTACAATGAGCTGAAAATCTGATAAAGAATAAAGTAATTTTCGTTTAGTGTTCACAAGTAGAAACTGCATTATCATTGGATGAAGATGAAGACATGATGCCAGCACGATTCCTTGTAGTATAAAAGCAGTTTCAACTTAAGTTGCAACTTTAAAATGTTCCTTTGAAAACAAGAGAAAAACATTACTCTAGAAAAATAATTGATCAAGAAATAGAGAGAAGAAAAATTCAGAACGTTATTTATAATATTTAAAGGAATTGCGAAACACTTTATGGAAGTCAATTATGGTGAAAAAAACGAACAAACAATTATTCCAGATTTTTTATTTGGAAAATTAATTTTTCCTAAGTACACCTTTGTTGCACAATTTTGTGTAAGTACACCCTCTCTTATCCTTTACTTTAAAATATATTTTACAAATAATTTGATTCTCAAAAATTGATCTTTGACAGAAAGAATAATTTAGTATTTAATTGAAATCTCATTGAAAATAGCCTATTTTTTAAACTTATAAGCATATATGCGTACATATTTCTAATTATGTCCAATAAATTGGCCACTAGTTACAAAGACGTTTTCCTCTGGATTACAAAGAGTTCTTAATTCAATAATTATAGTGATTTCAAACTATTTTAATTGATGTCTTGAAGAAATGTAATAAAATATTACATATTTAGAGCTTCCATATTTTAAACTTGAAAAATAGAAGTTCCTTAAAACTGGAGATATCGTTTTCTTGCAAATTGACATTAAATGACTACCAAAATTAAATAATGCAGTCTTCATTGGCATATGAGATATTTGAGTATTTCTCAATGCTTGTAGTTCATAGTTTAGACATTCCATCAAATTTGTGTTCCCATCTTTTTCCTTTAATCTAAAAATAGTTATTTCGCAAGTGTGATTAGTTCAGAAAGCTTGACAATTCAGGTAATTTAGAAATCCAAAACTTGGAAATTTAAGTTAAACATTCTGCTATTTTGTTAATTAATTTCTTTTTTCAAAGAACTAATTTAGCCCAAAATATTAATGATAAATACATAAATTATTGTTTATGTTTATTATTTTACTTCAGAGTTTACTGTTTAGGAGAATATTGAAGTGGGATGACTATTATTACTGATAACACTCAAAAGCGTATTTGCTTTCGTTTTTAATATTCAAGAGTGCAGTTTTCAAAATCATTAGCTTCATGTTTAAATATTATTTTGAAATATTCTTATGGACAGCCACTTGAGAGCTTCAGTTTTCTTGTCAGAAATTTTCGGATCTCATGGCCACTTCTTCAGTAGGGTATGTGTGGTGTGATTATCATCGTCACTCTCAAAGTGGTTCAGCGTTCGTAATTTATAAACAAGCAGAAGACATGCTCTACCCGATGTTCTCTCCGGCAGTATTGATATGGAACACATTGAGACTGCGACATATATTATTGTTCCATCAACCAGCCAACAGTGGACACGACATTTAGATTGGAAATTGAATTCACTACCACCGGTACTAAGAACAATGCCAGTCACAAACAATCAAATCAGGCCCTATTTTTAAAATCTTAAAAAAAAAAAAAAAAAAAAGTTTCTATGCTATTTATATTTTTTAACTGAAAGAATCAAGATATGAAAAAATTTTTGGAAACTATTGCAGCTTACTAAAGTTTAATCTTTTGTATCAATATTTTGATGCGTTCAGTTCGAAGTTTCCCTGACCATAAAAATGGTTAGATTTATGGCTTATTTTTATAAAAATAATAATTAGTTATCCAATTTTTTCAAATATTATTTAAAAATCTTAGCAATTGATAGTTATTTTAAAATAAATTATTTATTAATAAATAATTTTTAATAAAGTTCTTCGAAGTAATTAAAGCTATTCCGAAAGTTCCGTATGAATAGAAATATTTCCTTTTGAATTTCATTTCAGATTACATCAGTAAATTATTCTTTTCTTCGATGGACTCGGAAATTACTTTGCCAGTTTATGAAATCTCTCTTAATAATCTCTTTATCATATCTTTCAGATAGTTATGAATAATCTTTGGTGAAAAAAAAAATCCTAATGCGTATGAGACATCTCTATGTAAAGAACCCCTGGGAAATGTTATTTTTTCCTTACAAGTTATTTCCATTTCAAACTTATCAGAATTTTCAGCTTCTAATGAAAGTAACAATAACGTGGTTCCAAAATAACTTTCATCAGCTCTAATGGTAGGATAATATCAGAAATATAATTCTAAGAGTTTCTCTAGTGTATTTGTGGCAGTACTTAGTATTTTTATTGTGTTGTTTACTTTGCTTAAAAAATATAAGACACATTCTCTTCCAAATTCTTCAGCACTCACGATTATTGGCATAAGCCCAGTTTGTCTACTAAAATATAAGCTTTCATTGCTTCGATTCGAATTGATTTTTATTTACATTCTTTTAAATTTCAAAAGTGCGTTAAAAATAGCCATTATTTAATAATAACTTCCAAACTGAATAAGCCCGAAATTAAAAAATAAAAATTTTTAATTCTTATTCTTTTTAAGGTATAATATATTATTTGGCTTTGTGTAATTTAAAATTCATATAAAATCTTAATATTTTAATAAAAATTTTTGCTCGTTTTTTTTTTTTTTTTTTTTTTTTTTTTTTTTTTTTTACTCATAAATAACTTTTTTACTATTTTTATATTATTTTATAATTCTTTGTATAAATGTAATCCTTGTGCGAATTTCATTTAAAAACAATGTATGGAATTTAATGCGCAATGTGTAAGCGTGATTAGTAATAACTTATAATGTCGAAAATTATTTTAAAATTAATTGTTAAATTATTTTAAAAGATGAAAATTGTTTTCAAATCATATCCCTCATTTTCCTATCATCATTCATTTTTTTCATTCTATATGTTTAATTTAAAAATTTTGCGTGATTTGCAAATGTAAATATATTTTAATGTTTGAGAATACATACAATATAATTTCAATTTATTAATCAAAGTTCTGCTTTGCTTTCTTATATATCATGTTAATTTGAAAATTAGTGTAGTTTATATTTTATGTAAAACAGAGTCTTAAAAAACCAAATATTAAGACATATTTAATAGCACTGTATAAAAACTGAGAACAATAAAAAAAATTATTTACAAGTTTGCATTAAATATAAAATTATTAGCTAGAAGTTCTATATAAGTTCCAAAAATAAAAATATTATGTTTGATGTCCCAATTATTAAGTTTAATGTTTTCAAACAGTCTAAAATTTTAATGTTATTAAATATTTAATGTTTCGAATTTACTTTATTATATTTTCAAATTTTAAAATAAATGTAATATATGAATAGAGAATTAATTATTGAAATAAGTATCAAAAATCCCTTGTATATATCAGCCTCGATCATAAAATAAATTAACTTTTGGTGAAAGATATTCTATTTTAATTAATAGAGGGATTAAATATGTAGAATTACCTTTAATTGCATTATGAAGAATTATGTTAAATTTGGGAAGTTTCATCATCTTCTAAAATGCATTTATAAATTCCTTTTCTTTCTCATTCTACTTATGAAAATGTTTACATATAATTTAATCCTTTCTGTTCATCTTAACGATGTAGAAAATTCAGCAGGATCTGTTAAGCTTTTGGCGTTTCCCGTTCTTCTGGTTAAGTTTCCAAAGCTTTGCTATGAAATGCGTACACTATTCTCGATTTTAATTTGCATGCATGTTAACAGATGAATACTTAATATGCTAACAACGTTTCTCAGCGTAAGACTAAGTTACATCAAACTTCTCGGAAAACAGAGAATATTTGACTTGTATATTCTGCCACATTTTACTTGGTTATTCAATTACTAATATTAAATTTAAAGATAAAGTAATTTTTGTGCATTATTTAAAATTGGGAAAATAATTTGCTTAAAAATACAATTGGAATTAGTAATAATAATAATAATAATAATAATAATATAATAATAATATATATATATATATATATATATATATATATTATTACTAATTATATTATAACTCATATATATATAAACAAAAACTAAATTTATTACTGAAACATTGGTATGTTTGGTTTATAATAATTTTAAACCAACATATAAGCATCATGGTTTCAAAATTTTCACTATTTAAAATTTCTTTTCAGAAAAAAAAAACATTTAATCTGATTTTTCAGAAAGCATTTGCAAAACTTAATTTTGTTGACAGAAAACTCTTGGAAATTTGTTATTTCTTTAAACTGACAAAAATTAACTAATTTTAAGTCAACGAATCAATTAAATTTATTTTTAGATTTTGACTAAGAAATTCTTGTTTTTGTATAACGTTATGGTATTTAATTATTTATTACAAATGCTCGAAAAAATAAATGGGATGAGTATATTGGATCTATCCAAGCATTTAATGTATGACTTTCACTATAATGTGATGAAGCCAAAGAATAGGAGGATGTTAAACTGTTATATATGCACACGGACAGCTTCATATACGATGCAAAAACAGACGACTTTTATGAAGATATTAAAGGAATGATTAACTGCTTTGATACGTCGGATTATCCAGAAAATAATAAATATTAAATGCCAAGGGTAAATAAAAAGGTTCTAGGGAAAATGAAGGATGATCATGCTGGAAAAAATGTGGAAGAATTCGTCGAATTAAGATAAAAAATGTCTGCCTATAAGATTGAAACATACTTGGTGAAAAAGTCAAACAGAGTAAAGAAATGTGTCGTGAAAAAAAGGATTACCTTCGAGAATTACAAGAATTCCGTATTCAAGCGCGAAGTACAGCACAGAACTATGAATGTAATCAGGAGCACAAAACATGAAATACATTCCATACATGTAAATAAGTTCGTTCTCTCCTGGGAAGATGACAAGAGTCATATATTGGCAGATGGTATTAGAACATTAGCCCTCGGCAACTACACTACAAAAAATAATCTCTGTGAATAAGAAATATAATATAACGAAGTAGATTTGAACGAATTTTCTGAAAAACTCTTTTCCAAGATGTTTTGAGGGGGACTGGCAGAACTTGTTAACTGGCGATATGTCTTCGAGTTCTCACCTCTGAGTGAATCCTTCATAGAAGAATATGCTACTGAAGAAGATTGGACAATTATCTCTAAATACCAGAAATTGTCGGAACATTTCATGGAAATACACGAAAATGGCTTAGTTTGGAACAGCTTATCCAGGTATCAAAAAATGATAGAGATGTTTATGGAAGAATACACTAGTTTCATTAATTGGAGAGCAATATCCCATCATCAAAAGCTGAGTGAATCCTTCATTAAAAAATATGATAAACTAGGTATGGAGTTAGTATCTGCTTTTCAAACATTTAGTGAAAATATGATGAGGGAGCATAAGGATCGACTGAAGTAGTGATATATTTCACATTATCAATCTTTCAATGCAGACTTCTCTATGGAGTTCTAGAATAAAGTAGACTGGTGTAACATCTTTTAATATAAACTGCATATTCTGTATGATCAATTATTCTCTCTTCTCATTACAGTAAAATAGTTCGCATAATCCTGGCTGAAATATGCAAGTAAGAAGCATTTATAAACCTTTTCAATGAAACACAAAGGGAAAAGATAGGAATATATTTTTAATAGATTTCAAACTTTTAAAAGGTAAGGCCTTGGAATTCTTCTATTTTGTATTCATAAAACAATATTTTTCTTCAGCTCACATCAAATGTCTAAATTATTATTTTAAACTTTTTTTCTAAACTTCCTAAGCATTCGATTAATACATCCCATTCAGATGATGAAAGTATCATTGATTGAAGATTTTGAAATTCTGCTCGAAAACTAAAAATTAATGAGATGAGAGTGCATACCTTAATCAAATGGGTTTTCTTTTTATTCATTTCCATTTCTTTGTTTAGATATTTTTTGTCTTTAAATACTTAAAATATCTCTCTAGTATATACAGTTGTTTCCTTTTTAAGAGAGCTTTTGAAACCATTGTTTTATAAGCCTCCCATCTGAGGAAAAGGGGGTGCTCACCCTTCTGTCTCAGCGACCTTCCGCTTGCTCGTTTCGGATAATATGTATTAGTAAAATATAATAATTACTTTTTAAAAGTGGGTATAATTTTAATAGTGCGTTTTCAGCATTTGTTTTATAAAATTGGTATGGTTGAAATAGAGACATTACATTTTAAAACGTGAGTTTTTAATAGGGAATTTAAGAGCCATTATTTTTTCGAAGGGGTTCGAAAAATTGTGGCGTTTTCTATACCATTGATTTCTAAAAGTGGATTTTATTTTAGTTGCTAAAATAGGGCCATTACTCTCTAAAAGTAGGTGGGGTTCTTATGGGGTTTTTTTGCACCATTGCTTTTAAAAGTGGGTGGAAATTTTATGGGGCAGGCTTATGGTCTAAATGTCACTGCGCCAGCTCCAGCAAATGCATATTACTGATAATATATACATTCATATATGTAGATGTGTATACATATATATATATATTATCTTATTAAATGTTCATTTCGAATGCAATTGGCAAGTCAAAATACAACAATGTTAATAAAATGCAATTGATATTTTAAAATATAAATTTCAAAGGTAAACATAATACAATAATTCATACGTAACAGTAAAATAAAATTACTTAAATTACACGCCAACATATAGAAATAATGACGGAAATCATTGTCTTAGGCAATATCTGGAATTTCAATATCCAGAAAGTTTGATGTCATAGCACAGAGTGTGGTGCAAGATCACAGATTGAGCAGAAATATTTATATACAAAAACTTCAATGCGGTAAAGTTTGATCGCGTTTCCAATCATGACCACAATGAGTAATATAACAGAGGCCACTATATCAATTTGTGGATAATCTGATAAGCTAACCAAGTTGTCAATTTTCCATGCTTCGCGGCTGAATTTCTCCAACCATTTTCAACAGCAGCCTTTGTCTAACAGATTTTTTCAGGTTTTATTTTATAGTGGGGTATGGCATATTTGAATATTTTAATCATGCAAGAGTTGCACCTTTTGGAGCGAAGGCATTGCAGAACATTCAAGCAAAATTTTCGATCTCTCAGACATCACTTCGTGAGAAATAAACGTCGATGGAATATGGCAAAAGTAAAGACAATTTTGCCATCAAAACTTCTCCAGGCTATAACCATGAGGATGTTGGTAACTGGTGTACCCCGATATATGTGTGCGTTTTTGGCAAATCCCGTTAGATGAATGTAGCTTTGAATTGTGCAGTTTTAATTCTTTTCTTTTGGAAGATATAAATTCATTCGTCTACCGTTTGAAATGTTTTCCGCATATGAAGTTTTTCTAAAACGTAACCAAAAGATTTTTGAGTGTATAAAAGGGGTTAAAATTTTCTTTGATGATATAATTATTGTTGTATCTAATAAAGAAGAGCATGATGAAATATTAATTGACGTAATGAACAGCGTAAAAGTAAATAATGTAAAATTAAATCTACGTAAATTTAAGTTTAGAGTAAATGATGTCAAATATGTGTTACTAATAATTTCTAGAGATGGTATAAAATCTGACACACAAACTGTGTAAGAGCTATTAAAGAATTAACTCACAGCCTAAAAATAAAAAGTATATTTAAAGACTCTGGGGGTATGGTTAATTTTATTTCAAAATGTTTGCTCAATATAGCAACGATAACAGTTCTTTCAAGATATTTTATTGAAAAATGGTGTTGATTTTCACTGATACCATGAGCATAATAAATCATTTAAAAATACTAAAGCACTTTTAAGCTCAACGTTTGTTTAAAATGTAATTAACGGTAAAAAAAAAAAAGAAACAGTTTTATCATGCGACGGCTCTAAGAATGGGAAAGGTGTTTGCTTAATGAAGAAATACCATCTTTATCTTATTTGCTTCTAGAAATCTCATAGACAATAAAAATAGGTATGCTTAGATAGAGAAGTTTTTATCCATAAGTTTATATTTTGAAATATACTTCAATTTATTATTCGATCATAATGTCCTCATTCAAACAAATCATAAATCATTAAGCAATTGTTCAAAGGCCAATTAACAAAATTTTGACTCGCTTGCAGAAAATGCTCTTAAAATTTCTAAAATATTACTACGCAGTTACATATTTACTTGGTAGTCACACGTATTTAGCAAATGCATTATCTTGAGCAAACATTAAGGACAAGGTAAGTGATGACCCAGAAATGTTAAATATATATTCTGTTGTAAAACATTTACCCATGAGTAAACGCAGAAGTAAACAGTTTAAAAATGCATTACACACTGATGAAGAGCTTAAAATTATTTTAACTTACTGTAAGGAAGGAGGACTAAATATAAAGAAAATTACTGAAGGGTTACAAGTTATTATAAATTGCAAAATGATTTATATATATTTGATGATTTACTAATTTTAGACAATGAATTAGTAGTTCGTTTACCATTGTGTAAGGAAATGTTAAGTTTAATACATGAATCTCACCTTGGTAAAGAAAAATGTAAAAATAGGTCAAGAGAAATATTTTACTGGCTTGTTCGAAGTAGACATTAAAATATAGTTGAAAAATGTTTCATTTGTGAGGAATTATTTTGTGAAGAATTTCTATGCATACTGATACTACTCCATTATATGCTTCAAATGATGGTGTTATTGCTTTTGCGGCTGCTTAGAAGTGTGTTATGCATTATTAAAGTTAAAAAATATTTTTATGAAAAAAAGTCCAGCTTTTTAGTGGTAACGATTTGAGCTCCAAAGGCACACAAGTCCAAGCTTCGATCCTCGGCTGGGCAGGGTCAACCCTTCAGCGGGTTGCTGGACTAAGTAACAAGCATGCTTGGGAACTAAACACTGAGGGATTCGTATTAGTAGCAATGCAAGTATAACTTGTGCTCAAGAAGCAGTAAATTACTCTGTCCTTGAATTCGAGAGCTTTGCAATGAACTACAAAATAAGTTTCAATTCTACTAAATCTGTGACCACTCTTTCTTCAACCAACAGACATCTGTACAAATTGGAATCTGATATCTTTCTTTTGGGCCAAAAGTAAACTATGAGAAATATCCGAAGTACTTGGGGTTTGTTTTTGACCAGGATGTGCTTGGCCGAGCATATAATAAGAGGTAAACAGAGGCTAAAAATATTAAAGTATATATTAGATAGTATTTGGCGTGGGGATGCTCAAACTTTGTGAAATACCTATATTGCCCTTATCCGCCCAATACTCAAATATGGTTTCCAGGTTTATCAGTCTGCCTCCATCAGCACTCTTGATAAACTCGAAAAGGTACAATTATCAGCTGACAGAATCATCACCGGTCTTTGAAATAGCTGACCAAGAGACATTGTTCTCTTTGAAAGCAACCTACTACTTCCAATTAGACTACGAAAAAAAATTTACTTACATCACCAGGCTTGCCAACTGCGAAAACCAGAAGAGAACATCTAGTTTTGTGAACGTCTGGAGGTCAAACCAAAGACTAAAACGAGACAGCTCACTGAATAAGGCGATGAAGGAAGATTTCTTGCATGAAAAGTTAGAGCCCGTTTCCCTGGTCTGCCACAAGAAAGCAAATAAGACCTTACATAGTAGAGTCTTTTATAAGACAGAATTATGCTCGTACTCTACTAAGATCTCCCAACAACCAGAATATCTCAGACAGTTAGCTTTGTAAATAAACCACCAGATTTCTCATAATGAACTGCAAATCAATACAGATGATGTAGAGGTAAGAATGCGGAGTCCGGTAGTGGAGTATTTGCTAAGCAGGGAGATGGCAAAAGAAAATGTAGAAGAAATCCAGATTATTGATCTGTTTTCCGAGCTGAACTTTTGGCAGTTGAAAAGGCTATAAGTTTATGTGTTAAGGAAAGGATAGTTTCTGATATCTGGATTCTCAGTGATAACCGAAGCTCTATAAAACATCTGGCTCAGTGGTGGCGGTATGGATACTGCACAACAACTAAAATAGTCCAACATCTCACTGATTTGCATGTCAATACCATATCTTCCAGTGCGTACTATATCATGTCAATGTGTAGGATAATGAGGTTGCGGATCAATTGGCCAAGGAGGGCAGCCAGCTGAATACTGTTGTTGGAGACTGCTTGTCGGCATCGGAGCTGACCTCTCGTATCAGGATGGATATCAATGCTGTTTTTAGAGATGCCAAACCAGCCAATTCATAAAAGCTTCTAGCAAATAATATGTAATCAGCTTTTCAAATTTCCAATGTTGTGCAAGGTATTATTAAATTTTAATAGCCTTGCACAGACATTTTAATAATTATAAATCAGTAAGAACTAAAATACGGGATTGAGTGCATCATACTTAGAACATAATGGATTTCTGTCATATTTTTCCTGTTTCATGTAAATGTATTAAATAAAAATATTTTGCTTAAATAAATTAATTATACAAATTAGTTACATACAAAATATAATTAAATTACCCTTTCTTTTCATTTACTCTATTGATTCAGTTTGGATAAAAACATCATGAAATATTTATTTCTAAGCAATTAATTGATAAAATACTAAATATTTAATACAATTATACAAACAATTTAGACTCATTCAATAGAGAATTAAGTATATAAAATATTTTATACAAAATTTTGAAAATATTTTGAACATAAACAGAAACAAAATTGATGTAATTTTGAAATTAGACTGCGATAGAAATAAAATTGCATATATTTAAGAAACGAGTTTGTTATAATCGATAAATATAAGGAAGTATCAGGGTTGGGAACGTAATTTGAATAAAATAAAAAATTATTTATTGTGCAAAAACAAACAAGAATAGAAAGACTATGTGAACATAAAAAAATGAAAAACATTTAAGATACATATTTGCTTTAAACATTTAAGATACATATTTGCTTTAAACATTTCTTGAAGATAAGGATAAAGAAAGAAATACTAAAAGCTTATTTTATATAAATGTAAAGATCTTTATACTTTTTTTTTTTTAAATAAATGTAATTCCGTAGTATGAGTTTGATTTGAACACACACACACATCGTAATTTTTTACAACTTGTGTTTGATGTTTATTTCAAACATAACATATTATGAAATGCATATTATTCTGGGTCATTCATTTTGGCCGTAATTAAATACTGTTTTTAAGAAGGTATGTAAGGCAACAGGAAAAGAAGGAAATAAGGAAAAATTACTTTTCCTGTATAGTTTCATGTTTTCAGTTATTTACTCCTATATTAGTGCTTGTGATATATTACCCGAGTAATTCATTCCATTGCAGATGTCTATGCTTTCTCTGATATAAGCATCATCAACATGGAGGAGCAATTACCAGTCTACTAGAATTTTTTTTTTGATTAATTCAAAATAAATTCAAGCTTGTTCTGTGAATAGATTTTCAACATTCCAATTCTCTTTTAATATTTCCAATGAAACGTTTTGACTTCACTCGAGGTATTTATTTACATATATATTTTATGAAGTTTTTAATGATCGTAAAAAATGTAATGTAATCAATGAGTAATATATATATATATATGAGTAACGTTAATTAAAGCTGAAAAGTATGGTGAATAAAAAAAGTTCACTATAGTTTTGCTTATTATGATGTTGTGAGGCAAAATTCACTGAAAATATTACATGCATGTTACAGATGGTATTGAGAAATTCATCTGCATATAAATACATAATATTATATTTTTAGATCGCGTTTGCAATTCACTCCGGAGAAAAAAAAATTCTCCAGCTTCCCTCTCAAAAAATGAACACATCGAAAGAAGGAAACACAATTCCCATCATGCGTTATTCAACTCACAAAAATCTTTTGTATCAGCTGTGAATGCTAAACTTTCAAAAATTATGCTCACACTCACATATGTTTTAATAATAAGTATATGTGTGGAGTGTATTTAAATTTCCTCCTTCCGGGGAAATTTTTAAAAAGCTGTTTCATATTCACATGTCTAAAAACGGAAATCGTAAAATTCTCAAATACCTAAGGCATCGGGCATTTGAATTTCATATGAACAGTTACGCAGAAAGCAGAAACAACAACTTTCATCTTCCGATAAGTCAGGTCCAACAAATCTAGGCCAAAATAAATCCTATAATATAAACAAAAATGTGTATTTTTTCCTTGTTAAATTTTTAATCAAAAAATACATTTTTCTGTGAGATTTATGAAATTAATTATTTAATAAAAAAGCCTCTAAGCACATTGTTTTTTTTAAAATATTTTGATGTTTAAATTTAAAATGTGGTCTATCATATTTTAGCAAAATGTCTAAAAAAAGTTAATAATGTTTTACATTTCAGAGCAATTTTCAATTTGAATACACTTTTATATTTCTATATATTCGTATTTATTTATGTGGATCTTTTATATGCAATTATATATATTTTATGTATGTATATTCGCAAAGCTGTCTATTATATTTTATGAGTAGCTGTTTATTCAAATTGTGTTCTAAGTTTCATAATTTCTTAGTTAATTATTTATTCCTTAAAGGAGTCACGAAACTATATTTTTTACTTATGCACGGCTTTTCTAATGATGTGGGAAAACACTTCAACTCTTCTCCTAAATTTTTTCTTACATTTATTAGATTAAAATGTATTAACAAGGATTTTTCCTCTTTCATAGGTGTAAGGGAAGTTGCGGTGAATAAGTGTAACAGATAATTGGGTTTTATGATTAGTCTATATGAGAATATTTTACAAAGAAACGAATGATAAGCAATTTTTCTTAACTTTGTGTTCTGATTTAACTGGATATTATCTTTTGATATGCAAAGTTTTGTTTACAGTAGCATGTGTATAAAGCATTTACTTACACAAAATATGCCAAAATAAATTAATGTACTCCTCAGATACAGAACTTGTGAGTGTCTTCATTGAAAGATATTTATATTTTCTCTTCCTTGTAAAGGTTCATTATTATCTCTTGACCTTTTAACATTTTCAAGATGCAATTTCAAGTGAATTTATCTTCTAGTTTGATGGGTTTTTTTCATCACAGTGATCATTTTTTTTTTATTCATCAGCGATATTTATATTTATTTTAGAAACAATGTTCGGAAACTTATAGGAAATAAGTTAACTCATATTTTCTTACAGTTTCCTTGAAAATTTATATGGGTACCTTTTTAATAAAAATAATTTAAAAGACAACCTCCCATCTTATCGAGTGGTCAGCAAGGCTGTCTGCGGATAGGGAGGTCCTGGGTTCTAATACCGGTACGAGCATGTATGTAGTTTCTATCTTTATTTATCTTGTCTTAGTCCTTTCCTTGTGTGAACGGTCGTCTACCCTATAAACGGGTACCTATGGTATGTGTGTACTGAGGAAGTCGGACTCCACGCCAAATTACGGTTTTGTTGGAAAAGTGTAGCAGCGCACCCCATAATGCCAGCTTAGCTGGCACACGAAAGCAACAATTTAAAAGAGAAAATATATAAAAAAAATTAGAAAGCTCGATTATATCAAAATGGTTTCCGAAATGCATTTTCAGATCGCAAATTTAATTCTAACAACATATAGTAATTTTTATTTGGCTCTTTATTTTTTAATTATTTTGAAAATGACATTTTAAGGCAAAATTTATATAAGTAATTTAGATAAAAAAAATAATAAAAAAAATTAAAATTCCTTGTGAGAAAATATTTTACCTATTATAATCCATAAATTATTTGTTTATCACTACTAATTTGACCATTATTCCACGAACTTTGCTCCTTAATTTTAATAAATAATTTATAAATATATAATAAATGATATTCATTTAAAACTTGTTTTAGAAGATACTATTTAGAAAATTTATTAATTCTTTAATATTCATGTCAAAATTCAGATATTAATTTAAAATTATTTTTTTCACAAAATAATATATTTAAATTACTTCTGAATTGTTCATTTGATGAGGATACAATTTGATGTCATGCACAATATTTTTAAAAAGCAGTTGTTTCATTCATTTAAAGTGTTTGCATATTACGCAATAACGAAAGCATGGTTGCAATAATATGAATACAATTTATTTACATGGAACCCAACAAAAATGATTTTTTGAGTTCATAGTATTGTTAAACATAATTGTCAGACTAAGAAAAAAATAATATGTAAATATTCCTCAGTATGGGAAAGGCCTACTTATTAATATCCGTTGTATTGCCTCGTCTTTCCAAATTAAGCTATAAATTGCCCAAGTGATCTCGAGATAGTGTGACTATTCTTCCATCACATGTTTCTATAGTTGAATGTTACTCAATGTATGCAATCATGCTACAAGACGTATTTCCAAGGCACCCCCAAGTTCTATGAGATTTAAATCAGAGGAGGATACTGGTCTATCCATAACAGAAATATCTTTCAATTCCAGTAGCTGCTGAGCAACAGGAACCCGTTGATGTCTAATTTTGTCTTCCATAAAAACATAGTCTGCTGAAATAGAACCTCGAAACAACTATATAAAGATAAATCAATGTCTTGTAATATCAACATTTGGTTACATAGTCTTGATATAAGACAACGATCTTAGTTTGCCCTTTCCGCATGATACCTACATAGACGACTGCAAACTTAGACCAATTTAACATTATCTTTCTATGATTTTGAAATAAAACCATATCCCGACATTTCTGCAAATCCACTGGCATTATGAAGCACTTTTTTCAATGAAATGCCTCTCATTCGTAAAATGGATAATTCTCTCTTGATGAAATACCAAATTTTTGTGCTCCTTACATTAATCTAAATGGAGACGTGTATGGCCTACTCTCCAAAGAAGGAAGCATTTAGAGGTCCGAGTGAATACGCTACCTTTGTGAAGGCACTAAACTATGACACTTGTCAATCCGTTGCTCTAATAGTACTTGCTTACTGAATGCTTTTTCTTTACATGATGATTTATCTTTCATTCACAGTACATATTTCCCTAATGTGACCCTTCTAATAGACGCACATATGCACCGGAAAGATTTTAAATCAAATAAAGCGAATCTTTAGTTAATGCCGAAATTTTATGTGATATTGGTATATACATACAATGTCCATCCTGCAGCTTTCCAATCATTCTTCTATATGTGATGTCGTCCAGGTAATATCTTTCAAATATATTTCACGGAAGAATTACCTAGCAGCAAATCTCTTTAAATATATTTCTTTTATTTTATTGTAATCATGAGTGGTGCTAGCCGACCTCATGCATTTTGCATACGCTCATGTTGCAGCAACTGGCATAATGACCTGACATTTGCATAAGTTTGATCATTCTGCTGAATTGTATGTTCATTGCTCTGAGAGAAAGAACGTTTTTTCTGCACCACTTGAATATTGCTCTCTACGTAAAACTCATATTATTTCTTGTTTTTTGTGCACCAGTGTATCAATCAATATATATGTACAAGATGACAACTTTATACTATTGACAAAATTGTACTGCGATTGATTGGTTTAATTTATGTCCACCACTTTATATAATAATTTCATTTGCTTAAGAAATCTTAATGTTAGTAGAACAAATTGGATTTTATTAACAAATTTTTATTTTATTTATTGAAATAATATGCCAAACCAGAGACGAAAAATAATTTTCTTTATAAATAAAATTAAAATAAACGAAAAATAGTTAAGCTTTATTTGAGGTTAGATTAAAAGAAATTCAGATTGCCAGATTCCCAAAAAAGGTGAATATCCACAGACAAACGGTATCATTTACTATAAAATGATTTTTGGAGCTTGGCCATGACGCTAATAGACCTCGAAAACAACAAAAAAAAAAAAAAAAAAAAAAAAAAAACTGTGAATACAACTAAAATTTCCGAAATTACCAAGAATCGAAATAACATAAATCCAAGAAACCCAATGAGGAAATTAGTTAAATAAATAGGGGTTAATGGAGAATCAGTTTGACAAATTGCAAAAAAAAAAAAAAAAAAAAAAAAAATTGGACTTAATCCATATAAACTTCAAAAAGTACAGAAACTATCTCAGCAAAATAAGGGTACATGGTTGCAATGATATCGAGCTATGCTTCAAAAGTCCGCAAAAGGTGCATGGAAGAATTTCATCTTCACGGATAACAAAAGTTTTACAACTGAACATTCTTATGACGTTACTGGTCATCTAATCTTCCTGGCACTTCCACAAGAATAGAATATCGGAATAAACCACAATCAGTTATGGTTTGGGAAGGTATTTGGGAATCTGGAGAAACTCCTATGGTTTTTCCTAGATCAAGGCGTCAAAATAAACACGACCATGTACTGCAATGAGATTTTACATTCGGTTTTACTTCCTAGGATCCAAAAGCATTTTAAAAACAACATCTGGACACATCAACAAGATTCTGCTCCTTCGCATTGAGCAAAAGCAACGTAAGACTGGTATCAATCAAATCTTCCAAATTTCATACCTGTGGGAATATGGCCCCACTATTCACCTGACTTAATTTCAGTGGATTATAGTGTTTGGTCTAATCTGTAATAAAGAGTATGCTGTAAGCCATCTCGAATTTTGGAATACCTAAAGGCTAATCTTAAGAAGGAATGGGCTAAATTAACGCCTAATGAACTGCGGCCCATTGCAGAGAATTTTACGCAACGCTTAAGGATCTGTATTGATGTCCTAGGGGACAATTTTTAAAATACTTAAATATGTTGTATCTAAGAAAAAAATGATTTAATAAAATTAGGTCTTGGAAAATAAATTCAATGTTTTTAGTTTAATATAATATTTTTTGTGAACAGGATAAAGTTTTCACCCTGTATTATACTTATATATATATATATATATGCATGTATGTATGTATATATATATATATATATATACATACATACATGCATATATATATATATATAATTTAATAAATATATTCACGTATCTGTTTCTGTTTTTTTAATATAAAAAGCGAAAATTTTATATTACCTCAAAAGAAACCAATTAGAAACTCTCATACTTATTTTTATATTTATAATATAGCTAATTTTCCTAATCTCTTATTTTAAATTCAAATGTTGGAATGGCCAAAATAGTATGATACTAAATATAGTTTTCTTTACTTATTAGTTCATAAATTTATGTTATATTTTCATCAGTGTAAAGAATCATATTTCATAATCATTGTTAAATATATATATATTATTCTGAAAGTCTTGTTTTAATTTATTTACTTGTATTCAATATTTTAATTTATATTAAATGAGTAAAAAAATGTGAGTTTTGATTTTTTGACACCATATGCATTAATTACAAGTAAATGAGAAGAAAGTAGTTTTCACATCCTTTATGGTAAAAGTACTCTAAACAACTTGAAATAACTTCTGATAAATTAAATTTGTCACAATTTTATTTAAAAATTTTTAGATAGTTTTTGGAATTTAGAAATTGATAATAGATTTAAGTTAATTTGCACCATTAAATGTTACAGAACCATATTCGGTGATATGCTATCAGTTAATAATTTCCAAACTTGCAGCCGAAATGTTATCATTCAGTATTAGGTTGGTCATGGGTTCAATTCTAGACCAAGGATGCTTGTATTGGGTTCGTTTAAAGTTTAAAACGTGCTTCTCTGTCATGAGTCTTTGTGTAAAAAATATATCCGTTTAGTGAGAAATAAACAATAAGGAATTCTTTAGTGTGTGTAATATTTTAAATTAACAAAATAACTGCTAATGATTGAAGTACATATATGTTTAAAGATTTTAAATTAAATTACATTCAAAATTGAATCCAAATGGAACTAACACAAATTATGCACAAAATTAATTTTAATATATAATGTTGTATATAAATTTATTTTAGGAATAGAAATATAGAAAATGCATAATACTTAGCCGATTATTTGCTATGAATTGAAGTTTTAATATCAAATTTATCTGATAGGCCTTCAACCAAGCTAATAAAGTGAATTTAAGTTCATAATGATGTATAAAGAATTTTAGTTATTGCTAAATTTATACAACATATATCTTTATAAACCAATGTAGTAAATAAGCAGATATTTGTATATTTTTAATACATCGCATTTTACTTAATTTCCATGTATGCAAATGTAGAGAATTCAGAAACCAAGTCATATTTGAACTCTGGGTTATGTGGACTGATGTCAAAATGATTCATATTAAAAGCAGAGATAAAGCCAAGACTCAAATAAACGGGCGGTAAGGGTATAAAGAGTATATTAACTATATGGACCATAAATATTGGATTAAATAATTTGTTCAATATGTTAAAAACACGTACACCACGAAGGAATACTTCAGTGTTTTTAATAAGCCATGATTGATGCTACCGGGAAAACAAATAGTCTCCGTCAAAATAGTTTTAACCTGGTGAATAAATCGTAAATATTAAAACCAAGAAATAACTCATAGGAAGAGTTACATAATTTCAAAAACAAAACTTGTAGAAGTCATAACGAAAATCGTATTGCAAAAAATGTTTGAACAGGACTTCCCCCATCTGACCATGCTTTTACATCACGATCTGACTCAATATCTCGTGTCCTATGATAAGAAATATTTCATTGAGAGATAATATTCTACTTTAATTACTATATAAATTGCTCAAATTTTCTCCTCACTCAAATTAATGATAGTGTACGAATAAATGTATGTCACTGGTGTCCACTGAGATCATATGGAGGATCAAAATTTGTGTTGATAAATTTTTCTGGAATAGCGAACTGCAATTTTTACAAATTAGCGAATAAAAACTGTACCATAAGGAAATTTTATATGCATAGTTATAGCGCAACTTGTAAAAAAAAAATTACTTATCATAAATGAGATTTATTCTCAAGAAATTTCACTCCGAGGAGAAGCTGCTACTAATTTAAGTCATGCAGGACAAAACTAAATTCACCTTCATTGTAACAATAAATATTCATGGTTTGAATTATATTTTCGGTTTTAATATTAAGGAAAGGCAGGGTAATGTACAATATACTCATATTTTTATATTCTAATTTAAAAACTACATAAAATGTAGAGTCAAATAAATACATTTATATTTTTAAATGATAACTTAAAATTCAAAGTTAACCATAGAACAAAGTGAAATGGTACTATATTTTCAATTTGCTTGTAAAAACTACTTTTATAATAATAACGTGAATAAATTTCAAAAAAAAAAATCATTATTCTTCATTTTAATATATTAATAAATTATTTTAACTTATATAGATAATTTTTAGATGTAAATGATGCAGTATGATTAAAAATAAGCAATATCTATTATGAATTATCACAAGCGAAATTCACTATTACTCAAGTACTTTTCGATTAAAAACATCTGCAAAAGGAAGAGACTTTTGTGCAATTCAAATCACCATACCAATTTAAGTTGTTGCAACAAATACTATTTCAAGCACTAAATTAAATATTCTATTGACATTTTCTTTTCTAGTTTAGAATCTAATTCTTATTTTAAATTCCAGTAACATTAAGGATTTTTTATGACATTTAATTTTATCAATTGAGAATTTTATTTTTGGTAATACTTAGACTTTTCCCGTTTATGAAGCACGAAAATATGAAAAACTTCATATTTTTATATTTTCATGAAACTTCTAAAATATTTATTCTTTTTTACTACGTTTTTGTTTTCTATATTTTTGAACAAATTACTTAGTACACATTGAATTATATTTAAATAAAAGAATGTAATTTTATAACATATGGAGTTAGTTATAGAACCAAAATTAACATTGAAGGAACTCGTTTACAAAATTAGCAACAAACACATTCTAGAAAATAAGAGTTTGCCGATTTAATGCCGATTTTGTTGTAATATCCTTTCTGTCTTGAGAGAGACAATATGAAAATCAGAATGCATATACCTGTTTAGCATATAATACAATATATATATATATATATATATATATATATATATATATATATATATATATATATATATATATATATATATATATATATATATATATATATATATATATATATATATATATATATATATATATATATATATTGGAATCTGTTGTGTTGCTACACCATAAGGCATTGATGCCTATTAATCCAAGGTGACAAATTCTGATTCTCTTTGGCGATGAAGAAATGTTGCTGAGATGACGTATTGTGACGTCTCGCGATGAGGTAAATACTAGGGTTTCCAAAATATAGTTTTCACATAATTCTTGTAAGTCTCCTTTGAATGGTATAATAAAAAGGAGATTTCTAAATAAAGAATAAAATCGCCAAAAAATATCTAAACTCAAAATTTGACATCCTGAATTATACGGCATCTACCGGAATTATACGGCATACTTAAAGAGCAATGAAATTTTCAAAAGATTTTCTTGTGAAATCTAAAAATTGTTAAAGTAATATTTCTGTAATTATTATTAAAAAATACATTTTTAGATTTTGCACTCTCTCAATAACAATTTATGTTTTAAATACATAACGTTCAGCATTCCTTCTTCTCTTGCTAATGTCTACACAATTATTTGTCCAGGTAATTAAATACTGAGGTTCCATTTAAATTTACCAATTAATTTTTCTGGAGAGTTATCACAGGAAAAACTTCTCTCAGTGAAACGATTTGCTTTCCGTACTATGATTGGTCCTTACTCTTAAGCGCTTTTACTTACTAAAAATAAAATTCTACTTGATACTTTTGAAATTCGCCTGCTATATTTTATGAGTATAAATATAATGCACCTCCCGAAAGGATTTTTTTTTAATTGGAAGATTTTTTTTTCCTTTCCTTTACGTTATATATATGGTCTTATTTTTAAGTGGAAACAGCGTTTGAATTGATTTTTGATGGAAAAACATAGCAAAGGCTTCAATTTGGGAAATAAGGCATACTAATTCTGTTTTATATATTATTTCAAAAATAACTTACGATCCATGTTATTATTAATATGCAATCAATATACTGTTAAAACTATTTTTAATTTAATTTGGGTGTATTTAAACATAATTGTATATATAATTTATGCTGAAATATTTTACTCACCCTATAAAATCGAAAGATGTTATATTATTGCAATTTAAGCAATTTATGTATTCATATCGGTAAGAAAAGGTTCATATATTCAATTAATAAAAAGTAGCTAAAAGACTTTTACCTCTCCCATCTATAATATAAAAATAGCAGAAAAATATTTTCTTTATGAAGAAGGTAATCTTTTGAAAGCAACGTCAAATAAAAGCTTGTAAGATTAAAAATGTAAAAAAAAAAAATATTTAAAAAGTGAAATAAAACGACAGTAAACGTAGCATGCTAATATGTTTTCGTAATTCTTTCATGCATCTTTTACCTTTTTTCGCCTCATTTTATTATTTTGCTAAGATCGCGGTTTTTATTTCATCTTATAAATTAAGCTTAAATTCTGCATCAATATTTAAAGTTATTTTCTCAATTTAAATAATTATTTCCTTCTTTTCTCATAACAGATAGATATTTATTTAGCAATAAATTTTTCTATTATCATCTATGGTTGCACATAACATAACATTTCTCACCATGGCTGTTCTAAATTACTTTCGAATTCAGTCGAACAACCCGCTATTCTTCCTTTAAAAAAAAAAAAAAAAAAAAACTGGTGTTGCTGTCTCCACAGCTCCACAACGCCATCTCGAGTCGTCGAAATTATTACACTTACATTACAATATATATATATATACATATATATATATATATATATATATATATATATATATATATATATATATATATATATATATATATATATATATATATATATATATATATATATATATATATATATATATATATATATATATATATATATAAATATATATATATATATATGTATATATATATATATATATAAATTAACACAATGTCCACTGACATACCTAATTTATATGTCACCAATATGCAAGAAATTCTTCAAATGAACTGAAGAAGTTTATATCGTATAAAAGAAAGAAACTTTCAGATATTTAGAATGTATTTTCTTATAATGTTTTAGCAGCAGAAGAAACAACACGTTATGTTGTGTTTCACACGATGATATTTCTTTACTCAATTGTGAGAATTATTACATTCACATATTATTTTATAGTTTATTCAAAAAACTGAAACTTAATGGCAAATGTTTAAATTACGAATCAGTTTGTGCAAAAGAATATAAAATGATTCGTGGTTGGCCATCAACCAGAAAGCGGAGTTGGCAGACATGAACTTCTTCATGACAATTATTGATCACGATTTTATTTGAATGAATATTTATTGTCAATAACATTATAATTAAAAAGGAAGTTTGACAAATTGGTGGGTAAAATTGATAGGACTCATTCTCTTAACAAAATTTAAATTGCTTAGTAAGTTCAAAAATAATCCTGAAGAAAGATATTTACGAATAACTTCGATATAAAATTGACACTTCAGTTTTAATATTGAATCCGTATCAAATGAATTTTTTGTTTTTAGAGCATTGATTTTATCATAAGACCAAACGTATCCTCTTACTTATAATTAATTTAATAGAATATACATAAGTTGTGCAGAAAATATTGAATTTTTAAGTCACAAAATATGATTAAATTTCAGTGGTAGTTCTATGATTGTTTTCATTTCATTTGTCATCATTATTTGCGCATTTGTCTTCAAAATCGTGGAAATGAAGAATAATTTTTAATTACTAAATTTATTTCAGGTGAAAGAAAGAGTGATGCTGGTGATCAGGTGAAAGAAAGAGTGATGCTGGTGATCGGGTGAAAGAAAGAGAGTGCAGTTTATTTTATTGATATAGAGAATGAAATATATGATACAATATCCCTTGGAAGTTTAGGAAAAATTTGAAAAAATGAAACAATATTATTTATTACGGAAATAATTGCATATTTAGAACATTATGATTAATTCATCATTATTTTAATTTTTTAGAAAACTGAAAACTGATTAGCTTCGTACCTGGAAATAAATTGAATTACTTTAATGATATAAGAATAGCCATTTTTTATAATAACCATATAAATAACGTGATTTATGAATGTTTTTTATTTTTTTTATTCATTTTTATTTTATAAATTTATATATGTCTATATATAATGAAAGAAAGTTGTCTCAATTTTTTTATTTTTGATAATCCTTATCTGAAACATATAGAATTTATTAAAATGCGTTCCAGGTATGTAAAACATTCGAAAATTTTTAAATATTTTCGATTATGTGTAAGAAAAAATTATAAATAAATGATTCCCTATCATTGTTAAAGAAAATTAAATGAAAATACGAAAAATTTAACATTTCTATAGCAATTTACATGATTTTATGATGATAGGATTTAGATTATAAAATCCTAATATATAATAGATTACATCTCATTTTATTACATTCAAAACATATTTTACCGCCTAAGAATTTTAAAAGTGAATTTCGAGTGAAAATATATTTTTCACTTCTTTAACAATAATCATACTTTGGAATAATTTTTCATCAATGAGTTGAGTAGCGGTTCTTATTTTATTATGCAACATTTAATGACAATGTTCTACAATGATGATGTAAAAAGAATACAGTATTTAAAATGAAATAAATTAAAATGATTGCCTAATTTTAAAGAATTTTAAGATAGAAATTTGAAAATAAAATTACACATAATACAAATATTATTCAAGCAATATTTTCACACTCATTTGTATATAATTTTATTTGGTTTCGATTTAATTAGGCATCAGTGATTCATCTGTGAGCAATGAAGCATATTTTTAGTTATAAAATAAATTATTTTCCTTAATTATACATTTTAAAAGGATACAAATATATAATGTCATTTTACAGCTCAACTCCTTCAATTAAAAATGCAATATTGTAAAAGACAATTCGCAAAACTTATTGGAAAATATCAAGATTTTTCCCTAACTTGCTATTTTCAACGACTAATATTTGTTATAAAGGAATGATATGCTACAAACAATTTTAAATCTAGAAAATTTTGGACGCTATGCTTACAGTTTATACTGTTGCAAATAGAACATTAATGAACGATTTTGCTTAAAGATGGTAAAGAGATAAAAAGTGTGTTATTAAAAAAAGTATGTCATTTAATTTATTCTGATGAAATATTAAAAAATTAATTTTATTATATGTTTAATAATATTATAAATCTAAACACAATATCATTGTCAACGTAATATTTTATTTTAAATAAAACATAAAGTGTTATTAAAATTTCATTTATCATCAGTTGTTTTTTTCGTTAAAATATTACTTATAATTTAAACGCAACACTGTATTTTATAATACAATTTCCATGCATATAAAATCAAAATTAAGGAACTTTTCTAAATAAAATATGAATACAACTATTTCAAAGGTTTATTAAGTAGTATTCATCTTTTAAGGGAATATATGTCCTGAAATAATAAGCAATTGCAATTTTAAATGAAGTACTTGATTTATAAGGACACTTTTCATAAAAAAAATATTGACGAAAAAATTATAGCAAGATTTTAAGAGAATAAAATCAGGGCTATATTTTTTTAAAAATATTAATCAACATTTAATAATTGTGATATAAAGTTATGTGATGTGAGTTCTATTTAAACTTATGACATTTAAATAAAGGAGTGTGATAAATAATAGGAAGAATTTAAAGTTTTACTTCAATTAAGAATTTGTAATCATGCTGAAATTAATTGAGAGTTATTTTCATAAATATGTGAAATTTATAGTTATTTAAAAAATATAATAAAATATATAGTTTTTAAAAATATTTTCTTTTATTCAAGCAGGTTTTATCTGAATATCAGTGAACTCTGCTTTAATAAAATTCTAATTTTGTTTTATTACCACAAATATTTGACAAAAAGATTATATTATATATTAAATAATAAATACTATAAATGTTGGATTTTTATTTACAGAATTTTTAATTTTCATTTAACGCATTTAAACATATAATGTGATTAAATGTTTAAATAATTTTTAGATAAAATAGCAACACAGAAATACTTTAGAAATGTTGCAAGCATTTAAATATGAAATTAGCTTTCATGCAGTTAACGTTACTTTTCTTTACCTTGTAGGACTCAAATATCCACTGCAATATAATAATTACTATTCATTAAGAAAAAGATATTAGTTATACACTGAAGATTGAGCTTAAGCTATTTTAGTTATAAAATTATCAAATATAAAATCGTTGTATATTTCAAATATTGAATGTTTCCTTCATGCATTGATATTATATCACACATTGAATTAAAACTTAATATTTTTGAGTTCTATTATGTTTTAATTTAAATTTCTTCAAAATTCCATAAGATAATGGATTCTCACATGTATTTAAAGCATCACATGAGTACTGTAAAAATAATTTTCACATATTTTAGAATTTAACGTGCTATGGAATCGACCAGTTTATTTAGGGATGAATGTTTCATATAAAAAATGTTGATAAATAATTTGACGAGATAATTTTGATACTAAGCGAGACATTTTATACAAATAAACTCAATTATTATGGATTTTATTTTTTTATTTGCTTATAATTTAGTGTCATATATTTAATTTAAAATATCAAAATAGCAAACAGAACTATGATGTACAAATAACAATAACAGAAATTATTTAGTAGTTTTAGCCATATATATATATATATATATATATATATATATATATATATATATATATATATATATATATATATATATATATATATATATATATATATATATATATATATATATATATATATATATATATATATATATATATATATATATATATATATATATATAATTTACATTATTAAATTATTTACTGATATGGTTCCTCATCATTTAAATATTATAACTAAATTTCAATTACGCAAAAAATACGGTGTTTTTTTATCAATGAATGTCATTTAAATTTATAAACAAATAATTGATTAAATGTTCTATATAAATGTTTATACATTTCAATTTAAATATTAAATTGTAAAATATGCTAAATCTTTTCATATGAAGAAAAATATCAAGATAGCAACAAGTTTATTGAACATTATCAGAATAATTTTAAAAATTAAAAAAAATATATTTATTTACTTTAAAGCAAATAAAACTTAAGGTATTGACACAATTTTGAAAACCTAATTAAAAATATACAAAGATAAAGAAACAAGTACTGTGTCAAATATCACTGAAAATAAAGAGAAAATCTTAAACTTTTAAATGAAAAAAAAATACCGCGTTTGAGGAGTCAAGATAAATAGAGTAACTAACAGTAAACAGCATGTATACACTTTTTTTCCGGAGAATAAAAATGCAATACAATTTTATGAAAGATTTTTATTATTGGAGATTAAATGTAGTTTCTAACAAATGAAGGAAATTGAAATTTTGCGGATGCTCGTTATTTGCGGATTTTCTAACTGATATGATAAAGTTATGACATTTTATAGGGTTCTAAACATAGTAAATAATATTGAAGACTAAAAATATAAAACAGAGATGAGTATAAAAAGTTATTCTCTTTCCTATTTTATGGAAAAAATTCAACAACGTATTATCATTTATTTGAATGCTATTGAAACTAAAGTGATCAAATAATATATAATATATCGTATATATATATTATTTTATTTTATTAATATTAAGAGGATACTATTTCTTAATATGTCACTTCATTAGAATTTTTCTGTCGTACATAATGAAATCACGGTATTTCTGGCATAAACTCTATCCTATGAGGAAAAGCATTTTATTCCAAATATTTTACTTATAGTATAGATTAAATTTAAATTTCTTGTATACACTTAATACAAATCTTTTATATGTCGCAAGGAAAAAAAATTGTAAAATGAATATTCCTTTCAAGACATTTATTGCATCATAAGGACAAATTAGATGTAAAATGAATTGAATACATTAAATATTAAAGAAGTACATTATTATTCAGCAAAATAAGTGAATGTTATTTAATATTTAAAGATGATTGCAATTTTTTAATGCCAAACAATGTTTCGGTTTTAACATTTCAGAAAGTATACATTTGAAATCGTGTATTTATGAGCAATTGAAATCACATTTTGACTGTACATAAGGAATTACGTTTTAAATGTACAGAAAATATTATAGAAACTTTTTCAGTTATTATTTCGTTATAAAAATTATTTTTTAAAATAAGTTATTATTAATACGTTTACAATATAATTAATCATCTTTAAAACAGTTTATGTCAGGCATAAAAATGATTTACAAAAATCTTAGCCAGAGCATCATTAGTTTATTTGAATATAAAAAATAGTTTAACTTGTTAACTTGTTAAAATAAAACGGTATATGTGATATACAATAAATTGTGTGGTTAAAATTTTAAAAAAAATATTAGCTATTGTATGCGTATTATTTATTATTATATATTTCAAAAAAAAAAAAACTATTTCTGAAGAATTAAAGCTGTGAGGAATATCTTTAGCAGAAACATTTGAATGAAGTAATATGTTAAAATGAACCAGAAATTATAGAATGTTTAAATTTTATTTTGTTATTTCAATCTGAGTTAATGATGACAAGAAAAAGATGACATTTATACTTCAATTTTAATAACAAGGCCGAACTTGATAATAGAAATTACAGAAACAAAATAAACATCAGAATTAAATGTAGGCTTAATTAAATTAATTTGTTGTTTAAATTATGAAAATAATTATTTCTTATTTACTTAAAATACACCTGAATCTAAAATTGTGACATATTCATTATTTAATATAAAATACAATATTATTTCAATAATTATGTTACTAGATCAGCTTTTTCTCCAGGAACATAAAATTTTTGTTTGAATAAAATTAAACTATTTGGGGAAAAAAAGCAACAATGGCAAAGCAACTTTGAGGTATAAGTTATGTGATGATGTGAATGCTTAATGTTAGAAAAGAATTTCATTATTGAATAATATTATTAAAGTTCGTAAAACTGATTCATTTAGAATTAAAAATAAGAGTCAATAAAAAAATAATCATCTTCCCACACACAAACAACCTTATTCAAATAAATTTGTAATAATTTTAGACAGTTGTCTAAATTAATTTGTTTGATATACTGTTGTTGCTATTTATGGCACTTGGACTAGACAAGAACACAACTGAGCCAACGGTTATCTGAAATTAAGTCAGAAGGATCGGTGTTTTGCTTAACCAGAGCACTACAAAGGTGAAAGCAAGTATTTGTTCTAAAAATTCTCTGATAGATGGCACCTTTTGACGGTCCATTTTTTTACTTTTGAATTTGATATAGTATGCGAGCAAATTTTCTATAGACCATTTCATCCATGGTAACAGCTCAGCCAGAGACCACAGGACTTTCGATTCCACAGATATAATGAACACGTACATCGTATGTATTCGGTGTGTTTGAGAATCAAATCATTGGGAATCAAAACCAGTCATTCCAAAAGGAAAGTCAATGACGTAACAACTAGGCTGCTACGGTCTTTGATATATTAAATACAGGAAAAGTAATGATTATAGCAATTAATCATTTCATAAGTTTTCAAGTTTTAAAACATACATTCTGCTAACTTTAAACATTGTTTTTCAAAATTTGATATATTTTTATGTTTTTATTTTTGCTTTTAAATTCGTGATATTCATCACATTATAACAATTATGAGGTTTTCTTACTTTTTAAATAAAATCTATTACAATCCCGCACTGTCTTAAAGAGGGTTTAAAACATACGAATAAAAATTCTTTTATTTTATACATAAAATATTCTTTGTTACTTTACCCATATTTTTACATTCTTTATATTCTTTCCATTTAAACACATCGAGATAATTTTTTATAAAAAAAGCTGTACATGTTAACTGAAATTTCTGTAATGAACACCTAATTCAGATAATTTTATACAATGTCATTAATTTTTTTATTTGTATTAACTCTGTAATATTGTAAGCGTTAAGTAGAAGTAAAATAAAAATTACTATTATTTTATTTCGAAAAATAAAATGTATTTCCTGAAATGTAGTTAAGTAAATTAATTTTTAATATTTACAAATCTTTTGTAATTTTACCGCATTCATAATTTCTGAAAATTTTAAATAAACTTTTCTTTTAAAGTTTATATCCATAATTCTACTTTATTATAAATGGAGTACATGACTTCTTATAATGTTCAAATTGCTGTTTGTAATAATATGTCTTGAAAAGTAAATGTTCACTACCCTATTATTTTGTTAACAGGTTAAGTATACAGATAGATGGCTACTAAAGCTTCCGAATATTTTTCACTTAATCATTATTAGTTGCATTTCACTAAATCCTTGCGAAACTAATTATCACAGCCAACTAAAATTGAAGAACGATGTGTTAAAATTATTTTCCGCAATTTCATGTATATTTGAGTGTATTATTTCAAACATCCTAACATATACGTGAGTGGAGTTTTTTTCCAGGAAGGCAACTGATGCATGTCACTTCTTGTATGATTAGGGAAGCTTCCATTTAGTTACGAGGCGTGACAGTTGAGCACTACAGAGAATCCAAAACGGTGATTCAGTGCTTCAACTGTCAACAATTCTATCACTCGTCAGATACTTTCCACCTCCGTCCTAAGTGCATTAAGTGTGCAGATGCACACAACACAAGGGACTGTCCCCAAGATAAATTGGAAAAGCCAAATGTTCAAATTGCCAGGGTGATCATCCTGCAAACTAAAAAGGCTGCGTCAACTTCCCGAAATTAAAGGTAGCAAAAACATCGAAAACTAATATTGAAACAAAAAAAAACAAGCAATATAAGTCCTGGTATCTCTTATGCGAGAGCCGTTTCCCCTAACCCCACTCAAGAAAAAAATGAACAAACTCCTCTGCTGGCTGATCCAGAATTACCTGGTGATATGTCAGACTTTATACAGCTAATAAATGAAATTTGAACAATATTTAAAGGAATTCCCATTAAAAAGCTAATTAATGAACTTAAAGAAATTAAGTCCCCTATGGACAAGCTATTTAAACTAACAGAATACTTTCAAACTCCAGAATAACTTTATTTAATAAATGCAAATTCTCCTATTTAATTAATAACCTAATTTTATCTTTATTAACTAAATTTATCCGAAATTATTAAATTTTTTCCACTATTTTATTTAAAAAATAACTTCAATTTTTCTAATGACTTAAAATAAAAATTTTTAAGTTAACTCCGCCCACTCTAGGAATTAGCCAGTCAGTAACAGTTATAACTTACCAGTTCATTCTAGCTCCAGACGAGGGTGAAGGTCCTACGGACCAAGGGACCTCGGAAACTCAGGCTGAGCCCAGCCGAAGTAGCATTTAGTTACGGGGAGAACAAAAAGCAAGATTAAAATTATGCAGAAATAAGTAATTTTTTTTTCTAAAAAATATACAAAATAATTTATAAAATCCATACAAAAATAAGTAAAGTATAGGTTTCAGTTTTAACAACTATTATATTAGAGTGTGAAATTCTTTCTAGCAAATTGCTAAATACACACAACCCTACATAACGTAATCAAATGAATCTATTGAACTGCGACATTTTTCACGGGGGGGGGGTGAGAATCATCTTATTCCGTGAAGGAAATCGCAGACGCTTTTTGTACAGTTCGAGAAACGAGGGTAAAGCGCGAAAAAGTACTACAAATTTTTCACATCTTTTAAGAGTTTTTTTGACTCTGAGTTGGTGAATTTGCAACTCATTTGGACAAAAAATGTTACGTTACTTTCTTTGTATCTGAGTCAATGTGAACTTGCTCATAAATGTCTGCTGGTCATCGAACAAGTGCATGTTCTATGAGCAAATGAAACCTGTGTTATACAGTCGTATTATATAACTATTTTTTATGAAAAATATTTGTTGTATTTGTGGCAGAAGTGATTGTCCAACTGGAGGCACAATATAGTAAACACACCCATAGATCGGAAAGCTACTTAACAGTTTATTGATTTAAATTGTTTTTGCAGTTTACTTAACTCTTTGACAACCAAGGAACTAACCTTGGAGAGCAAGTATTGCTGACATTACAATTTTGATAGTACGCTTGAAGAATGGCCTGTTGCATGTGATCAACGACTAACTCTAAATCTGCTACCGAAGATAACTTACCGAAGTCGCCTTCCTTGAAGTCTTTTTTGTAGGATCTTTCTAGATCTTTTTTGTAGAACCCCAATTGATATTTTTTGGATTACTACCTACCAGCTCTAGTCTGTTTGCTCCTAAAACAGAAAAACTAATGTATTGGTGGTCAGATAAGCTTATTTCATCAGACACTTTCCAATCTTTAATAAAGTCAGCACACTTACTGTTACATAAAGTGATGTCAATGACTTCTCTTCTATTTATAGTAATAAAGTTGTGTTCATAAAGAATAGATAAATTATAATACAAAATGTATTCTAAAAGATCCTCACCACGTTTGTTGCAATCACTACTTCCCCACACAGTCTGGTGAGCATTTGCATCATATCCTATGATGATTTTCTTACTCAAATTTTTATAATCTAAAAGACTGGCAATTTGCACATTAAATGTGTCTTTATCTTCGAAAGGAAGATATGGAGACATAAAGATGATTTCATCTTTGATTCCTTGCAATAAGCAGGATGATTTTACAGCAACATTATCCCCATTTAGGTAATTAACCAGAATGAGGTCATTTAATTTTTTGCTTATAGCAATACATGCTCTTGGTCTCAAACTACATTTATCATAAAATATGTTAAAACCCTGAACATGTAGGCCCAAAACAGAACCATTGCAAGTCCATGGCTCTTGAATTAAAACAATTTCAACCTCCCCTTTAGTCATCTTCTTGCTAAGAATAGCTTAAGCTCATCGACTATGATGAAGGTTGATCTGTGCTACTCTGATGATACTTACCACTGTGGCACCCAAACAAGCTAAGAAGAAGCAGTGCTTCCCAAGTCTTCGTAAGTAGGGGACTTAATTACTTGAGTTTCCTGCAGAACCTTTTCTGTCTCATTCGCAGATAGAGGAGAGCTAGGTTGCAGGGTTATATGAGAACCAGAATCTAAATCCAGTTCTTCAGTGTTAGGTAATTCACTTTCCTTACTAGAAATAGGAGAAGATTTACTTTACTATGGAAGTTGTACAAGAAGGAGCAACTTCCTCTCAAGACTTGAAAGGAAGTTGCTCCTTCTTGTAAAACTTCCATCTCATCAATTTTATGTACATCCTTCTGGTTTGGGTACCGGAGAATTTTGAAGGTTCCACAATCCAAACCAGTATAGACACCATAATTTGCCTTTTTAATGGCTTCTGAGGCTTCCATATCAACCTCGAATCGAATAGAATGTGTCTCTACAAATTTCTGTAGAGTATGCCATTCTAAAGACTTCAATTCCAAGTTGAGTCAATTTAGCCGTTTCAGAAAGACGGCAGGATCCTTGGTATGGGAGTACCTTGTCTTAAAGCCCACCTTTACCGGTTTAGGTAGATCACTGGGATCCAGAACACTGAGCCCCTCACCACCAAACAGACTCTTGTTACCATGGAAGGATTTTTTAATCCATTCCACAGTTTCAAGTTCATCATATAGGAGAATTAGTGCCCCAGACATTAAGCTGAAGTCTCGAACCCTAGGCAGATGATTTCCTATGGGGACCTCATCTGTTCTGGTCAGGATCTCCAGCTGTATGGAGTCAATATCTTCCTTGTTGAGTTTGATGGTTGGGAAACCATCCTTCACAATAGCTGCTTTATGGCTTTTAACAGCCTGAGCAAAAGTCCCAGGTTGATGATCATCTCTGAGCTTTTTGGAGGCAGTGTTACTGGGAGAAGGGGTTGACACCTACCTAAGTCTTTTGGTGCCACCCACCTCCTGAGCAGTCTCCACTTGCTCCCTTGCTTTACTGCGACGCCTTAGATTGCGTCTTTGTGTTTTTGTGAGAACTCCTAGTTCTCCAACTGTGGTGTCTGTTTGTTGCCTTGTGGTGACTCCACTTCCTCCAGCGGCCTGATTGCAAGTGCTCTCCTTTTTGCCGGGATTCTGTTCCTTAGGAACCGTTTCACCGTCTGATTGGATAACACCAGGTGATTTATCCAATCCTTTTTTATCATTTTTATTTTTTATCTTTGTCATTCATAAGTGACCTAAAAACTGGGAGGAAATATAAAGTCACCACCTGCATAGCCTCCCTGTACAGGTGTAAGGCAAACATACAACGAGGTTTTACCTGGTTCCTCGAGGGGCCCGTTAGCGATACCATAACCCTGATGCCATTCATCCATCAGCATGGACACTAACATCTTGGATTGGGTTACCTTTCTGTATTAGCCAGTGTATTAGCACAGTCTTCTCGCCATGGGTGACACTACCAGGGACCTAAACCAAGTTTAGTTTCCAGACGTACATCACCTGTGCTACCTGTGTATATCCTCGCACCACTTTGAGGTTACAGAATAGGATTTTGTGAGGGTAGACATATTAACTGAGAAACATTTGTCTTTGAAAGAATTTGATAAAGATATCGTTGCTCTGATTTATGATAAAAATGATTATGAAAAAGAAATTCTGCAATGCGAAGAATATGATGAGAAATTGATAATTTATAAATCTAGAATTAAAAATTATCTAAAGAAATATGATAAATGTGTTGAAACTAATACTATTATTGAAAATAAACTATCACATGAAGTGGTTTCATATAATGTACCAAATGTTAAACTTCCAAATTAAATTTGGAAAATTTTGCTGGATATTCAAGCATTTGGTTGGAGTTTAACAATATTTATGAAAATTCAATAGATAAAATTTCAAATTTAACCAAAATAGAAAAATTCTCAAATTTGGAATCACTGCTTGTTAGTCAAGCTTATCATTGTGTTTTTGGTTTTAACTTAACAGAAGAAAATTATGATTCTTGTTTAAATTTGTTAACAGATAGATATCGTCGTAAGGACTTAATTATTAACAGTCAAATGAATAAATTAATAAATTTAGAGTCTGTTAAGCATTCATCTAATGTATACTTATTACGCAAACTTTATGATCAATTAGAAATCAGTGTAAGAAATTTAAATTCATTAAATGTTACAAGTGGTATTTATGGTCACTACTTGAACCCATTTATACTAAAATTTCTTCCTCAGGACTTAACACTTGAATTCATCAAAAAGCGTATTACTAAAGACAATTTTGAAGCATTAGAATTAATAGAATTCTTAAAACATGATATTGAATGCCGTGAAGCTACTTTAAAGGTAAATAATTCTAAAAGTGTAAAAACTATGGAAACATTTAATCGTAGTTAGTCTCCAGTAAGAAGCAAAAATACGTATTCAAAAAATTCTAGATTAGCCTCTTCTTTTAATACGTCAACATCTATTAAGAAATTTTGTTTATTTTTTAGAAATAATGAACATGCATCTTCAGAATGCACAAAATATTCCGATGAACAGAAGAGACAGAAATTAAAAAAAGATGGTGGATGCTATAAATGTTTTCTTAAATCTCATTTTTCTACTGAATGTAGATCAAAAGTTCCTCCATGTGAGATTCGTAACAATTTTAATGATAATAAACTCTTGCTTTACCAATTCTAAAGAAAAAAGAATAAATAACACAGTTGAACCCAAAAATAATACTGATAATACTATTGTGTAAACACCACATTCTAATTATTCAAATTCAAAAAAGAATATTATTACAAACTTGTTCTGTAATAGTTAAATCGAAATCTACATTAAAGTTAGCTAAAATTTTAATTGATTCGGGATCGAGAGATCCTATATAACAAAAACTCTGGCCTTAGAATTAAAATTACCAATTTTTAGAAAAGAACACTTAAAAATTTATTCGTTTGGAAGTCTTCAAGGGGACGAAAAAGGGTTCAAAGTATATCGTTTGAAAACCAAAAGTAAAAACAACGCTCGATCCAACATTGTTGTTGAGGTTCTTTCAACGGATCTGATTTCTGGTATACCTCTCCTAAGTCCTTCCAGCTGTTAAGTCATCAAAGAATTTGTGAGTAGGAGGGGTTGGGAATATATTTTTTCTTTAACTTCTTAAAAATCTAGTTATCTTCATGTGTAATAGGATTTTTATCATTTAGTTTAGGTAAAGCGTAGGTAAAGTTTGTAGTAACAAAAACATGTCATGTACTTTTCTTACTTAACAAAATAATCATGATGATCTTATAATAAATTTAAGTCTGCTTCAACATGTTTATTATAAATTACTCTTTAATTATAATGTCACAATTTTGAAACACAATGAAAAACATTTCTAACCGTATTAAATTAATTGGCGAAATTCCTAAAAGTGAGTTTTAATGTAATGCCTTATAATAAATATTCTTCAAATATAATTTAACTTTTGATATGAGCATTATGATGATTTTAGTTAATTTTACTTGCTAGTTTTAATAATTAATAAGAGTTTATTTTAAATATTTTATAATTCTTAAAGCAATTCTATTGAATGAATTTTTTTTGGAGGATTTTTTAAATTTTTATTAAAATGGTTAATAAGTTTTATTAGTATCTACTATTGGAAATACATAAAAAGCTTGATTAAATTGTAATTGAGACTTTTAAACTTAATTAAATTTATTTAAAATACAAATTTTTGAAATTAAAATGTATTCTCCTAAAGATTATTTTATAGAAAAAATTAAAACTATATTCTTTTTTTCTGCATGTTTTTTATTCTATTTAAATAAGTTTCAACAATGCTTAAAATATTAATATAAATTTTCAAAAAAAAAAAAAAAATTACATAAGCATAAAAGCACTTTGAGGACATTAGAAAATGTTATTAAAAAATTTATACATTTTTCGTGAATGACATGATTTGTTTAATATTTTTCGTAAATTTGTTTGAGAGTAAAAATATAATTGCTTATAAAATTTTATTTTACCAACTATTTATGTACTCTTAAAAATATATCAAACAATTTTATACAATTTTAAATAATAATCCCAATTATTTTATGAAAAATTCATGTTCATTTCCACAAATATTTTTTTGAGGAAAACTTTTTGATTTAAGAAGCAATCTTCAAAGCATAAAAATTTTATTCAATTTAAATTTCGGACATATATTGATGTTTTGAAAACGTGTTTCTCTCTCTGGTGTTTCATTTTTTGATTTCAAATAAAAATTTTGCTAACAAATAATTGCTAAAAACGAAAATAAGTTTTCTGCTTCTTTTTTTATATAATAAAACTTTAATTACTGGTAGTTTCATTCCTGGAATAAATAAAATTTGCATTTATTAAGAAAGCATATAAATGAAATGTATTCGTATGAAAAAACATATCGTAATATTTTTTCACTATAACTCAATTATAACTGTTTTTGAGGCTCAATGAATTTAAAGTAATACAAATAACTTTGCATCTTATCGTATGTAATTAGGTTTTGATAAATTAAATTTTCTTTTTTTATGTAGCAATGAAATAAATTAATTTTCCAATAAAGGAGTTGGCTTAGTTTTTTTTTAACTTTTATATTATTTTTATAAATATAAAAAATTATAATCACATTTATATAATTATATGCTTATCTATCTATCTATCTATCTATCTATCTATCTATCTATCTATCTATATATATATATATATATATATATATATATATATATATATATATATATATATATATATAATCTGTAAAGATGATTTTAAAGTCATATTTGCAGTATCGAAGAGTTCCAATTTCACAATAATATATCAGGATTCGAAGCAAGGGATTCAAAATCTGACACAGTGCGAATCAAAATAATGAGGACTTATTAAGAAAGTGCTCTTTACTATATTTAACCCAAAAATTTTTCTTTGGCTGCTGCACAGTCTTATGGAAAGAACCATATTTAAATGATCACTGATGAAGTTGGACAAAGATGGCATGTTCAAGAGTTCGTGCTTCAATGCACATTAATGTCCTTGCAATTTCCATGTTACTCAATTATTACAGCTTTTATTTCAGTAGAATATGTATTTTATCTTAGTTCTTGTAACTACCCAAATTATATACTATAATTAGGAATGCAACAGATAACTTCAGTAGAAATTTAAAAATTCATGAATATAACTTGATAGATAGCAGAATTTAGGGTAAATAAAAATACTGACAAAATACGAAGATTAGATTTTCATAAAAGATTTCATCAAGGACTCGAATGAATAACGCTAATATACAGTAATTTACTTTTCTTTCCTAACAAAAGTGGAATTAGCTGTCTATAACTAATTTTTCAGTGTAGAATTTAAAAATAATAGTATTAAAGCTGCATCCCGTACAAATTTTTTTGTTATGACTATCTTACCAGTACTGAAAGGAAGTGAGAAATAATTTTAAATAGAATTTTTTTTTATTTTAATTTTATAAATTTATCATAAAAGGCTACTGTAATTCAGATGGTATTGTATTTAAAACAAAGCAATAGACCAAACTATTAAACATTAATTAAATACGATGAAAAGATGTCCCTGTCTTCTTTTATGTGACGTGAAATCTTTTTTCTTTGAAACCTATCATTACTACTTCCCAATGAGTTCAGTTTCTAGAGTTCTAATGTCTTGATAGAATCTTTTCTCTTGGTCGTCACTCACCATAACAAGGATTTATATAAATACCTATGTGTGGATGTAAAAAATGATTTTTAGTGACATTCCACACTCCATAGCTTGGTAGGATTTAAGAAGCTGTTCTATCAGGATTTTATAATTTTTGTTATTTTTCTTTCTCAAATACCTTTTATCACTTTTACAAATGATTTCCAAGCTGCTAATTCCTTTTCATTTAGCTTTCCTTCAAAAGCAGAGTTGCAAATAACTTTTCTGATTTGAGGCCCAATGAGAATAAAATCTTTAAGTTTAGATTCATTTAATTATAAAAAAAATCTTTATAAACATTTAAATCTCCCTCACCTTAGCCTTCATAAAATTTTTCATAAGTCCTAATTTAGTGTGAAGTGGAGGAATAAGAAATTTTTCTGATTCAATAAGCTGAATATACTTAATGTTGCTAGTTACAGACTGAAAAGTTGTTTTGTTTGGCGATTTTTTTAAAATGATGTCCTGTTACATGGCTATCCCACAAATATAAAAAGCAACAATATTTTGTAAACACACCTTGAAAACATTATGGAGCAATACAGTTTCTAATTTACATTTGGAGAACTCTATAAAAAAGCGCCATTGTGATAGTTCATGCTCGATATTTATTTTCTTCTTTAATCCATTTATGTCAAAACAATCAAATACTGAACCTTCTGTTCTATAAAACTCTGAATAGTCCACATTTCTTTTTCAAAAATATGTAATACTTACTCCAGGTGCCAACTGATTTCACTCTTGAACGGGAAAGTTCCATCTTTTGTTTCGATAGGCCCGATCCCGCACCAAATCACTGAGTTCATTTTCGCGAATAAAATAGGGTATGCTTGGAGTCTCAGGCCTAAAGTTAGGGTCAAAAGTTTCTTCAAATGTATCTGCTTCGGTAGCATCTTTAGTGCCAGTTTCCTCTTGAAATGTCTGTATCTTTCCAATTCAATTGTGTGAAGCTGGGAATGATAAGACTTCGCCTTGGAGAACATGTCAGAGTGCAGATGGCATTTTAGGATATTCAGTTTTATGTATTTGCTTTTTTGAATATCCTTCTGTGTTTATTTGACAGAAGTAGCAGTCATAAAAATGATTTGAAGTTTCCCACTACACCATAGGGACAGTAAATGGCGTAGAACATCTGTTGCCTTTTACCTACTGAACAAGAGCCACATTAAAACTTACACAGCACATGTGGGGAGCCCAAATTTTATCTTAATCACCAACTTTGCTGAAAATACAGATATTAAATTTTTTCACTTCTTATGATAAGTATCTGCTTTGTGATTTTAATTTAAAATGTCCAAAAATGTAACAAACATTACCCGGCATAGTTTTGCAACATCTACGCTGAGAACTAGTAATTTTCGATATGAACTAATATAAAATCGCGCAATTACGTTTAATAAAGAATTTTACTGTTCTGGCAAGCAGAAATGACAGTAAGAGAGATGACTAAGGTGGGGTTACAGTGCTACTAGCAGAGGTTGGCATGGACATTTGTTGCGAAATCATGGTGCGATTCTATTTTGTGTTATGTAAGAATGAAACGTGGTGGGAATTTTTTACTTGCAGTTATTTAAATAATAATAGGAATTAATTTTGAAAATAATAATTTAGTTGCTATTAGCTAACCATTTTATGCCATTGTAATCACTTAAAACTGGTGATCTCTTCTGGGCAGACAATTTGTTTTTGTTACATATTGATCCTATAGGCTAGAGATCAACACTTAACAAATATATTTTCACATTTTACTTTGAATACTATTTTTTCAGAAAATAATTTTTCCAACTGTTAGCTTAAATTATACAGGATTTACTGTTTTGATATTTTGGAAGCATATATCATTTCTCTTAATATAATACAAAACGTAAATGCTAAGAGTTTTAAGGTGTACTTGAAGACCGAAGCTGCACATATAGGGGAACTATCATGCTTGTAATACCTGGGCTTTTTAAGCAGTCAGTCTATATCACGTTGAGAATTTCTTTCTGACTAAGCATTCGTAAAAGTGCTCCAGTCATCCATGGAGAGAGATGATGATACTTTCTTTTCATATGTAAAACTAATTTTTGAAAATGCAGAAATTTAATAACATTACGCAGTGACACGTAAAATAATAACAGTATAAAAATTTGCAAATTGTATCATTTTACATTGCAAATTGTATTATTTTACATTGCAAATAATTCAAGACTGATTGGTCATTTTATAAATAGTAAAAGGAAGTTATACATATTAGCAGTAAAAAATGTAAAAATGCAAATTTATTTTTTGTTTAATCTTAGTATTGTATAAGTAAATTTTGATACAGTTATAAAAATATTTTTGTGAATAACTTAACATTATCAATTTTAAATGTTTATTTAAATTTCCAATAATTTTATTGGAATTCATTGCATTTTATTAATATATCCTTAATTATGTGTGATAAATTACATTTAACGGACTTCTTTTTGTCAAAATAAATATATATGTGATAAAAAATTTCGCTTTAATCATTCATTAAAATATATGCAGATTGAATTTTCATTCTCAAAAGATTGTTTTAAAAGAAAGTTACATTTTTTAAAAAAGCCAAATATTTTTCTGCCAGTATATGTGTGGTTCATAAATCTTAGTTTGTTAAATAACAAAAAAAAAGAGGAGATTTGTCTGTTAAATGGTCAAATTTTCATTCAATAAAAGAGCGTATTTAAAGATAATGAAAGAAATTTAATTATGCATCGTCTGACATAAAAATATTTTATTTATTGTTTGTTGCTGTGTATTGGACTGTTGTGCTTTCACTACCACTTTTGTATCATAACAGAGAGTAATAATATATTATAGGATTTTCATTTTGTAATAATCAAAAACTTCCATTAAAATATTTAACTTATATTTTATTTTTTACAGTTGACTTTTGGGTTTTTAGTCACAAATCAAACAACAATATTTTTAATTGGAAGAAGATTTACAGTAAACAGATCCATTGGAGTATCATTAGAAATGCTGATTTCTTTAACAATTTTTTTAACTGTTATAATTTAAGAAAGTTGTATTATTTCATTCCAAAATATATTTTTTAGAAATGTATCTTTTTAACTATTTACATGTTTTTAATTAAAAGTAAATAAAATAAGCATTCTGCAGCAAGAATTTGTTATAAACACAGGATAGCATACAAGAAATCACTATGATATTTTAACCCAATAATAATACTATGCTTAAGAAACAAATGATGAATAGCAAAAACTCTTTCATCTAAAAATATAAATTTAAAAATGTTTTTAAAAAAAAAAAAAAAAAAAAAAAAAAAAAAAAAAAAAAACGATTTTTTAAAATTTTGTTTACTTGAAATGGGGAAAAATATTTGATTTTTATTATATGTTTTATTGCAACTATAGTTATCATTTTTAACATCTGTTTTCCTTATTAATTATCTTAATGAAGTAATAAATATTTCAATACTTAATTAACAATTGTCACTTTATTCAATATCTAATTAGTTGCGATTTTTAATTTAATTTCCTTAATAAGGAATGTCAACATTTCAAATTATTAATAAGGAATAGAAGATAGATCAGCTGTTATAGACCACAGTAACAACATTAATTTAACAAATAACACAAATGAAAAACGGTTTAACACATTAAAGCAGGAATTTTAATAGGATAATGTGGGTGTCGTTTTACAAGAGTTATTTACACACGCTCTTTCTGCTTGGCATAAAGTGCTTTCTGAACGATGAAACACAAAATAATAAAATTTTTTATGCACAAAAATTAAAGTTCATTCATTAATTAAAATGTTTTTGAATGGTTGATAATCATGACGTGTGCCGAAACCACTAAAAAGGCATTTTGATTCTAAGGATCCAGTGTACTTCTTTATATTAAGGGCAAATTTCATTTCTTTTTGCTTAAATGTAATATGATTCTTGGAGAAAACTAAAAATCGTAATTTAAATTAGAATATATGTGTGTTTACTAAGCAGACAAATATTATAAATGTGCACTTGATCAATGAAAAGAAAATTAATACCTCTGTCACACAGTGTGATGCAATCGATTGTTAGTATACAGAGTGAAATATTGGGATGAGTTTTTCAAAGTTCTTTAAATAAACAATTAACTCCTAACATCATAGGTTTGTTGGTTAACAATATTCTCGCCGTTTCTAGATTTAAATATATAAATTGTTTTTAATCTTCTTCACCGTTACACGTATTTTTATTTTGATATAATATTTTCATTATGATCAAAATAAAGATTTCTCAAAAATTGTTGGGAAATGTAATTGGAAATGAAAATTTCTAGCAAATGCATTCATATAAAAACTTAAAACACTTTTGAAAAAAATTTAAAACATTTTTATCAGAAACAAGGCTAAATATTTCATATGAGTAATGGTACGATAAGTTAAGAGATTCACATGAAAAATAAAGAGCATTGCCAAATTACAATTGAAATATTATATATATATATAATTGCAATGATTTTAATCAAGATTATATATCCAAATAAAAAAGGTTTCATATTACCAATTAAAATATAACTATTCTTATTTTTTCATGCTAAAGGAGTTATCACTGTTTTAAGGCTATAAATCATCTTAATTAAAAATACATTTGATACATTCTTTCTTTAGCATATTTTTTCTAACTATTTTATTTATATAATTTGAACACATTTGCATTTTCCATTAATAGTAATTTAAATCTTATTTGTATATCTTAAACTTTGAAAGAACTCAAATGATTTATGTAATGACATTATACATAACATATAAAAAATTATTTTAACTAATATATATTCGTTATTTAAATATTGGGAATTTAAATATTGACTGTATTGACAAAGAATCATTTCAAATTTATTATATTTACTTATCTAGGAAACTAAAATTCTTACAATGAGTGAGAATATTAATCATGAAAGAAAGACCAAACTAACGAAAATGTAAATGCAATAAAAAAAATTTCAATTTTCAAAAAAAAAAAAAAAAAAAAAAAAAAATTGTGAATATTGTTAAATTTATTTCAAAATCAGTAGTTATTTACATGCTACATTTTAAGAATTAATCTATTTGCCAATCAGTTTATTTTACATAAGGTGGTTCATAGTAGACTATTAATGATGTAATCTATTCTGACAATATTATTTATTCAATTCATTTAGAGTGCGTTATTTATTTAGTTAGTTTAGTATTTATTAATAAACTTCATTATATGATTATACATCTTTAATTCTAATTAAAATAAAATTACTTTCAACTCCTTTACACTTTAAGTATTATTAAAAATAAGCAATTATAATAATAAATTAAATTAATTTAAGTACAAAGCAACAAGTTTTATTTCCTATTGTGTAAGATAATGGGAAACAAAAAATTGATATTACAAAACTGCTCTTTATAAATTGCTGCAGCATATATCTTCCATCTAACACATGAGAGATCACATAAACATCATGAGGAAACGATTCTCTTTTAATATATTTTAATTATCATATGAATGTTACAGTTAGCCTTTCTAATAAGCATTTTTATTGATCTAAATCCATACCAATAAAAAGTTGTAATCTAGTTGAGTTTTACTAATGGAAAATGTATAAAAATATTTGCAATTATTTATCTAATAATATATAACAATGGTTAAATAATATTTCAAATCTCTTCATCAGAGTTCAACTTAAATAATAAGAGTATTTTTAAAAGCTGTTATAATAGGTTATTGTAAAGGAAATCACACACACTTAAGGCAATATTTGTCTGCGCAACGTTCCTGGATGAATTTAATAAACGTTCTAAAATTTCTTTTACAGAATATTAAATAATATTGAAAATTTTCTTCGAAAGCGAATATACCACAACATTAAAAATGCATGTAAGATTGAAGAAAATAGGATTCTACTGACAAGAAATAGTAATAAATATATATTGAGATAAAATTATCGTGAAAATACAATTGCAATAAAAAAGGGAGCAAACGTAATAAATTAACAAAAGAGTGGCATATATTTTATATAATAAAATCTTTTTAGATATATTTACAACTTACAATTGTATAATACTTTTAAAAAGAATTTAAGTGTATTTAAACATCTTCATTAAGTAACAAGAATAAAATGTATAGGTTTTGGAACTGCAAACAGCTACATTTGAAAGGAATCTTTGAATTATTGATTCCATTGAATCATTTACTTTTTGATAAATGATCGCAGCAAACACATAATGACGTTACGTGTTGAAATATTTTGCTAGTAAAGTTTGAAATTCAAACAACAACCAATTTATTTTTCCAATATTGTGGGACCTAACATTACAATTTACATTGTAGCATGAGATAATTAAGTAACCATCATTGTGATATAATTGCCAAAGATGTAATCTTTAGGTTAATTAGCATTACTTGTGAAAAACTTAATAGTTATTCTCACTTATGAGATCAAAATTGCTGTCAAACTTAATACTCCTGGATACTAAACATACAACATTTTATATTTCACTTTTAATGATATTAAATTAAAAAATACATGCTTTAATTTCAAAATGACTTTTTCTATTCAAATACTATAAGAACTCGTTTAAAAAAATTATGCCCTGAAATGTTTACTGTCTTAATTAAATGCCTTTCGGCCTTCTCTGTCACTGTTCAGCACTTATAAGACTTCTTCCAGATAATAGGAGTATTTGGTTGCAGAACACTTCACCATTCAGTGGAATTGATACCGATAATTCGAGTGTAGCAGAAACGTATAATACGAGATCTTCGAAAACACTCCTCGTATAATCTGAACGGTTCTAGTCCAAAACCGAAGACATGTTACATCATAGCTCAGTGTAATCACCAACATTCTCTTAATTAAATTCTTGGAACATCTAAATATTTGTTGGAAGTAGTTGCTAATACCTCTGAATCGCAGGCATTCACATTTGACTATTTAGTATTCTTGCATTATTTTAGATGCTTCGAGTTCTAAATGAAACTGTTAAGGCGATTTATCGATTTAAAAAGAATTAAAAGTATTTATACATGTTGATTTAGCTAGTTTATTACATAACTATTATGATACATAAGTTCTGCTTGAAATCTCCTGCAACTTTTATTTTTATCTTTTAGAAATTATAAACTTTTCTGATATCATCACTTTTAAAATGTCAAAAAAAATAATAATGCATATATATGGAGTTTTAACGCACACACACACGCAGATGTATGTATGTATGTATATATATATATATATATATATATATATATATATATATATATATATATATATATATATATATATATATATATATATATATATATATATATATATATATATATATATATATATATATATATACATATATATATATATATATATATATATATATATATATATATATATATACATATATATATATATATATATATATATATATATATATATATATATATATATATATATATATATATATATATAATATTGATGGTTATTATTTTCCTTTTCCATTTCATAAATATTTAAAGTTAGAAGAATACTTTTTCCAAAGTTGTATCATGTTAAAGAGTGAGTTTTTTCCCAAGTAAATGACAAATGTTACTAAATATTTGTATACCTATACATTCACAACAATGTTACTTTTATTGTTAGTGGTGATATCAGTATTTATTTAGAACTGTTTTTAAATATAACGTAAAATAATTTATTTGAAATTCTTAATTATGTTTGGACAATTTATTAAGTATTAACATAATTTATTAATTATAAAAACTAAACAACTAATCTATAAAATTATAATGCTTTTTATTTAACAGTTTTTAATAAATTAAAATATATTGATAAAACATTTACTGCAATATAACAATACTATAAGCTCAGTCTTTTGCAAATATCATTAGAAAGCTTCAAAAACTAACATTTTTTATCGATAAATATATAATTTTTTTTTCAACAAACGAATTAAATTAGTCTTGATAGTGAAATTTTATCCTAATTTAAACGATTCAAAATTTGTTTCTAATCATGATATCACAATAATTCCTTTCTTATTGCATATTTAATAAAAATAGCATTATTAGTGGAAATTTTGCAATCGTTTGTATTTATTTTTATTCATGATGTTAAAGTATAAGTTAAATTTTTGTTTATCTAATAACTTCCAATATAGTAATGAAGTTTGCGAATATCGATATTGATGATACTATTTTTTTACGTCGACATGCAATACCAATAATAAATTTAATATATTTGCAGTTCATTAACCAAATATTTCTAAGTAATGTTTACGAATGTATTGCTCGCTTGTATAAGAGTTTCAAAGTTTGAATGCATCGTGTCAAATATTTATGGACATTGATATATGTGACTTTTGCATAAAGAACTGGTTAGTGTAAAATTGAATTTTAGGCAAATTTAAAAAAAATAAATAAATAAAAAAAATAAAAAATAAAAAAAACTGATTTTTGTTATACGATAAAAATACATTTAATATAATATTATATTTATTAATGATCTCTAATTCTGCCTATAAATTAAAATTGATTGGTGGCTTTAGTACTGATTTCAAAGTACTTCTTTGGTAAAAATCAACGGAATTATATATTTAAGAATAATGCCACTGTTGATGAAAAAATAAAGAACATGCTTTTCAAGAAAAGGTATTATATGAAAAAATAAAACTAATTTTGAATTTTTTAATAATTTTAATATTAAAAAATGCTATTTATTTTTAATTACTTTGATTTTTCTGTTAAAATTTTCAAAAATTGAATTTAATTATTTTAATATTTATATACAGACCTTTTTGCGAGATAATGACATTCATTCTGTAAATCAATCGATCAATTCAAATCTTTTATTATAGTTCATTTTGTATAAAAAATGATTTAAAAGCATATTGTATGATTTAAAGTTTTGAAAACAATCTATTATTATATTTTAATGTCTGCAAAGATTGTTTTGTAAAAGTATGAAAATAACTGAATTTTAAATTTTTACATCAAGTGCACAAAACTTTGCTTTGAAAATTAAAGTTATTCAATATTAAAAGTTTTTCATAACGCTCTGGAAGAGATACAAAAAATAAAATGTAGCTAAATGCATTTAGTTTTACATATTGTGAATAAGAACGTGAATAATTTTATGGTTAAACACTGAAAATGCGGTAATGTTACATAAGTCGATTAAGAAAAAAAAATATTTTATATTTTCTTATAAATATTTATTTAAAACTAATAATATTCATATTTTATAAACTTTATAAGCGTTTAGCTATTAATATAAACTTTAAAATATAACTTTTTATAATATTCGAAATATGTATTAAATAGATATTACATTATTTTAGGACTAGATTATAGTATTTTGAAATCTTAAATATATTTTATTGTCATTAAATTCGTGAAATACATAATTTATTAAATTTTAAAAGCAAAAATTTTAATAATATAATTCTTCAAATTTTATTTTGGTTGGATTTATATTGAATTTCTTTCTTTATATTTAATATTGGGAACTTAAGCAGAAATAATGTAAAATATATTTTGTTTTTAATTCTAATAATGTAAACTAAATACTGTACAATTCATATCAGTAGAAGTTTGCAGGTTTAGGTAGGAATATGTTTTCAGAATAGAGAATATATAAAAAGTGGATATAAGATCTTTTATTTCACTGTTCCAAATAAACACTGTACTTTTCTAAAAAATAAATTGGATTTTATAGTACTAGATTAAATAATAATAGCAAAATAATACAATACTTTTTAAAAGACATTAACTTAAAACAATTTCATTTTCAGATAATTAATGAAATTATAATATATTCTACTTGCAATAATTTCCATTTTCAAAAACGTTATCTGTAAAATAATAATAGTCGTCACTTGATGCTTATTATAATCTAATTTTTTTTCAGTATAATAAGTTAATATTAACTAATATATTAATCAATATTTGCATATTCAACGAAAATCACAAGGGTAATGAATATTTAATATTAGAGAAAACATTATACTGTAAAAGGTATATTTATTCTAATAAAAATTATATGCTTAAAGTTAATCTTAATTATTAAGTAATAATGTAAAACGATATTCTTTAGTTCAAAGCTTAGAAACGGAATGTAATTTTTTTTCATATTAAAGTAAACAACTAAGTTTCATTTATAGATAATGAGAAACTGCAAATATTAAGAAATTAAATATATACTAAATTAAAACTAATTAGCACTTTGTAGAATTTAATAATTTTATATTGAAATATTTTTAATAGTATTAAGTTGATAAAGTAAATACATATAAATTTAACTAATTATAAAAATACTGATTTTTAAAGGGAGAAAAGAATCTGAAGAGATTATAATAAAAAATCAACTGCAGCAAATATTTATTATGTATTCCTTAAATTTATGAATCATGTATTACATAAGTATTTTTAAATAAAAAGGAAGAAACAATATTTTTCAGATATTTTTTCCTAAAATTCACACTTTTATATTTAATTTCTTTTATTTATTGTAATAATGACTATCAATACTATAACAATTATTGAACTTCAAATAGAGTGTTTTTATAGTTGTAATGTAATTTGAATTTATCTATTTTTATTTTTGATAACATTACGCGGATTATTAATTTTGAGAAAAGTATATGACTTTTATCATTACGCTCATAGTTCTGGTGGGAAGAGTTACACAAATTTTAATTACTAAGATGATGTGTGTTACTTAAGAAAGTGTGCAATTTATAACCATCAGATATTACACAGTATTACCATCAGATATTACACAGTTATTTAACCAAGATTTCTGTTATCTATTTTTTCTACTATATTAAAAATGAAAGTAATGTGAAATTAGATGCCACACTTGCTACTACACCTCTTGGCTACTCAAAAGGAAGAGAAGAGTGCTTGAAAATTTAAACTGTGAGAATGTTGTTTATGTTCAGAGAAAAACATTTCTATAATTATGATGTTGATGTTCCTAGGTAATTTTAAGCAATGATTTTTTTAGAGATCTTATCATAATAAGTTATTTTATTTACGTTCAATTTATTTAAAAAAGAAGCTCTTTATGAGTAACAATATATGACGTGTGACTTTTATAAAATTAAACATAAAATACTTAAAAATTCCTTTGAGAATTGTTTCTCCAATTATTCAGTTGTAACAGAAATTTGCAAAAGTAATAAAATCCTTAAATCCTGTATGCAGCATTTCTCTCTTCTCGCTCCAAATGACCGTCTTAAATTTCTGAGGAAAATTTAAAATTTCTTTATATCCAAGCCATAATATGTATATAACAGCCAGCTGAATGGATTTGATCCAGAGAAGTATAAAGTGATAATTCTGCCACATTGGATCAGATACTAGTCCTGAAGCACTGGACCAGAGTGAAAAATCCTAAACTCTTGCATGGCAAAAGATGGTTGATATTGTTTTTTTATTTCGCGTTCAAATTTATTAGGTGACAGGAATGCTTGGAGTTTTTTCTAAATTCCCATCTTGTGTTACGTGGAAACGGAACATTTAATTTTTGATTCATTAAAATTCCTTATGACAAGCAATGCACACTAAGGGAATTAGAAGAAAATTACAATCGTCTTAGAATACTATTCGGGTCATTACCAAGTCTCAAAAACCATTCCTGATTCAGCGTGCTCCAGTTGTAGAACATTGCTCTTCAGGGATGATGATGTGATTTCAATCTTATGTACTGGTGAATAATGGTTAACGGATGTTGCAAGCTTGCACTTAATTTGGTTGGAATAGATGTTTGGGAATTTTTAAGATTTCCTCTCTTAGAAAAATAAGAATCACCTTATCAAGGAAAAGTTTTATCGGAAAACATTTTCAACAATGATGGTAACTCGTTAAGCTGTCAAAATGCTTTAATTTGAGAAGCCAATATGCTATAATGTAGATGATTATATAGCAAAGTAAAGAAAATATGACACACATGTATTTATTAAAACGATTTTTTTTAAAAAAATTATTGTCTCTAGAATAATTTTTTTCGGAGAGGTCTTCATATCTCAAAAGTATGTTTTGCAAAAATATGTAAAAAGCCTTCCAGTTTTAATATTTGTTTGCATGTAATGAATGGATTTTTAAATGTTTAAATATAATGTTATTTAGAAAGACACATGAAGTTTACAAGGATCAGAAGATCTTGATAAGGGAGTATTTTTAATCAAAATGTACAGGCACTTGTAAACTGGGTTGACACTTTTTAAACTATATTTTTTTTTTACTTTACATACATTTTCATCAGAAGTAATTTTAATTATTTTGTTCCGCGTTTCCATTACCGTAAAAACATTAACTAAGCAAACAGTAAGAAGTTTCAAACCGTCAATAATATGATATTCTGTTCAATTCCCTTTCTCTATTTTTGTATAAGCTTTGTCAACTGTTACAAAAATTTAACAAAATATCGTGGTTTTTTTTTAAATATGCAATAGTAATTGCAAGATAATTTTCTATACTAATCTTAAGAATACTTGTATTTTTTATGAATGGTTTACTCTCAAACAACATTTCCATAATTTACAGTTAGATGAATGCAATTGTTACATTCTGGAAATTATTTTGTTCATGTGTTGATGTCTGTTGAAATGTAGACTAATAAGCATTTATAGAAAAATGAATTCAGTAAAGAAAAAAGTTTTGTTTTACGAATATTAAAATGTTTTTAAAATGCCCATAACTCCATTATTTCTGTAAAGCGTAATATTTTGATACATTATTTTTTTAAAAAATGTTACGAATAAATGCGTCAGTCTATTAAAATCTGCAACTTTTGATGGTGAATTATTTAAGTTTACAGTCATATGAAGAAAAATTACACTTGAAATAATGATTTTGGCGATAATATAGTTTTAAATACATCAATGTTAAATAAATTGTAATTTGAATATTAAATATATAGTGCGTAAGTATGAATTTTAGCAAATGTATATTTATCTGGGATTTTCATTGAATAAGGAAAGAATTATCTTGATTTCATTTCCTTTTAATTAAATTAATATCTTAAAATGTATCTCAATAAAGTTTTAAATTCCCAGGATGAAATCATCTTTAATTATCTTCATAAGAGCATAAGATGTAAAAGCACTTATTTTAGATTAAATAGATTTAAATAGAAGCATTTAACAAATACACTAGAAATTTAATCCTGATATGTAAAATACAACACGAAGAGACTGCAGGAAATAAAAGAGCATCTTTCTATATATAATGCATATCGGCACAAGCAGAATATTTTCATGTAAATAATAAAGGTTACACAGGAAATAAATAATATCTGATTTAACAATACTTTAAATAATTTGTATCAACACATTTTTAACGCTGAAAAGAGAGAATTTAAAATACTAGAAATATAATGTACGTATTGCCTAAATTTCTTAATTTAATGTTATCATTTTATGTTTATTTTACTGAATTTCTATTTTATTTATTTCATTTGGCAGGGATACTAAAGTTGTATAAGGAGGAAATATTTGAACTAGATCTTCGTAATGGTATTGTACTAATATATGGTTTAGATAAAAAAAAAATTATTTGGTTTGAAACGATATTGTTAGCTTAAGTATCCAAACTAGTAAGTGAAGAGCATTCTTGTTTCATATTTATAAAAACACAAGAAAAATGTAAGTTTTCCTTCTGTTTCTTGCAAAATGATATTGCAAATACTTTTCACTTCTTGAGTTAACCTTGCTTTTGGGATTACGCAGTACTTGCATTTCGGTTAATAATGTCCTTCCTTTACATATGAGTCTGTTCAAAATGTAAATACATATTATATTTGCATCAGCCATTGCAGAGAGGAAAAGTTTTTCTCTTAAAATGTATTGCATAAATTCGTATGTTAACCAATAAGTGACATTTTTAAGAAAAATGTTACAGTATGAATTGAACAACTTCATGTTATCGGTCTCTTTTACTTTTTCAGTTTTGATGCTAATTTTCTAAATTTTTTTGTTTATGTTTATATTTTCTCGTGGATCTTCCATGTTCAGAAATGAATACTCTTTAATTTCTCAAAAGTGTTCACGACTTTTAAGTAACATGAACATTACTAAGAACTGTTAGAGAATAGTGTAGCGTATTTGATAATTTCAAATAATTTTAAATGCTTTGAATAACTACAACGTTTAAGAAAGTTAATGCATTTGAAAAAATTATAGCTTCTAATAAAAGCTCATTTTTAGCATAAGAAAATAACTTTTTATAAGAATATAAGGAAAAGGTATCATATTTCTGTTTTTATAAATATTAAAAAATTTAAGAAATAGTTTTGGTGAAACCTATCAATTTATTTCCGCTACTACAATCTCTTATTCAGTATGCAGTCCTGTGAGCTTCAATGCAATGAATACATTGTTTTTTAATTTTTATTTTCAATAATAATTTTTTTCAGAAATTGTTAATCAACACTTTTACCATTGCCATTTTCTGAGAAGCTTACTCCAAATCCATTTTATGTATACGAGGTTTCATATATACGAGATAAGAAAAATAACTTACTTTGTTGTGAAATTTAATCACAAATATAATGCATAATATTTTGTGAAAGGTATATGAAATAAATTCACCAAAAACTACAAATGCCCATTTCAGTTAGAAAATTAGTAAAACTATCAACACTATTATACCAAGTTAAAAACTTTATAGCATTAAAATTACTACTGATATTCAAATATTTGCCATATTATGATTATTACACAATTATCCATAATTTCCTTCAGCATAATTTAACATTTACATTTTCTTATACTTTTACTTTTATTTATTAATATTGACACATTAGGCTTCTAAGTTATTTTAATATTTTGATTAAAAACAATATATTTTTGTTATTCCAATGATTTAATGTATAAGCAACTAAAATGATATTTTTTCAAGATGTTTTCAAAACTAATATCTGGTAAATGCCGAAAAGATATATCATTACAGAATTAGAAAGAGAGCAATAATGAAAATACAGTTTTATCAAGAATGTTAATGAAAATGCTTAGAAATGTGTAATACACAACATCCAATACTTTATCTAAACAAATTATTTATATTTGTAAAATAATAAATGAAAATTAATAAAAAATAATTAATGTGTATCGTATTTGTAACATATGAAAATAAAAGATTAAAGTAAAAAAAATACTTCCATGTTTTATACAAAGTTTGCAATGTTTTAACTATACTAGTAACTTTTATTCGTAAAAATACAAATAAAATAATCAGAGGTAGTGACTAAATTACAAACGCAACAAGATCTATAGATAGATTTTTAAATATTTAAAATTAAATACAAATAATGTTTAATGAGTTAGAATTGGAAAACATTTGATATTTTTTTACAAAAATCTTATCCTTACTTCGATTTTATTTTTTAGAACTTCTTGGACGTTTGTACCAATAAAACGAATGGTTGTGAATATTCACATATTCACTGAAAATACTTTATTTGCATCTTTTATTTACTTATTCTGAATTACTTATAATTAAAAAAAACCAAGATTGTTTAGAATTATGCATAAAAAAATGCGTAGTTCTTAAAAAATTTATTTCATGCCTTATAAGATGTCTTTATTTCAAAATTCACGAAAGTAGGCAAGCGATGTATTTATCAATAGTTCATGCAGATTGTGCTTTTGTGTAAATGGAAGTGAAGTACGAAAACATTCTACTACTTTCATAAACGTTAAAGAAAGGTATGAAAAAGTACATAAATGTTTTCTGGAATGATACTCATGGACACATTTTGGATTTAATGGAATTATTACATTTCTTTTTACAATTGGGACATATTATTTTGGAATTCGTGTATCCAACATTATGTACGTATTGGTAGATGCATGAATGATTGATATGATGAATTATCAATGAAATGATTGATTAGACAGTTTATATAAATTATAGTTTCGACAAGCTCATATGTTTTTTGATCTTCATTTTTAAATTTAAATTAGTTTTAAATTTTAGGATCGAGTTTTAGCAAATGCAGCGAAAGTTATTATTCTAAAAGGGAGTTTTCAGAATTTCAAATATACGGTAAATTAATTTTAAATTCATTTTGGAGTTTTATCCATTTATAAATTTTAATAAATGATTTAATTTTTCAATAAAGTATGAACAATTAATTAATCTACAAACAGCTATTTTCTCCAATGAGTGGTACATTATACGCTACTTTTATTCAATATTTAAAAAATATTTGTTAATAAAGACTCAAATATAGGCTACCATGGAACTCTGACGAAAATTTGTAATATTGTAAAATAATGTAAAAATTGACAAATAATAGTTTTCATCATATTCAAGACCAGGAAAATGAATAATATAATATATATTTAGATGTAAACATATTTTTTTCAAAAAATAATCATGTGATAAACAAAATCAAAACCAAATTGATTTATCGAGTGAATCAATATTGAAGTTTGACAACATGGGAAACAATCTTTATCAGCGTTTTTCATTATATATTCATTGGGATTCCTCAAAAAATTTACAATATTTTCATTCGTGACTTAGGTTTCGTGAGCAGTGATGCAATACATACAAACACACACACGCATACATATATTATGTACGTATATATATATATATATATATATATATATATATATATATATATATATATATATATATATATATATATATATATATATATATATATATATATATATGTATATAACCAAGGCTTCTTTACTTTTAGTTTCTTCATATCAAAGGGAGACGAAATACCATTTATTCATTCATTCATTTCAAGGATATACATATTTGTTCACTAATTTAAGATAATTTTATCATTTCATTTTATGAAACATAATAATTATTTCATAAAATGTAATGTTCTATATTTTTATTTTTAAACTGAAATTTTTTTAATTTAAAAAAGTAATTACATTTTAATTTTGAAATTAAGAAGCGAATATTTTTATGTCGTAGTATAAAACGACTTAACCAAACCCTGAGAAAATAGATCTGTGTGCTTTTTATGGCATTTTAAATTTAAAAATTTCCTATTTTCCTTTCAAACTAAGCTATTATAAAATAAAGGAAAGGATGTAATAATAATTCGCACATTGAGACAGGTGCAATAAAATAATAAATAATTTCTCCTTTCGGAATGGATGGATGTTCTTGAGAAAATTTCAAGAAAACTTATGTTTTATGATATGTTTTATATGCAAATTTGACCAGTCGGGATTGAGGGGGAGAAATTTCTGATCTTTCCCATAGAAGTATAGGAGGTACTTTTGAAGTTTGGAAAACCAATTGTGTAAAGAAGAGGAGCTAAGACGAGAATTATGAAAAGTTAAAAACTGCATTTAAAAATGGAGAAGATACACAGAAACCCCAGAGAACCTCGATATGGAAAAGGAGTCCACGATTGAGGACTGGGTCCTCATTGAGCATAATGAGAAGCTAAAAAACGTTAGTTGGAAACGGAATATAACTGCCTCGTCCAGTAGGAGCCCTGTCTGGAATTTCCTGAATGGAGCTGCAGATGTCCGACAAATGATAAGGTTAAGAATAAATGACAAATTCTGAAAAGAGGTAGCAGAGAGAAAGCTCTGAGAAATGAGCAAGCCAAACGAGATTCTGAGAAGTAAACTGCATCTAAGAATGGAAGACAGGCAGAAAGCCCTCACATACTGAAGCTCCAGAGAAGCCGACAAAGAAAAGGAATAAACGGAGTATGGTTGCACTGGCCTGGAGAATTCCTGCCTCAGCTGTCCTGAATGGGAATGCAGATGTCCGGCAAATAGTTGAAGAAGAGACGACAAAGTCTGAAAAGAGATATGCTAAACAGTAAACCAAGTTTGATGCGGAGATATCAGCGGATGGAAATGCAAGGTGGAGATGCCGATTAGAGGACGGGAAGTGGATGAGAAAAGAGAATCATTGACACCGGAGAGCGGCGAAATCATTGACGATATGTGTCACAATACTACTACTTTTTAGTAGGGGTGAGTCTGATCTCTTGTTTCTTTTCTGCCTGGTCACACTCAGTTATGTTATATTATTGTGTAAATGTCTTAAAAGAAATATCAAGTTAGAATTTCAATTATTTAATCGAAAATGTTTTGTTTGTAAATGTAAATTTCTCTTTTCATGAAGTTGCTAAAATAAAATATTAAGTTTTATTGTAAGTTTTATTTTGAATTTATCTCTGTCATTCAATTGTTCAAAAGGAATCTGGGTTTTCTTTGGAGTTTTCTAAAATATTCTTATCTTACCACAGCATTTTATGCGTCACATATTCATAAATTAAAGATTAAAAGAGTTATAGAAAACTATAAGCCAATTTGAATATTTTTAAGCCAAGACTGCAGCAAGATAAAAAAAAATAGAAAATTTTAACGATGAGATATTAATACTTCATTCATTTATTTAATCAAGCACAGGAATTAAAATTGTTGTCTATTGATGAAGACGCACATTATAAATCTTAAAGAAATTGAAATCTGATTTTCACCTATGGTGTCAGATTCACAGGCTTCTTAAAATATTTATCCTCATTACTTAATAATATTTAATATTAATTGAAAATATTTATCTTAAACACAGCAGTATTTCGTATACATTATAAACTGTATATTTTTTGTCTTCATTTTTTTTTCTACAGTTTTCAGAAATGTTATATGTTTAAAACATTTTATTTCAATTAGGATTCTAAAATTCACACTGTCAAATCTTTTATGATTTTAAATATTTTGAACATACTTTTTTATATATAATAGTAGAAATTTGTCCTGAAATCATACTATAGAGTTAATTGATATCCTAGAAAAATCATAAATAAATGGAACAACTTAAATATTTATGAGAAAATTTTGATTTAAAATGACCTCATAACAGTTTGCTTCACTGTTCTCATTGAGTGTATTGTCATTGTTATATAATACCTTTTTGATTTCCTAAACTATTCATGTAATTTGTAATGGGAATTAAACTCATTGATATTTTATTCCTAACTACCAGAAAATTTTAATCTAATTCGTGAAACGGAACTGAAACATGGATGAGTTTGTTTTACACATTTCACAGAACGCAGTTGTTTATCTGAACATTAATAATAAAAATAACAGAAACCATTCTTTATTCAAGCAATGAAGAATTTTGAATACAGTATTCATTTATAATTTTCATTTTCAGGAATAATTATATATTTTAAAAATATTTATATTTTTATGATTTCATTTATTTTAACCCCATAACGGGTTATCCCGAGGTAAATTGGGCAAACAATTATGTGCGTTTTTCGGCTATCCAGAGACCCTTGGTAGAGGCTTTTTCATATTGTTGTTAGTTTCACACTACTCAAATTTTCAGGTTGAACTGATAAGACGTGTTTTACTTAAGCTCGTGCTTAGCGATTTTGACAACGCTAACCAGTTCTTGCTTGTTTCTCCGAGCGCTGCCCCTTCCCGCCGATGGCCGAGGTCGGCGGCACCGCCAACCGACCCCCGGAGGGTCACCGTTCACCCCTTCCGGAACTTACCGGCAATATTATGGACATTCCGGATGCCAGCTACTCCAATGAATTACCCGATATGTATACTTCTGTGGCTCCGTTACCTGTGCTTATGGATTATGGAGACTTTCCTCCCCTAAGTGCACCAAGTGATCGTGTTAAGGATATGCCCGGCCCTAAAGGCCCTTTTCAGAGCCATCAAATTATTGTGCAAACTATTCGTGTTCCTCACGTGTCAATGTCTGGACTACCTGATTCTATGCAGGGCCAACTAATTAATGGCAAATCTCCAAATGCCTCTGCTGATGGTGACTACCCAGTCACTAGTGAAGTGCGCTCGTACATACAGAGTGCAATAAGAAGTGTAGTGCCAAATTTGGATGCATTGTTATCTCTTGATCCTTGTATTCCTATCACCAAAGTGGAAAGATATGATACCCTTAGGGAATTAGTTAAAAAAAGTGAACTACTGGGAACTTTTGCTACCACCCAAAAACGACTTATGTAAGTGATTGGATCCCAAGATGCGAACTTTCATAAAAATCAAATCTAGATATACCGAAACGGACTTTATCAACATGCCTTCATCAGCAGTCAAGAACTACGGGGTAAGTGCTCCCAATTTGGTTATTGTTTAATTTCAAATAGTTCTTTGCATGATGATAATGGATAATGTATGTAGTAATTCCGATGCTGATATTGATAATGATATTTCAACTCATAAAATTCTTAAAACTAATATTAAATCTAAAAAAATGCACAGAAATTCTGTGCATTTCCAAGGAGGCTGGAAATATGTCCAACAAAATGTTTATTGAACAATCAAATCTAATGCTTAGTAATTAAAAACCATAAAAAATGTTGTTATTAAAAGCTTACCCTCCACTGAACTAATTAAGAAAGATCTGACTAACAAGAGCTTTGATGTAGCCGCAGTAGCAGTCATGAGAAAACACAGGGTCAAAGAACCCATCCCCTGCTTCTTAATCACCCTAAACTCTAATGAATTAGCCTCCAAAATTCATGATCTCAAAGAAATAATGAATTTAATTATCAGAGTTGAAACATACATTAATAATAGACCTGCGCAGTGCTATAATTGCCAAGGGTATGGGCATAACTCATTTAAATGCAATTTATCATTTAAAACCGAACTGCGTGAACTGTGGTGAAAAACACACAACTAAAGATTGCCACCATAAAAAAATGAATTTCCCAAAATGTTGTAATTGTGGCAATTCTTATACCGCATCATACGCAGGCTTCCCTGCGAATCCAGCTAATAAAAACAAAAAATCACAACCTACGATTATAAAATCTGCAAATTCAATTAAAAAAAAATTTACTATTGTGCAGGCTACTGCTCAAAATACTACACCACAGCCGCAAAGCAACACTATTCTCCCAACCTGCCATTCTCAGGACAAACTGAAAATATTCACACCATTCTTCAGCTGTTTAAAGAAATTAATATAATATTTAAAGCTTATCCTGCACTGTTACAGGCAGTACCTCTTCCAGAGAAGACCATCCATCCAACAGAGAAAGTCAACAGTTTATTAAAAGCTCTTAGTTTAAATGATACTAACAATGATAATTAAGAAATTCGAAAACATGAAAATTATGATATGGAACGCAAATGGTTTGCACAATAAACTTCCGGAATTAAAAACATTTATAACGAAAAAAATTAATGATATTATTCCACTTCAGGAGACCCACCTTGTTAAGACTCATAACCTCAATATACCTAACAATAATATCTACAGAAACGACTGCACCGTTCGCCACAGACATTCTAATTAAAACAAAGATCAGCCATACACATATTCCCACACTTAAATTGCACTTTACTGTAGCGACAGTTATCAAACTATACTTCTCAGACAGCTCTGACATTACAGTGACGTCATTTGCATCCCCCTACCTCCAATTCATCACTTCTTTCTGTTAACATTGAAATCCTAGCAGCACACACTTTAAAGATCCTCCTCGCTGGGGACCTCAATGCTTAATACCAGAACGGGGTTGCAATTATGCAAACAGTACAGGAAGAGTCCTAAACTCCCTTATAAACAATACCGACTTTACCATTTTTTAACCCGATAAACCCACTCATTTCGGCCCTACACATGCAAATTATATAGATCCAATGCTCACCAGAGGTAACCAATCTCCCATGAAATTATCAACAATCGAGGAGCTCGCGTCCGATCACTACCCAGCGCTAATTTTCTTCAGCAAAAATAATCAGCAAGAAAGTGATTGGCAAAAACCCTGCCACAACTGGAGTAAGTTTGCAAATAAAATTAACTGTTTAATTCCAGATAAAGCCTTTCAATTAACTGATGACCCTGAAGAAAATGTTAATAACATTACTTCTATGATAAATATTGCTCTCAATCACAGTAAATCCACCAAAATGAATCATCAAATAGAATACTTGCCAAACAATATAATTGATTTAATTAAAAAACGAAATAAATTAAACAAAATTCGTAATAGAACCAGATCTCCAGTGATTAAAAATCAAGTTATTGCCTTAAAGCGAATAATCAAAAATAAAATAGCCTTACATAGCCATGACTCATGGAATGCATACCTCACTAATCTCAATGTGGAGGATGGATCCTTCTGGAGAGCAGCTAATAAAAGGTGAAAAAACAAGGAGTGTGCCCCCCATTCATAGATGGCGCCAAAGTAGCACTCACAAATTTTAAAAAAGCGTAATGTTTGGCAAACAGCCTTGAAAAATATTTCAACTAAACAACTTCAGTAACCCACAAAATGACCAGCGAATCTTAAACACAGTAACTAATTTCCTGACTAACATTAATAATCAGCCTTTCATTGAAACACCTGCTTCAGAAATTGAAGAAATTATTAAACAACTCAACCCCCAAAAAAGTCTCGGTCATGATAATATCAACAACAAAGTTATGAAACAGCTCCCTATTAGAACAATTTGCTGCCTATCTGAAATCATCAACAGTATACTGAAAAGAAGCCATTTTCCAAAAGTGTGGAAAAGAGCAGTTATCATTCCACTCCACAAGAAGGGTAAAAGCAAAAATCTCCCATCTAATTATAGACCGATTTCGCTATTGTCAACTATGGCCAAGATTTCCGAAAAAATTATTCTCAATAAATTACTGGCCTTTGATAAGGCCAACAAAATTATTATTCCTCAACAATTTGCTTCCGTAAAAAACTTTCTATTACCCACCAACTACTCAGAGTAGTAGAAAACATTTCAAAAGAAATCGCGTACAAAAAATCCACGGGAGGTTTATTCATTGATATAGAAAAAGCGTTCGATAGAGTTTGGTAACCTGGTCTAATTTTCAAACTAATTAAATTCCATTTCTCCCCAATTAATTACTTTAATTAATAACTACCTCTCTAACCGCACTTTTACTGTTAGAGTAGGAAAATATATCTCTCTGGACAGACCCATTCTTGCAGGCGTACCGCAAGGATCCTTGCTGGTCCTTTTTTTTATCTAACATCTATATCAATGATATTCCGCAAACCCAAATTACTAAGCTCTGCTTGTTCGCGGATGATACTGCCGTTGTGTCCACTAGCTCTCTCTAGTGGAAAATCCATGCTACACTTACTGAACACCTCCTGGCCATTGAAGAGTGGCTTAATAAGTGGAAAATTAAAATAAATCCAAACAAATCCACTACTGTCATTTTTACTAGGGAAACGTACTCTACCTGAAACCGGAAACAAACCTGAAACCTCTAGAGGATCAGCAAAGTAAATTTCTTAAACTGATCACTCAATCAGACTTCTACATCTCAAACGAATACATCAGAAACAATTTGGGTGTCCTTCCCTTATCAAGATACGTCCAGTTCCTTGCCTTTCGCTTCTACAACATACTTTATGAAATTGATAACTCTGAAATTCAAGCAATTGAAAACTACAGTTCCTATGAACTTTCCAATTTCCACAGACCAGGGGCCGCTCTGCGGGTTAAACCACATTCAAACTTATCTATTCGACTCCCAAAAAGTAGAATTAAATAATTTCTTCTTCTTATACTTAAAAAAAAATTATAAATATTAAAGAAAATTGTATATATATATATATATATATATATATATATATATATATATATATATATATATATATATATATATATATATATATATATATATATATATATATATATATATATATAATAAAAATCTGTTTGTCTTTATGTAGTTATATTAACACTATGTATAAAAACTGTAGTTTAAAATTACTTTCTTGCACTCTTGTTTGTAATGTCTACTCAAATTTTTCTTTTTTTCTGTTTATTCAATCTCATGCAAAGAACTCTCGTTGGGAGCATTTTAACCTAAGAAAAATATTTTATTAAATTTTTTGTTTAAATAATATTATGTTTTGAAATCATTATGTTAATCTCAACTAAAGTAAGATGTAGAAAAATTTCTTAGGAATAGAAGGTACAGGGCCTTTTAGGCTAGGAACCTAACAAACACTAGACCCATTCTTCTTCTACTCAAATCTTCAGTACATATATTTCAAGCATTGACTAAAATACCAAGATCAAGATAATAACAAAATATGAAGGAATAAATCCCCTTACATAACTATTTTCGAATTTTAGAATGGGATTTAGTTACTCCTTAGTTCACATAAAATTATATTATTTTGTTACGATTAAGGTTTATAACTTTACAAGGAAGCTATTATTTTTAGAAAATTTTAATTTCTATTAAAACTTTCACTCAATTCAAATTTTGCTATAAGACTGGCAAATTATATCAAAATACATCAAGAAATGCTAATTTAAAAAAGTTACGAGAAATATTCCCTTTCATGTTTGTTTAAGAAATGCATATGCGTTTCAGATACATTATAATATAATTTCACCATAAACTCTTTCTCTCTCTCTCTCTAAAGATCAAATTTAAATATTTAAAAAATGTTTGAATTTAGTAATCACAAACATGTTTTCGTATAAGGAAAACAGAGGAAAACATGTTAAATTATTTAACGTCTTTATTGTGAGGTTTCAAATTATTTCAATAATTTTCTTTTTGTAAAATTAAGGATATTTTAAGGATATACTAATATTTTGTGAATGTAATTTAAAATCTTTAAATTAAATTTTGGGTTATTTACAAATTCTGGAAAATATGAAATTTTCTTTATCATGAAAAAGAAAGACTTTTATTTACTAATTTATTGATTACATTTTAAATATTAAGCTTTTTTCTAATATACTTCAATATATAACTGCTTTGCACTAAAAATTATACTTTCAACTTCTTGAAACAGAATATTTCAAATAAGCACCATGTTATGTCTTTTTTATTCTTTTAGTACATTTTCGAAAACAAAGTTCAATGACTTAGTTCTAATATTAAAACTTAATAATTTGAACTTTAATAAGATGTTTCTAACATAAGAAATAAATTTTTTGTGATACATTAATATATTATGATGTGTATTTTTAACAGGTTAAGCTTAATGTAAAATTAATACTTTCGAATTTGACAAAGTATTCATTTCTGGTTATGTTTACAAAAATTAATTTTGTGAATATTTACTTTAATCAAAACTATTTAAAAATATTTGATTATTCAAATCAAAAGTAGCTAAATATTTTTATTTATAACCATCAAAAGACTTTTTAAAGTACTTTAGTACAATAAATTAAATCATTATTGCACTAAACTACTTTAAAAAAGTCTTTCTCTAACTTTGTAGCTTATAACGATTTGCATGTTAAAGTAAATATAATTCTGTGAAGGCAAAAAATACTTAATGTAGAGCTAATTTGAATATGAGAAAAAATGTGATATTTACATGTTCTGTAGTAAGTATTCAACTATTAGTATACTATTACAAACAATAGCGTTAAAGTCTCCCTGTTTTTACATTTTTGCTATTTTTCTAATTTTGAAAAATATATGTTTAAACGAGTGAGGCTTTTATTTTAGTGTTTGCGCAAAACAATTTAAGAAATACTAAAAGATATATAATAACCACACAGGTTTTTTGTATGGAGTGATATTTTTTACACACCTAATTAGAAACGGAAATCTTTCGGTACGCGGAATTTAATATGAAAAATTTGCTTTCAAAATTTTCACCAAAATTGCATCTGTTTTCAGTAGTTTACTATATACTATAAAATCTATTGTTAGGTAATTAAATTAGCTTTTTATTTTTAAATTATTAAAAATATACAATACCTAAACTCTTCAATCTGTATGCATTAAAGCAACAGAAATGTTTCTTTTAATGACTTTGAAAACTATTTGATGTTTTTAAAATATAATACTGATTTTAAAAAATATCTGTAATGATTACCAATTACAAATGAACAGCAAATTAACTAATTATTACAGCTATTTAAAATCATAACAATTTTAACTTTCTGAGAAATTAAAAACATTTTTCTGATTTTGAATGAAAAGTAATAATTACATAATTAAATTTTTTAATTAGAAATGCTGCTTGGAAATAAATTAAATTTACTGATAATAATTAACAAAATAATTAAATAAAAATTCACATTTAGTGTAATAAAAAATTATAATAAGGACTTGTAAAAATTTTCTAGGAGAACATTCATAAAGTAAACTGTGAGCACTGTGTGGGTTTCAACAGCTGACAGCGATTGATGGGCTTCCCCGCTGTAAGTCTTTAGAATGTGATATTATTGTGAGGTGGTCCAGGGTACAACGGAAATATGTCTCATCAAGATTTAGAGGCTTTTCTATTCTTGATAAGTGCTAAAGGGGGAAAAACTTGCATTACAGTGAAAGTCAAAACTATGTTGCCACCGCTAAGCAAAAATGATACACTTTCTTCACAGAAATCCGGACGGTTAAGGGGTTAAAATGTGTATTTATAGCATATTTTCTTAAAGAAATTTGTATTTTGCTTTCTTATTTTGCAATTTTTATAATTTTATGTACAGTTATATTCTATTCAACGCTGATATATTTTTATCCTTACGAAAGTGATGGTTTCTTCTGTGAGGAAGAGCCATTCGTCATGGACATTAAAAGATTATAAAAATATGCATGTCGATTATTATCTTTCTTGCAAAATTATATAACATTTTTTTTGTATTCATATAGAAACGTGCTACAATTAATATCGCATGCAAAATGGCTAAAAATCTTAATAAAATAGATATATAGGTTTATTATAAAATAAGGATTTTAAGTAAATAAATTATATGTTAATAACCGAACAGTAATTTTTATTAATTTAAGTTTTCATTGATGCTTTTCATCTATACAGTTTAGTAGTGGAATATCTTTGGATCTAATTAGCACAGAATTTTTTTGACACACGAAGAAATATCTTCATTTAAAATCTCGTCTTTGTGCCAATTTTTAATTTTTTTTATTAAATTATAAAAAAGGTGATATTCTAAGAAATATTACATTAAATGTTCTTAGGATTAAAATTTTCATAGCCGAAGGAAGTATTTTCTTGATAGATATGCAGATTTTGCATAAAATTATTTAGTTTCTTGAATATATTTTGTAATTAAATATTTTTAGGCTTCATTTCGAAATAAAATATTTTGAAGATCATTTGCCAAATTAATCCTAAAACTTTTCAAAAAAATTAATTACATTAAATTATTGTTTTCTGAAAATATATATCTCTTAAAAATAAAAAAATTACACATCAGATGCTACATTAAGCAGAAATATTCAAACTGAATTCATGAACAAAATTTGTAATAATTAAAGTAATGAAAATATTAGTTAGTGAAAAATAGGGAACATATTTTTGTGTACTGATATAAATTTCAAATTCGAAATTTATGCTGTTTAGATGCTTGTGTTTTCCGAATAACAATAACGCATAATTTAGAAAAATTAAAAGCCTGGAGGAATTCAACAGAATTGTTTTCAAACTGAATAATGTAATTGATGGTGTCTTTTGTATCAATTTTTCAAAATGGTTGTGCAGTCAGAAACTTCTGATAAAGAATGTCAATATCTGCAACAGCTCTAATCAAACTCTTATCATCTTATATAACATAAGTGAATAAATTCTGGAAACTCTGCGAGGAAAACTTTAAAAATAATGAAATCATTTAGTCGATGCGCTTAAGCTGGTCATGGGTTTCAAAAAAGATAAAGACAGTGTGTAGAATTGTCTAAGCCATGAATGTTCAATGTTTACCAATTTTACTCAAGAGTAAGACATTTGCCCTCTAAATAAACTGTCATTTTTATATCATTTCTTTTAGTGAAACATTTTCTCTGGACATTTTTTCCAGTACAATATCAGAAGAGATTTTTTGCTATTAAAATTATGCTAATACATATTGATAAGGACCATAAGCAAATTTTATTCAGTTGAAAATAATAAAGTACATAAATTGACATATGAACCCAGTACTCTGACTTCCTCACTGAAATTTGCTATTAGAAATTGATTTTTGTTTATTTTGAGGTATATCTCTCCTATATCTATACCGTATCCTCCCTTTCAGAATTAAAAATTAATAGCAAAAATTGCATAAAACATATCTTTAGATGATTCATAAAAATTTTTATTTTTTTTCAATAATAACGTCCAATTTGTTAATGTTTTGTTTTAATATCCAAAACCCTATAGTTGTTTGATAATTTTCTCTCTTTTAACTTTATTATATTATATTATTTTATTTTATTATCTTTTACATATTAATCCTATATAATGGCTTTGAGTAAAATGACGCAATTGTAGTCAAATAATACATTGAATATACGTAATTGTAGTCAAATTACTCACAATTAAGAACTTTGAAATGTATTTTAATGAACAAAACGTTTGCAAAACTTGAAAATTTTACTATTAGAACGAAAATTTTACTATTCAAATTATTGTAAAAAAGCTTTAGTTAAACGAAAATCCATAAAAATGACCCAAAAAATATTTATCATTAAATGGTATCCTTATATCATAAACAAATATTTTTATTTTTTAATATTGTACATAAAATATATAATTTATATATTGAAATGTATAACTTGAAAAAAAATATATTATGCTCATTAGAAGTTTAATACTTAAAATAATTGTTATTTAACGTAACATTTATTTAATGCATTTTTGCTTAATTTTTAGTAAAAATAGAACATAAAATTAAATAAATAACAAAAATCACACAAGTTTTGTTGAAATCACTAAGGTTAAAATATGAAGTGATATATAATATTTTCACGGAAGCAAGAATAGTTATTTCATTTATATATTATGTTAATGGCAATAAAATATCAATAGTAATCAAAATCATGTATGATGAAAAATTTTGTTACAGAGTATGGACAAAATTAATATCATAATATAGAATTTTAGTACTAAAAATCTAAGTAAAACTTGTTTTGTATTAACTATCTTGAATATTATTAAGCAATATAATTAGTTTAAAAGAATATTGAAAGTATGAAATAATTTAAATGAATTTGTAGAAATGTACACTAATTATATAAATAATAAATATCTCCAGATATATTAAAAAATATTATTAAATTAGTGATTTTAATAAAAAAGCATTAAAAGAATATAAAAAACTAATTGTTCTTAGAATATATATATATATATATATATATATATATATATATATATTTATATATATATATAAACACATACAGTGGTGTCCAAGATACAGCATTTATTGGTGTATATTTTTTTTTAAAAGCTCCTTCATCTTTCTGATTTGAAGTGTCTTTCCACTTTTTACGCTTATATAATAATTACTTATATTATACATTATATATTGCTATGTATTATAATAATATATAGCAAGTTTTAATTTAGTAAATCGTCTGTTTTTTGGAATACATTTTGCAGAATAATAACCTTTAAGTAAATGGAAAATTTCTTTTTGAATATTTTTAGTAATTTCTTAAGAAAAATAATATAAAGTCATTCCTATTTTCATAAAAAATTATTAAGAAGGTGAAAAACAAGCAGATTAATTGTAAGAGAGGCTATTTTGTATTAAGTTAAGATTTCAAATAAACATTTTAATTGAATGAGTTTATATGTGTAAGAAAATTCCTTTACGTTATGACAAAAGAAAACCACAGAAAAATAAGGCAATATCAAGCAAAACTTATATATATATATATATATATATATATATATATATATATATATATATATATATATATATAAATATATATATATATATATATATATATATATATATATATATATATATATATATATATATATATATATATATATATATATATATATATATATATATATATATATATATATAATATATATATATATATATATATATATATATAATATATATATATATATATATATATATATATGCCTAAGTGTTATTACTACAGAAGATAAAAAAAAATTATTCAAATATTAAAGAATTTTGTCTGATGTTGTTAAATAGAAAATTAATGCAACAAGTGTTTCAAGTAATTCAAGAAAAAATAAGAAGATTCTTAAATTTAGACGTAAATGCAGGTACTAAACAACATAAAAGCGAATTTAGTAAGGAAAAAGAATCTTAATAATGCAAAAAATCAGAGAAAGTAAATAGTTTGGAGTAATGAGACTGATGATATCTCATTAGAACTTTGGAGTGAAATTATGTACTTAGAATAAGAGCCCAACAAATACTATTAGTCTATTCTGTATACATAAACATAGAAGTCTATACATTGCTTAAAATATATTTCTTTAAGTGATTAACGGCTTTATGAATGGACAAACATATAAATATTAGTCGGAAGGAAAATTAGTATCTTTCTTCAGCGACTACTTTCCATTCAAACACCTTCAGCAGAATTCAGCTCCTTGCCATGTGGCAAAATAAGTAAAAAATTACTGAAAATTATTGACATTTATTATATTTGTTAAAATACAAGCTAATTTAACTTTATTGAATATTTAGGGCGTCGGATTGTACAGAAACATGTCAATCAAATGAAATACAACGTATTGAAGCTATAATTGTTTCTTGACATCAAGAGTTCAAGATAGATGTACTCCAAACATTAGTTTGCTCAACGAAAAGACGCTGGAAAGATGTATTTAAAAATAACGATAATCCTACTCAGTGAAAACTGTGTATTTGCAACTGTACAATATGAAGAAATCTAAGATACATCTTATTACTTATAATGTAAGTTTTTACATTACATATATGTACGTTGATACTGATTGTCAATTAAATTCTTCTTACAATCTTTTTTCTTAATTTCATATATAAAAATTTGCATTTAAATTTAAATTTACTTTTTTTAAAACCATACAAAGTTAAAAAACAAGAAACATTTGAAAATTAAAATCCTTATAAATGTGAAATATATAAACTATTATTTATTTACTTAGAGCCTCACTTTTCCTTAAGAATACAAATGTTCTAAATATTCGCATTCACTTCGAATGGTCAAGAACCAAAAATAAGAAGAAAGGATGGATGCTTGTGCACCAAGCTCGAGAAGTCCTTCTTCCATTATTTTCTATTTCATGACATTCTGCGACTCTTTTCATGTCATTCTATGAAGTTACAGGGTGAGGTGGAAGCACATCAAACTTAAAGCAATCCTCCTTTAAGCCCACAGCGTCAACGACGTAGTATTTCATCATCAATATTTTATAAGAAGACTGGCAGCGCATGATATTCAACAAAAATGCTTCTTTTCTCCTTGATGAAATGACTGTCCTATTTATCTGTTGATGACCAGGGCCAAAAATTATTTCATAGAATATAAAGCTATTGGTCCTAAGTTGGTTATGCGTGAGACAAATTTAAATCCTTATGTGGATTCCTGAGTCAATTTTAATAACATAATGTCAGTATCGATAATTTTTTTACTTATAGTTTTTTTCATGTGATTAATAATAATCCTTGGATAATAAATTCATCACAATATTCTCCAATTAAAAGCGATTAAGTGTTATTTGAGCATCAAACTTGAAGATTTCACTAAATTGCAGATTTAGTGAAATTTGCAACAAGACGTTGTTACAAATCTTCATCATCATTGCTATTAATGAGATAAATGCATTGACATATGCATAACAGCCTCCCAAGTGTATTGACGCGTTGATTCGATAGATGGTTTCATCACTTACAAATTTGAGCATTCGCAGTTAATCTCCTAAAAGTCAGAAAAAAAGTCAGTCAGTGTTTTTAGAAAATACAAGCATGCATGTTTCAGAATATAATATGAGTATATGAAACAGCAAAAATAAATTAAAAGGACCAATAAAAATGAGTATTCCATTCTATTTTTGTATGGCTAACATAAGCGAATGTCGCCAATTGCTACATTTGGTTATTATTTAATATTTTTTATTTTAGGTTTTCCAATTCAAATAATCCTATATTACATTAGAAATTAAGACACCGTTCATCATGAAAGAAAGGGAATCATTCATTCATTAGATTCACAAGAGTATGTACCAGGGGTGGCTACGCTCCTTGATATTCCGTGTTGTTTTTCAAAATTTGAAATTTCTCGTGAGCAGCAATTGAATACGTACATAAAACATATGCAAAAAGGTGTTAAGTTTTTTACAAAAATTATATTTATTCAAAATATGTATATGAAAGAAAAAAATCATTAAAATCTTAATATGGTTCATGTTAAGATTTTAAAGCAAAATAAAATGATTCACATAGGTACGTTGTTCCGAAAACTAAAATAACTAGAGAAGCAGCATTTTTTAATTCAGGGTATTTTGATTCTGGTACAAATTTCCAAAGTTCAATAACTGGCACCAATTTATATTTTAATTGGACATCTTAATCTTCTTGCATCTTTAATAATACTAATTCTCCTGAGGCATTTTTGGTCATAATAATATTGGAAATGAAAAATTTCTTTTGAATAATGTTAATTAAAAATGGATTCAGAAAAAATCAAGAGAAGATTTAAAGCATTTCAAGTCTTGAAATATATTTTGGAATTTCTTCAATATTTTATGTAAATTTTTTATGCATATTTGTTGAGTTTTTCTTGTTTAATATTTCAAAACATTCCTTTAATTCAAGGAAAATGATAAAATGTTTTATTGTAATATCATTTTGAAAACGTTGCAATTTAATTTAAAAATAAATGTACACTGTGAGAGGTTAGTTATTATTTTGTCTTTCCCCAGCAATTGTAACTTCAGTGTTTGCAAATATTCCGTGTCATTAGTCATAAACATTAAGTTCTGTAACCACTCGTCATTGTCTAATTCAGAACAGTTTATTTCTTTCACTTTTAGAAATTAAGTTATTTGATCCAACAAATCAGTTTAATACGTTGTTGTTAAATAACCATATAACAATGCAAAAGAAATTAATATCATTTGGAAATTCCTCGTCATTTAATTCTACAAAGAAATTTTTTAATTGTCTATTATTATTTGCATATGCTTGATTATAATTTACAATAACAATGTTTCCATAACATCCGGATATTTTAAATATTTTGTAACGAAATGTTCTATATGAATTAGGCAGTGAATTGAAATGAATAGGGAAATTTAAAAATCACATCTCTTAATAGCCAATAAGAGAGATGTTTTACCAAAAATTGCAAGAGCTCCATTAGTCGCAATGCTTACATATTTATTAAGAGGTGCATCAAAAGTTTTCTTTATAGAATCTAAAACATTTTTAATATCAACATCGAGGATTGAATCTCGAAGTGCTATTAAATCTAATACTTATTCTTTAACTACGAAGTCAGATGAAAAAAAACTTATGAAAACTGTCAAATGCGGAAGATATCTGTCAATTCGTCAAGGGTTTAAATAAATGCAGTACAGTTCTTCAAATAATTTTTCTAAACTACATTTAAGATGTGTATTAATTGTAGTTATGTGTTTCGAGTTGGGAATTTGTAACACAACTTTGTGCAATGCTGCCTTATTTGATTATAAAACTTTAAGTACATGTTCGAAGTTTTTTTTAATAAACTTTCCCTCTCTATACGAGCGTATACCAAGAGCAATATTTGGGTCTATAACAAAATTGGTTTCAGTCACATTATTAGCTTGATTTATAAGGGTCATCATAATTGACAATTGTTTATTTAAATTTGATTTTAATGAAGCAAGATTATCTGATCTTAATTTAAAATTTGGTGGATACTGATTTGAAAACTAAGGATTATTGCTTTCATAGTGTCGACGTAAATTGCCAGCTTTATAATTTTTTACCTTAGATTTGCAAATAACACATAATTTTTTTCCCGTTATTGCCAATATAAAAGAAATTTTCCTCAACTCAGTATTGAAACTTTTATTTTCTTGCTGGAATTTTTTTTAATTCTCTTGTTTTGTCGTCATAATTTTAAAAGAACTGGAAAAAGATAAAGAAACTTAGACAACATAAGTTTTGTGTTATTTAAAAAAAAAGTGTTACAGACTACGAAACAAATTATATTTAACTTATCAAAAATTCCAGATTAGAAATTACAACCTTCACAAGAGTGATACAAATTGTTTCCTCCAGGGCCCAATGTGAATTGTCCGTTGCAATCAAAGTTTATAAATTTAAAATCAGTCTAGAGTCGGTTGGTTGCGCTACTGTTTATATTCGTTTTGTGCAGTTTTCGATGAGTCATATCATTCTTAACTTGGACAAAAACTAATTTGTTGCAACATTGCACTTAATCTTTCATATTTGTTGTCAGTTATTTAAAAGACATTTTGAAACGCATACGGAACTACAATCATTTTGTGAAATATAATACCCCAAAAAAAATGAAATTTATCATTTATTTTGATTATAATATCATTTAAAAATTAAATTGTTTAACTTTTGTATTTGTTGTATAGCAATATTTGTAACATTAATTTTTATTGTGAATAGTTCAGTTCATTTTCTTTTTTCATTACAAATGATTTACTTAAAACTTGTTCTTGATTGAACATCTGATGTAACATTGCCTTTTTTATGTCCAAATCTCTTCACTAAGGTGGCATATTTTCCTGCCGTCCTGAATACTTCCTTTTCTTGAAAGTTAGCCATCAGCAGAGTGATGGAAGCAGCACAAATTTTGGACTTCTCATCCAATGAGTTTTTCTCTTTTTACAGATGAGAGTCATTTCAGTGGCCTTAGGGATACTCAACTGCAGTTTATTTAAAGAGAGGTGGGAACACGGTTTCATCTGAGCAATGTCACTATGAGAGACAGTTACAGTAATCCTGAAGTTGTTACCTGGGGATCATCATGTTGAACTGTTGGACTGAAACCTTGAAACATTTGAACTCTCTTGTTGAACTGTTGGACTATATTATAAATCGATGTTCTGACTCAACAAATACTATTGTGCATCCCCTTGTGCGTCATATTGAAGTGACATTGCAGCAGATGTTGATTTTAAGAAAAGAAATTTATGGTCATAGAGGACTTCTATAATTTAATAGATCTATTATTTCGTTTTAGTTTTGCCAATTTAATATACAAAAAATAGGATAAAGAATAAATAAATAAAAAGGATATCTTTTGAATAATATAAATACATTTCAAAAATAATATCAAATATTTTATAATAACAACAATAAATATTTTAACTATTAATAAATATAAATTTGTCAAGCAATAGAAAACAAATATATATATTTGCACGAAATATCAGTCAAAATTTTTTTTGTTTCAAAACTAAAATGATAAAATTAGTATAATAGGATACACGTAAAAGTTACGAAAAATAAAAAGGAAAAATATAAATATATTTAAATGTATATATACATATACATATATATATATATATATATATATATATATATATATATATATATATATATATATATATATATATATATATATATATATATATATATATATATATATATATATATATTAATACAACTCAACTCAATATAGTTAATAAGATAGACTAAAAGCAATCTGCCATATATTTTAAAATGTGACAATGTGCTTTTAATAACTTTTTTGCAATTAAAGTTCCCCAAAAAATTGGATGAAAAAGTGATCAAATGAACGTATAAGTTAAATTCCTGCTGAAAGCTACAAAAATATTTAAAAACTCCAGACATTAAAGAAAATGCTTGAATAGAGTAGATAGACAAACATTATATGTTTGAACTCTTTTTTATAATAAATCGAATATGATTAGATGTACTTTTTGTTTGTAACTTCAATGCTTGAAACGTGGCCTTTTTCCTGTCTGGAAAATTTCATGTAATTTCAGTATAGGGCTGATGTTTTCTTACTTTAGGCTATGTAGATGGATTTGTAACGTTTTATATGTTTTTAATAACATATGGAACGTGTATAAAGAATATTATGAATTAAAAATATCATAGTGAAATAATTTGTGTAGAAAAAGTTTCTACACAATGTTGGAAGCTTTGTAAGACTTTGCAAATAATCAGATTTCTGTGTTGATTTATTCATTTAAATTTTTATTTTTTAATGTTTATGTTTTATTTTTATTGTGGTATTTGCCAATTTCTGCTTGTTTTTCCTCAATTTCCGTGTGAGCATATAACAGATGAAATTTTGAAAAGGTTTTTCTTTGCATACAGATATTGTTTTCATTGTTTAATATTTTTTTTACACATAATAAATGAGAATTTTTTCATCTTTTATTGAGGTTAATTAGTGCAAAATATTTTGAAAATCACTAAGGGAATGACTTAAACATTAATATAATTAAATATAATAAAGTTTAAGAATATAAAATAAAATCTACTTATCATTAACATTAAGTATCATACAGACACTGACCATTAATACTATATAAAATGAAAACAAAATATTAAATCGTGATCACATACATGATTTTATGTGTGTTACTACATTGCAAACTATGCCTTTTTATAAAACATTGGCATATTCAACGTAACATTAAAATATACAACATTTTTAACAGTTTCAAAATTTCCAGCAGTGGTTGTTTGATTTAATATATTCCTTTATATTTCGAAATGCTATCTTGAAACAAAAATAAAATTTAATCGGACAGTAAATTTTTGGCAGATAAAAAATAACTGTCATTTTTGCGTGAGTACAGAAATAAAACAAATTAACTCATTTAAACTGAACTTATAGTACTTTCATAAATTTTTAAAATCTCCTATTGATTTTTAAAGGTGATTCTAATTAGCTTTTATAGTTGCACATATCATTAGGATTTACTCCTTTGATAATATATTGAATTATATTTCACTCTTGTATTATAAATTTATGTAAATTACAATATATCTTAATTTAATTAATCATATCCTGGATTTAAATAATAAGCAATAATTCTCCCGAAAAAAACAAAATAAAGAGATTAATTTATAGTTTTAATAAATATATCATGTTATAAAATATTACATAGATCTTTATGTAATAAAACATTTAAAGCCAGTTTAGGTAGCTTTTATATTCACTTAAATCAGAGTAAGCTACAAATCAAAATTTCCGAGTAATTATAAAACAAGTTTTCAGTATCATTAAATTTTCCTTTTTTTAAAATATAATTTAAATATAAAATATCCATCAAACTCGTAGTTTAAAATACTTGAAATATGTCAAACGTGTATTTTAATCAAAAATATTTTACTACTAAGAATAATTAATTAATAGAAAAACTAATTTATGCAAAGTATTTTTTTCTAAAAATAAAATATACATAATGTTTTTGTACATAACCATTAAATTTTCTTTTCTTAGTAATTTTGTAAAAGATAATATAATTGATAATATAAAATAAAATTTAATTTTTATTTCTGGAATCTCAGAATTTTATTGGCAAGGAAATGTATTTAATTTAAAATATTGGTTAATATTTATATTTATTTGATTCTGCTGTAATAAATTGATTTTTAAAAAAAGGAATATAAAGTGGTGTAAGGAATCAGTAAATGTTGGTTACAAAACTCAATTTAGGGCTCAAAAACTCAATTTATGGTTACAAAACAGCCATCGCTGTTTTGTAACCATAAATTGAGTTTTTGAATGTTCTAGACAAAAAAAGTTTTCATGAGTTGCAGTGAAAGTTGAAGAATTTTATAAGGAAGATTGTGTCGAATCTATGAAGACCTTACGCAGCAGAATATGCATGATGACTATATATATGTGTGTGTGTCTATATGAATGTATGTATATTCTTTGCATAGAATTACTTTGTTAATAAAAATTTAACGAAAATGGGGAAGAGAAAAGAAATAGGATATCTTGCCTTAAGTGAGATTCGTGTTCAGAATTTATATTCTCTTTTCTTTATATGTAACAAATATTGCTGAAAGAATTATTCAGCAGTATTAGTCAATAGAGTAAAAAATCTACAAAAATTAATTATTCACTTTATTTATATGGCTGATAAAAATAACATCACTCTAACCTTTTTCAAATAAAAATTTTACTGCAAATCAGTTTGATTCTATAAAGTTTAATCATCTTTTTCACTCGAATGATCTCATATTTCGTATATTATGATTTTTATTATTTTTTGAGTTTTCATTTAACAAACTATCAAACACTATATGTATTCTTTACAATTCAAAAGAAAAATTTCTTAACATTATTATTCCCTTAAGGAAAAATGTTGACTCGAATACAATTTTTATTTGAATGCAGAATATATTAAAAATCCATATTTTTTAAACATGTTTTCAAAAATGTTTATTCGAAGCTTTAAATTAAATATATTATTTATGCCTAAGACAACTTACTCTAGACATTTAGTTTTCAGTTGTTTCAAAAAATTTGATTCAAGTAAAGAAAATTATATAACATTCATTAGGCTTTACGGAATATGTATTTTTATTTATGGTAGGTTTTTTAGTAAAATAATACATTGGAGTGGAAATCTTTAATTCTTAAAAAATCAACCTACTATACATATATTTTCATCTTATAAACTGATCACATTTACAGTATGTCTCTTAAAAAATAAACCAAATGCTATGACACTCAATTTATTAAAACATTATTCAAAATATTTTAATGAATGCAATTATGCTACTAATTTCTGGACAGAATATAGCTTTGAATGAAATGAGTAATTTAAATAGTCAACTGCATTTGCTAATTGTCAAACAAAAGATAAAGGAAAAAATTATTTATAACCTTCATTCTATAATTAATATATTTTTCGAAGAAAAATTCATTTATACTTTAATATTAAAAGGATTCTACTTTCAGAAGACAATTCAAGATGAAAGTTAAATATAAATTATTTTAATTTCAAATGAATCAGATTTTAAATCATACTGCAACAAATTATAACATTTGCCTTCTTTTCATAAACATATATAGTTACATTTTATGAAAAAACGTAAATGCTCTGCATTAATAAAGTGAACGTAGTGTTTCCATAGCACATCAAATTCCTAAAAAATTAATAATTTTATAAAATACTTTCTAGAAGTAATAATATATGAAACTGCACATTTTAGTTCATGCAATATTTTTATCATTAACCATTCAAAATTTATGTTATAAAAATATTTAATATAAATAAAGTTTATTATCCTATCAGATATAATAAAAAAAACTATATCTCTTTAAGGGAACATGAAGTCTTACAAGACACTAATTTTTATTTATAAATACACACACACACACATATATATATATATATATATATATATATACATATATATGTGTGTGTGTGTGTGTGTGTGTGTGTGTGTGAGTGTGTGTTACTTGAGACTTCATTGAACATCACAATATAATAAGATAGGAGGGATATAATTACACACACATTTCTCAGATAATTACACCAGTTGTGATACCACATAGTGTCACTTATTTACAAGTAATTTGTAGAAACCTTGTAACATTTGCTTCTACTTACGAATGCAGTAGTCATCGGCAAAGACAGAAATACTTTAGATAGAAGTTCTACTCTCACATTGTATACAGAAGTACATTCTTCATGCTGATTCTCGCCTTCCCAGATGTGGCGTTTTTTAAAATTATTCTTGAAACAATTGTTGTAATGGCGGTCAATATCCATTTTGAGGATTGTTGCCTAAGGATATAAAGGCTTCAGATCATTACATGGCTACAAACCGACAAATGAGGTCGAATAAATAATACTGTAATAATGAAGACTATGCAACTGCAATCTTCTCACAATTTTCTCGGTCTCAGCTGATTTTTGAACTAAGATAGTCGGTGATTTTAAAATTTCTGCTACACGCTGGCAAATAGTATGCTATAAATAATGCTCAATTGGGTTTATTGTGTCCAATTACTACGTTGCTGGTTTTCGAACTTTAATTTATGCATTGGATTTCAGTACCCAGCTGCATGAAAATCGGGAGATGGATGCTCTGTTTCTGCTCTGCACATGCACATGTGCTGGATTCCTTGCTAAACGGCATTTGCTCATATAATGCTACTACATGATGTCATAGTAAAATCGACTGGAGAAACAGTTGGAATATATATATATATATATATATATATATATATATATATATATATATATATATATATATATATATATATATATATATAATATAATATAATATAATATAATATAATATAATAAATATATACATATATATATAATATAATATAATATAATATAATATAATATAATAAATATATATGTATATATATATATAAATTAAATAATTAATGCAATTTATTATTACTACTAGTTTTAGTACCACTACTACTAGTTTTGTTTGTAATATTTAGTGTTGCATTTAAGATTTCGTCTAATCTCGTGCATTATAAATATCCTCTAAGCGAAGTTTAACTTACTGGCTTAGTAATATAAATACTGAGAACAGAAAATTGTCTACACAGTAATGGTTATTATAAATTATACACTTTTAATATTTAGAAAATATAATTATTTTGAATATGTTTGATTATATTCCCGTTTAACTGAAATCAAAATTTGAACAACTTCAGAAGTGTTTATATATACGAGAAAGCTGTTAAATTTACATCGCAATCGAAAACTATTTTTAATAGAACCAAAATGCATATTTATTATATATATATGTACTTTTTGTTATTGTTATTTAGGATACTTGAAAAGTTAAGATCACAATGCCATTGGCTATGCAAATTTAAGGCATTAGGGAACGTCTTGTGTTAACCAAACCCCACTAAACAGTGTATGACTTTCTCTAAATTACTCGGATAAGTGGCACCACTAGAGGACCCATTCTCTCAATTTCGATAAAGATCTGAAGAGGGAATAAATTTTCTCCAGACCATGGTAACTGGTCAGCGACCGATCACAGGACATTCAATGCCGACTCATACCCGACACTGCTGATATCAGCCCATCATCATGTTGATAAGTTTATGTTTGTTGCGTACATAAAAATATAATTACGAAATATATCTGTCCAAATAATGAAATGCATTAATTAATAAACATAAAATAAAATAATCATGAATTATAAATAGTACAATTAATATAGATTGCAGAGCTGTTAATTTAACATAACGGAGTTAAACTAATTGGTGAGTTCATTGATTTCATCATACATAAAAAAATCCAATTTCTAATTATGTAATTCATTAAATAACATCAGCATCAATTCACATGATTTATTATATCGTTAATGACAAAGCTTTTTTCACTGCGTAACGTGATTATGTCAGATTTTATTTATATTTATTGTAATTTATAGTATATTTATAATGTTAACTCCCAAAGTTTTTTATTTTAATAAAAATAGCTTTTAAAGAATAGCATTTTCGAAACAAAACGAATATAATGTCAGATTGTCAAGAAAAATGGACGTTTAGTTAATTAATTTTTTTATTCAGAAATATTTACATGAATATAAATGGTACATATCTTAAATAATTGGGTTTAATTTTTTGCCTCCTGCTGTAATTACAAGAACTTACAATCCATTACGATAAAAGGGATTCCAATTCCAGTTGTAAAGATAAATGACATATTCCTTAAATTTATTTTCGTTAAAAAATTATTTCGGTATTTACTGAACATCTTTTGTTCAGTTATTTTATGTACTTCATAGGCAGTTTTAATTTATTGATGATTGAGATTGAATTTATTAATCAATAAATTGATTTATCTGATAAAAATATTTCTTTAAACATAGAAAAGATAGAAACAATAAGAATTATTTTGGAATGAATTGTTATATTTTTTAATTATTCACAATATTATTTAACTGAACATTTTTGTTGTGTTTGGCCTTCAAGCTTTTAAGTTCATTTCAATCTCAGATTACTTTTTTTTCCCGATAATGAAACGCACATTTAGAATAATATTTTTATTTGATTGCCTCAATTTGTCCAAATATTTTCTATCCTAACATTGCGGATTTATGTGAAGGGATTTTCTTTAAGCTTATTCTCAAATGGCTATCTAGAGAACAATTACCATCAAGCATGCTTGTTGTTATCTTTAGCTGAATGTTTTCCTTAACGTCGGACTCTTGTTAGGAGCGTGTGAAATGGGTCTCTTTATTTTCTTTGAAGGCCATCGCAAGTTAAGTGTAATCTGTGAGCAATGATTTGAATTTGAAAAAATTAGTTCTTTTCTAGGAAAAAGAAGGATGCTATATTGAATTTTTAAAATTACAAATTTAAAGTTCAATATTATACAAATTTTAAATTAACTTTGATTATTAAAATTTCAAAAATTTTTAAATTCATAACTTCAGTTGTAGATTCTATTTAAATTATTACATAAAGTAATGGAGATTAATCTATAAAATTTGAAAAATCTCTAAGCTTCTTTAAAAATATTCCGCACATGAAAAGTACCTAATACTTTTACTTTAATAATGAAATCATTATATAAATTATTTATATAATGCTTTGATTAATATTCTTATATAATGTTTAATATATAATATCTTACTTACTAAACATTTTATAAGTTATTTTCTCAAGAAATATGAATACTTTTTAATTTTTAACAATTTTTTTTCTAATATTTTTTTAATGCTTATATGTTTATCTTATGTGTTATACGCTTATACATTATACAAGGAGAGAAAACATAAAATGTAAAATATTTATATATTAAACATTAATTAATAATATATTAAACATTATTATAATTTACTTGATGATAAGACTTTAAATATGCTTAGAATTCAGGATATATACTATGATTTGGAATTCATTAAAGATCATGAGCTAAAATGCTTTGGTGAATGTAATTCAAAATTGAGAATAAGTACTGAAATTTCCTACTCACTAACACTAAAATAATGTTTTCCGGTGAAATTTATATAAATTTAAAATTTAATTGCTGAAGAAAATTTTACAGAAAATTTTAAAAATATTCAGGAAAACTTTCAGTTAAATCGCAATTATTTGTACATTAGTACTTCATTATATTTTAAAAATGTAAGTACGAAATAAACACTATTTTATATTTGTGAAACACCTTAATTTTTTTAAAAATGTACATTATATAATATATATGTTTCGGCATTCTTTCTTCTTATTTATAGAAATAACAAAAAGGAGAAATAAAAATATTGATATTTAATAAATCTTTTAATGAAATGAAATAAGCAGATAATTCAAGAATTTCTGCTAATTATTACTATAAAAACCGATGTTAATTCTTAATGGTTTCACTAATATTATTTGATTGGAAAAAAAGATAGAATATTTTTTACGTCATTTAATTTTAAGTGTTTAAATGGTAGTTAATACATTAAAATGATTTAAAACTGTTCTACATTTTGAGATCGTATTCCTGCTTTCAAACCATATTTTACGATTTAATTTCTGCTGCAAATAAAATACTAATTTTAGAGTTTACTTGAAAAAGTAACTTTAGTCTTATCAAATGTTTAAATACTATAGAATCAATTATCAGGAACAGTTTGAATATTCTCTTAAGTTTAAATATTCTAACTTATTTATATTACCAAACATTTATCTCGCAAATAATATTAACATAAAGCAAAAAATCTCTTAATTTAAGAGATGTAAAATGACTTACCAGACATTTGGGTTATTTTCTTTATTACCCTAACAGTGTATCAAACAATATGTACAAAAATATGAACAATATTCTGATAAGTGAATAATCTTAAAGTGAATAAACATTAACGTATACTCCTTTATTTCATGATAATCATTTTCCAAAACTTTCGCTTATCAAATAATGCAGAACGATAATCATCAGCTACATAAGATAAAAATAAGAAGTACCAATACTAATGAATATTTTGTGATAAAATCACATAAGTGAATTTAATTTTTTCACAAAAAGTGAGAACTTTGAAAAATCAGGTGTCATAAAATTTTTGACAGTTTCTTAGAAATGAAATAAAAAAAATTATTTATAATATAAAATGGTTTAGGCGCAGATAATCAAAATAATTGTGTGTGTTAAAAAAAAATTGATAAAACCGTACAAACAATTGAGAACATAAGAAAATAAATCAAGATTTGTATATATATATATATATATATATATATATATATATATATATATATATATATATATATATATATATTATAATTATGTATATATTTTGAAATAATGGAAACACTTTAAACTTATAGAGAATTCTTCATTAGTGAGATGTAAGACCATTTTAGGAAATAAATACATTTCTAAATTCACGAAAAATCCATTCTTACAAGCGCTGAAATGTGTTTAGGAGAAAATCGCACCATTTTGTTTCTTCACATGAAGAAAGATTTGGGGGAGCTGCCAGTTAAATACATCGATTCCTCATTGAAGGCTTCAAGATCAATTAAAACGGCTCAATTATACTGAGCTGGAGTGAGTGACTGCTAAAGTAGAAGTTAAACAATAGCTTCGTGTTCATCATGACTTGATGTGTCCTGCAGCATAAATTGATACATATGATCCGGGAAAATTACTAGTTTGTCCGGAAGCAAACTTAACATCATGCAATCGATTTGGTAAGCTGAATATTTTTATACTTCCCTCAAATGATCTTTTCGTTCAAGGCTAAGAAAAAAACCGTGTGACACGGTTAGTAATACCATGACAAATACTCCTTTATGTTTAACAGCTGAAAAGAAACAGTCTTGATCATACGTTTGAGCAAGCATACGTTTCTTTCACTGTTCACAGGACCTGGTAGAGGGAAACACTTTCAAAGCGATCCATCGAATTATATTGCTTACTTTATCGAAGATATTATGTAAGTGTTACACCACTGTAAACAACGATTAGTATTAAAATATGTAAAGAAATAACCTAGGTATGAAGTGCTCTGCCACAAAGAGTTTGTTCAAAAAGCTTCCTTGTAACTGTAATCATTGACACTAGTGAATTGAGGTGCTGCTTAAGCTATTTCTACTGTTTATGAATATTCATTTAATATTACATTCACGAATAATTTTTAGCGGCATAAACGAAATATTTTTTAATTTAATCATAAGATTTAATTTCATCTTCAGGATATGCATATCATAATGTTTACAATTCTACATATACCTCATACAGCCTCCTGGATACATTCTCCACGAATATACTTTGTTTTATATTTTGGATCAAACAAGCTGTTCACGAGAAACAATTATTCACACTCATGAATGCACATGAATGAAACAGAAACACAAAAGCTGTTTTACATACTTGCACATCAGCTAAGTCTCATTTTGCTGAACTGTATTTCTAAAAAATATATGAACTATTTCTTACTAGCATTTATTTATTTCAGAATGTAAGATAACGCAGATCCTTGTTGTAACTATTACCTTTATCAAAATATTTTTATTCATTTACTTATATTGATATATAAATGCGCATAAACCAGTTTAAAAATAATTCCAATAGCTATTATCATATTTGTGACTTCAAAGTTAAAATTTAAATTTCAAATTGCATAATATGAAACAAAATGAAAACCAAAGTGAAAAAATATTTTGTAAAGTATAGTGCATTTTTTGTCTTTCATAAAAATATTGAATTTGAAGTCCAATTTTAGAGCTGAATTTAAAATTATTATCTGCATTTAAAAGTACATCAGATGCTATAAAAATGTCATGCGAAAAAATTTATTTAACTGTTTTAAACATAAAAGTAAAATAATTTTTTGAACAAAATTTTTTTTAAAAAAATAATGTTGAATGAAAATTTACTTAATAACGTAAAGAACATGAGTACTGTATTTGAAAAATATTTGATAGTAATATTTGTATAAAAATATTAATTTTATCATATAAAATAAGTTATATTTTAAAGTTTAATAAGTTCTACATAATAATAATAGTTTTAGAAATATATTTTGAATTGAATTTCCAATGACTGTAAGCCTTTGTCTCTATATAGCTTAGGATTTTAATATGCAAAGCTAGAACATAACTCTTTCATATTTATTTTCAATAATATTACAATTAGTAAAAACATTAAATGCATTATTTTTTAAAATTTTGATTATCTAAGTATCATAAGGAACAAAAATAGGAGATTTTTAAACGTAAGCTAAGCACTTATCTCTCCAGGAAAGCTAACTCTTATTATTTAATGTATTACCTGCTATATTTCAGTACAACAGTATAGTTATATTATATACATAAAAAGGGAAATGGAATTTTTAATGAAGCACAGCTAAGCCATGCTAGACAAACAGATGTGGAAGCAAGATAAATATTCCCATCAGAAATTCTTAATCTAGTCTACGACAGTGACTAGATTAAGAATTAGTATGGATTGCTTAAAATATGTTTCCCGAAATTTGATTCCCACAAGTTTACAAAAATTATATTCCTTGCTCTTTCTAATATACTAATAATTGGGAATTTTTCTAAATTTTATATTTTTTGAAAGTTTAATGGTTTGATTTTAGCAAAGATTGAAATTGATTTTTCTAACATATTATTCTCTAAAAATGATTAAAAACTGAGATCCTTGATATTTTCTGTTGTCTGAACTAGTTAGATAAATGCTTTTAATTATAAAACAAATCATTTAACTTGGCAAATATTCAATTGCAGAATATGTCTTAATATACATTCAATTTAGCAGTGCACTGATAAACTTTTTTTTTTTACAAAAATTATTACATTTGTGTTTAATGGTAATAAGTAAATCTAAACTACTGTCAATGCAACAAAAATTTACTAATCAAAGTTAGGTTGCACAAAATTACAAAATAGAAACAAGAAATTAAAAACGGTGGGAAAACAAATGTTTAAAATTCAAGATCAAAATCTTAATCGACAGAGTCTTTACTTATTCCCACTACGGGTGCTATTAGACAATTTAGAAGGAATAGAGAGGCAGTAAAGTGTCATACTCTCTGTTATTTAATCTTTATCATGAATATTTTATTTAAAAAATTTGCAATGACTTTCATAGACCATTTGTATGCATTTTGTTATCATTATTACAAATTTCATATTAAATATCTTATTTTAATAAATAATAAAACAGATGAATATAGTGTCAAAATTATAAAAAAAACATATATATTTAATCACATTTTATTTTAAAGTCATTCTTATTATATCCTTTTTCATTAATCTAAATTATGCTGCAACTAATAAGCATTAGTAAAATAAGGAAAAGTACGTTTTTGTAGTGATATCAAGTCACAATTGCATTATTTTTTAACTGGACAGTATCAGATGCGTAAATGAAAAATCCCAAAATTTGATTATCAAATATGCTTTTGACGGCAAATATTTTATACTACGGATGCAAATTATGATTTTTAAACTTACTTTATTCTTAAAACAGAAATAGTTAAAATTTCTAATATTTTCAATTAGGCACATGATTTATTCTGATGTAAAATCATTATTTGTTTCATTAATATGTCTTAAATTCATATTTAAAAAAATTGCATCTTTAGTTTCCAGTTCAAAAGTTTCATTTCTTTTTAATATCATGCTGCAATACTTAATTTGATTACAAATTCATGGAAGTAATAATAGAATCGATTTATCAATCTATATTAAAAAATTTAGGTTTAATAATCTAAAAAAGTTAAATACCTTCAAATGTATGCTTTGTTACACAAATATATTTTTTCTGCTGAAAGTGTTTTTCATAGTTTAGATAAGTTCTTCAGTGTTTCTAGATTTTCTTTTGAATAATATTGTTTATTTAATTACAAATTTAAGGTAAGGATAAAGCATGCGATATAAATAAACTAATAAAATATTTACCAAATAATATAACAACAAATGATATAAAGTAACTTTAATTTTGATACTTACAATGTATCGTTTTAAATATTTGTTATTTGTAAAAAAAAAAAAAAAAAAAAAAAAAAAAGAGATCAAAATAGGATTGTCTTATAAAGAGAGGAACATGGTAATCCATTAAAATGCAGTGGAATCACTTAAATGAACTCAGCATACTTCACATGATACCAAAATGAACATTACTTCAATCAGTGATATATTTTAGATGGACTTGTTATTCACAAAACTAGGTTAACAAAATTTTAAATATGGCTCCCTTTTATAATTAGTTAATATTTTTTAATTTATTAGCAGCTTTTACTATTTTATTTATTGACTCTTACTATTTTGATTATTTTAGTTAATCTTATTAGTACCTTTGGTGATAACCATTTATAAGAATGGAATATTTTTCTCTGAACCCAAATTCCTTTTATGTCATGAAATCAATTTACTCAAAATTTTAATACTCTGAGTGACTTGAGATTCTTTTACTACTCTTGATGACTTGAAATTCAATTAATACTCTTAGTGATTGGACAATTGATAGTTGCAAACAATAAAATTTTCAATCAAATATAAATATTATGTGAAAGTGTTTTTACAAAAAATGGATTTACATGATATTAATTTTTGTAAATAATTTTCCAGCATTTTTCAAGAAGGAACTTTGTTTTAGATCAATGGGTCCTAAGAAATATTGAAATTTGGTAAAGGAATAAAATTAATTTTAATTTTTCAGTAAATTTAGAAATAAAGAAACGTAGAGTTTTTAATAAACTAAAGAGTATATGCATTACAAAAGAAAAGGCCCAAGCTAACTTGGTAATCATAGATTAGTTTCGAAATTGATTATAATATAAAATATTTTATCCTAAAAATTATTTCTTAATAGACTTTTGGTAAAACTGGCTTGCACCACATTTGCATTTTGTTTAATTATAAAACTGTAGTGTTAAATATTTAAAGTTCTCCAAGAAATTTCAGGAAACATAAATTTTCGTTGTTAAATAAGTTATTACTATTTTAAGTTTTGAAATAATAATCTGCAATTGAAGAATGTAAAAATTCTTTGGAAAATTGAATGACATCTGAAAAACATGTGGAAAATTCAATATAAAATATTTTTATTTAATTATGTAATTTGAATTAAGGGCATAATTATATAACTTATGTTTTTGAGAACTTAATAACCTGCGCTTATTATATAAAGGGTACAAGAGTTTATAAGTATAATCAATGTAAAAAGGTATAAAAGATGTAATGTAAAACAAAGGTCCCCAGCAATAAATATTTATATTATATATTATTACTGGAGACCATGGCAAATTAAAATCAATATTCCTAATTTATGCCTTAAAGGATTTATTAGACAATTATACTGAGAGAGATATTTCATTGTTTTTTCTGAAGTTGAAAAATAATATTCAGTTAACTTTAAATTAGTTAATTTTCATCAGTTAATCCTATCCGTATAAGTTCATTTTTATCGCTATTATTTCGAAAGTGTATTAATAATGAATTCAATATTTTACTTATAATTCCATTACAAGTCATGAAAACCTACTGTTGATATTTAATACCACTCAAAAGAATGGAATGATTCTCAAACTTTGCAAATTACCGATTTTAAAATGATGTATAATTTTTGATAAACTTTGTTATTTTATATATATTACTCGTCAAGAAAGAACTATTTTGTACTCTATTTTTCATTGAATTTCTCATAAGATATATGGAATAGAAAAACAGTCATAATCAGTCTTATTCATTGTCAATGACACAAATTTAAGCAGCAAAATGGCAGCCAAATTTAAATAAACTATTAAATGGTTTTGTGATGTGTGGTGAAATTTCTAATTTAGAAAAATGGTATTTTATTCAACTTGACAAATTACGAAATCATTTTCATTGATGAAATAACAAAACGAAATTGATTATAAAAGAAATATGTTATGAAAACAATTATTAAATAAGCATCTAACATCAGTAGGGACGTATATAGGTGAAAATTTCCTGTACATTACACCAAACATTTTATGTGACAAAGATTTTTAATTCAATGTTCATCGAAATAGTGTATGATAAATTAAGAGTTAATAACGAGGATTCATTTAAAAATGCAATGTATTTAAGAATAATATCAATGTTGGAATGATAAATAATGATAAAAATATTAATTAACATAAATAAAGATGATTTTACTCAAGAAGACTTTGAAAGCATTTAAAAGGGTAGCGTTCTAATTTCTTTTCAAAAGTTAACTGAACATGTGAATTTAAATTTAGCTTCTACACTGTAACTTAGAGTACTTCAAAATTTTTATTAAAGAGCGTATCTAGTTCCAATCAGCACATGTGTATAAAACAACTTTAAATCTACGGAGAAAACCATTCATTAATCAAAAAAATCTGTATTCACTATCATGGAATTAGTTCTTTAATTATATCATTTACTGATTCCATTAAACAACTAATGTTATTGATTAAGTTTTTGCATTTTAATGTTCTTTTAGAAATATACTTAATTGTTAAAAAGTATGTTAACTTCCTTACCCCATTACCACATACTATTTAAATAAATAAATATCTGAAATACTTTGTAATTATATAGTTATTAATAACCTATATAAATATTTTAAATTTTAAGATTATTTCGTACTCTTCCAGATTAAAAATATATATTATTATTTAACTAAAAAATTGTGTAAAATTAAATACAAATGCGTAAAAATAATCGTAAATAATAAATACAGATAAGATAACAATTACAATTTTGCTAACATTACTTTATTTTTAAGTTTTTTTTTGTTCCATATATAAGCTTTTTTTGAAGAAATTTGATTTTACGGAAGTTAGATTTACAGTGCCAGTGTTAAAATCTACATTGGTGTACATTTATTTGCGTTTGTTCACTTTAAATTTATTTCATATATATTTTTATTGTATTCTTTGAAATCAACCTTTGAGTTTTAAATTTTTCTAAAATTAAAACTAGTTTTAGATCTTAAGTGCTACAATATTTTAAGATTAATATTTTTATAATACAAAACTAATATTCATGTTCCAAATACGCCTTCATTTATTCACTAGAATAAATTTCAAAAGTAAAACATCGCATGTTAATTTCACAGATAATACTTTTGCATTTAACAAAATTATATATATTATTAAATTTTATACTTAAAAGAACCTTTATTCAAATATTATAGAGCTATTTTAAATTTTATTTTATTGAAATTTTCACGATATGTATAAGCTTTATGATACTTGAAGAAGTTTATTAAATTACTTATTGGTGACAATTTTATACAATTTGAAGAATTGGAATTGTACGTCACATATTTGAAAACATTTTTGTTGTTTTATGATTGCTTTTCACCACTAAACTAAAAATATGAGATTCGTTCTCATCTAGAAACGTGACTCTTTTCCAAAATTATTGTGATTTGTTGATAAAAGTGCCTCAAGGATAAATATTTCCCTTTTAATTGCTTCAGATATAAGATATCTTGAGGGAAAATTCTTTTCAAATGTTAGCAATATGAAGATTATTTATTAATTTTACTCCCTACTGTAGACCTCTTTAATAACAAGTGGAAAATATTTGTACTTTAAGGGAAAAAATCACAATGATAGTGTGAAAAATTTGTTCATTTTTATTAAATGCTTTTAATGACCATATTTTCATACCAATTCAGTTAATGCCATTTTTAATAAATATGAGATGCAGATATTATACTATTTTGAACACATTAGTAATGCTCCTTAAAATATTTCACAAATAACAAGCATAATTGCATCCTACTGAACTCATGAAGGTAGATATTTTTTTAACATACTTAGCAGTAAGAGATATAATTACCACAACCGTTATATTCTCGCTAGTAAAGTTATTTTCTCGTAAAATATTCAGGCTTTAATTTCTCAAAACATATGAATCTTCCTTTTCAGTGATGAAAAAAGAAAACTGTTTTTTATCACTTCAGCATACTCAATTTTAATATTATTTTTTCAAACAAAGTAACACTATTAAAAAAATATAATACATACTTACAAAGTTTAATTATCAAAGAAATTATTAATAACTGTCTTAATTTAAAAAAAACAGTTAAATATTTTTATTTTAGATAATTTAAGACTGAATTTGTACTTTGTGTTCATTACATTGAGGAAGCAAATTGATTTATATTAGTAACTGTTTAAAATGTTATCATTCATTAAATAAAAGATTACTCTATATTTACGTCATGCAATGCAATTTATTCCTCGTAATTGTTTAAAAATAAATGACAAAGTGTTATTTCATTTATCAGACTAGAGGTATTATTTTTATAAGTATGTCTATTACGGAATAAAATATAAAGTGAAATTTCACATATAAATTGAAAATTAAAAATATTTTGATGTTATGATTTATGACATATTCAATGAATATTTTTCAACGACAAATATTCTAACACCCAGTTTGTGACTTGTTAAATAAAAATAAATGTATAATTATTGACAATTAACTTAATATCTAATAAAATTAATAATACTATAAAAACTATAATATTTTTAACTTTAAATCTCAAAAAGGAAGACTAAAACGGTATTGAATTAATTTGAATGAATTTCGAACTTTCCTCCATGAAATTAATCAAATTTGCAGGAAACACCCAATTTAATTTCATAGATTTAAAAATTCTTTTACAAGGCATTTTATGCAAGTTTTGCTTAACTGTAATAATGTAATATTTTGTTCAAGTAGATTGATTCAACTGGGACCAACGATTTAATTTGGATATCCAACCAGAATTGGGCCAACAGCGGATCGTATAACGTGCCCAGCAGCAGCAACGACTACCACTTTATGCCTGCGAAACCAAATAGCGGTGGGCCTCTGCTGGCCAAAACGGCTGACAGCAGCGGCCCGATGGATGTCCGGCATCTTTGCAGGAACAATGATGAAGAACAGCTACATATTAGGTATAGAAATTTAATTTTTCTGTGAAATATTTTTTACCTTAGAGATATTAACAATTCCGGAATTCATTACATTAGTCGTAAAAATTGTAAATAAATACCAACCTAATATTATTATAAATGAAATTTAACAACATACATAATCTAATTAATTTTTCATAAATTATTTTTACATAAAAGATTTACAGTAACATTTTACATGAAACCCAATAATTTTAGAAAATACAGAATATTACAAATTGTCAACTATTTTACAGTGTATATTTTTTATTTTATACAATTAAATACCTGATAGTATTTTTCGACATATTTGTTAATTAAAATAACAACTTTTAACTATGTTCAATTTTATACAATATTTTCCATTGTTTAAGACAACATAATAGATGATATCCTAATATAATGAGCAATTTAAAATGAAAAATAAATATTAATTTTCAGATTCCCTGAAACAACTGTAACATCAGATCATGTTTAATTTAGATTTCTTAAATTCATGCTATTATATTTATAAATGCTTAAAGCACTAAGAATTAAGAAAACTTGACGCCCGCGACACAATAAATATTTTGATTTTACTAATAATTCAAAAGTTTCTTGCATCCTGCTGCTAAAATTTGTGGAGGAAATTATTCCATGTAATAAAAATGAGTTTTTTGTTTGAACCAAGAAAAACTACCAACAGAAATTTTGATCAATAAACGATTTTTGTAAATGATAACTTGAATAAATAGTTTTTAAATTTGCATTATATTTCTTCATTATATATATATATTTAATGAAGAATTATTGTGCAAATATATAAAATATATATATATATATATATATATATATATATATATATATATATATATATGTATGTATGTATATATATATATATATATATATATATATATATATATGTATGTATGTATATATATACGAGGATTACGCTGAAATTTTGGAGACACGCGCAGACGAGAATTTAAAAATAAATAAATAACGATTTAATTTTAAAATACAAAGTATTTAAAGTATTTTAAACAGAAGAGAAAATGAAGTTGACACAAGAATATTTTCGCGCTATGATTTTCTACGATTTTAAAGCAGGATTAAATCAAGAAGAATGCGTTCAACTGTTGCAATTAGCATTTGGTAATGAATCTCCAACTCGTGCAACTGTATTCAGATGGTTTAGAGAATTTAGAAGATGTCGCAATTTTTTCAGGAATAAGAACACACAGGAAGGTAACCGTCGACAGTAATCCCGGATAATGTGTCTGCCATACGAAAAATATTAATGGATGATATTCGCTGTACCTATCATATGATACAGAAGGAACTTAACATTGGATCAGCAGCCATTCACAAAATCATTCATGATAAATTACATATGAAAAAAAGTAGTTTACCGTTCGGTTCCCCATAATCTAACTGAGCACCAAAAAGTGGAGCGTGTCAGAATCTGTAAAGAAACTCTTTAATTGCTAAATGATGGTGGCCACTGTATCATTTCTAAACTTTTAACAGGTGATACAACGTACATACCGTTTTTGACGTTCCAACACGTCAAGAAATTAAATTATGGGTCTTTGAAGATGATCCGTCCCCGACAATAGTGAAAAAACAACGAGCACTAAAAAAGTGATATATGCTGTTTTCTTCAGAAGTACGGAATTGGTCAAAGCCATCAAGTTGGAATGACAGAAGACAGTAACAGCAAACTGGTATACCACTAAATGTCTTCCAGAAATTCTACAAGAACTGAATGTTAGGGGATTAATGCTTCACAATGACAGTGCATCTTCACATACAACCGTATTAACAATTGAGTTTCTTAAACAAAAACAAGTTAAAGTGATCGAACATCCGCCGTATTCACCTAATCTAGCTATGTGTGACTTTTGGTTATTGTTTAATCTGAAAAAGAACTTATGTGAACGTCGTTTTCATTCAGAAGAAGAGATTGAAGTGGTTATAAGTGATTTTTTTTCTTCTATTCCAAGAAATGAATGGTTTGAGGCATTTAATATGCGGAAAATTCGTCTACAAATGTGCATTGATCCTGGAGGAGACTACTTTGAACACACCTAAAATTTCGTCAATATAACTTTAAAAACCTTGTTGTATCTCAAAAATTTCAGAGTGACCATCGTATATATATCCATACATAGTTTTCTTAAAATATATTCAAGTTAAAATATGTGTTACTTGAAATATCATTTTATAATTTTATATTCATCTGTTATTTTATATTTTAATATCTGAATATTTTTAAAAATGAAATTTATTTTAATCAACAAGTGAAATATTTCCTATAAATTAAGAGAAATACATGCATAGAAACTGTTAATTCTTAAAGTGGAATTCTTAAAGAATGTTAATTTTGCTAACACACGTTATCTTAAAATAATTATTATGTACGTAATTAAATAAAAAATAATTAAGATTATATTATTTTGAATTAGCTAAACTAAAATTCGTGTAAAGCACTCTGCATCTCACGTCTTTTTTATCATTTACTATAAATTTCGTTCACGAATTATAGAAAGTAATTGTTTTAAATCTCATTATTACTAATTATCACAGTGAACCATTAAAAGTAGTTATTAGCGTAATCTAGAGCTTACTTAGGAAATCTATACATTTTCCTTAAATGGAATTATATTACATAAATTAATTAGAGTAAAAAGTATTAATTTGAATTTAAAAAAATCAGATTTATGTGCTTTATAAGACGTTTGAATATCATTGTATTTGTTACAAGAGTGGTATTCTTTGTTCGTATAGTAAACAAAATCCGTCTCAAATTTTATTGTGTATTCAATTAGAGTTATTTTTGAATGACTAATCTAAAACTTCACCATATTAGAAAACCGTGACACCCATAAAGACATAACTATGATTGATTTCGTTTTATTTAAATATTTATTTAAGAATTTATTGTTAAGCTATAGAATCACATCGACATATCAATATATTATTGACAATTGATTTGTACTTCATATCATAAGTAAATGTACTTAAAAATTGTAAATTGAATAAAAAAGGAATTTAATTCAATATAGTTACAAAGAATTATCTTTCGATGCATTTTCATTAGATATAATATTTTAAGCCTTTGATGTGATTAAGTCGTAATTCTTGATACGATTACAGCTACATTATACTATGAGTTAAACCATCAGAAGTGAAACAATTTAATTTTGAATTGATGCATGTATTTAGAGTATGTTTGCAAAGATAATTAATTTATTTTGATATTGTGCGTGTGTGTGTGTGTGTGTGTGTGTGTGTGTGTGTGTGTGTGTGTGTGTGTGTGTGTGTGTGTGTGTGTGTGTGTGTGTGTGTGTGTGTGTGTGTGGAGTTTCTTGAAGTCGTTTTTCTAAGCTAATCGATTTCCTTGTATAATATTTATTGCTTTGAAACATTAGGAAAAATGTGGAAAACGAGATTAATTCAAATTGTAGGGTCAAATAAATAGAAAATATTTGCATTACACCTGGAAAATCTTCAAGTTAATAAATTCTACTTATGGAAACTTTTGAAATAAAAATAAAATATATAACTATATGTGGTTTCAACGCAAGAAAGATTAATTTACAAATTTGGTATTTAGAGTGAACAAATGCATATTTCATGATATCTTACCCAACTGTCAAACTAACTTAAGGAAATAAAAAGGAAGATATATTCCACTTTAAATATTTTTAATATCATCAGGAAAATAATTTTCAAGATTTGTTTCATGCATTAAAGAAAATTAGGAATAATTAAATAGAAAATTCAGGAAATTTTCTCTTAAGGTAAGATACTTAAAGTTAGGGCAAATGATTATCAAGAATTAGTTATTGTAATTTTCGGTTCGCTTAACTACATGCACATTTTCTGTGGATAGCGAGAGATTTCCACGCTGCTCCGAATGCCGATCACATCTAGGAAATAATAACCTGAACTGTCCCCTTCTTGTATCGGACTTCATTTAAGTCAACGGACCAATGAGCAGGTTTGATGGAGTGGCTAGATGTAAAGTTAGAAACAACAAAAACATGAAATATAATTTTAAATGTTATTTATTTCGAGGTATTTATTAAATTTCTGCTAATATATTCAAACAAATTGTAAACAGAATTGAGATACAATAAAAATATGGAGGTACAAGAAGAGAAGTTTCCTAAATCCAGTTAAAAATAATTTCGTTTTGATAACTCGCACTGTGTTTGTAGTAAGATATATAATATCATATGCGGACTAACACCACAGATTGTTAAGGAGGACTGTAACTATTAAAACTCAATTATTGATCAATATATGGAATTAAATGAAATACTGAAGGCTTCAAAAATTCCTTTTGTTTACAATGTCGTTAAACATTGAAATAAAGAGGCCGTTCATGAGCATTCCAAAGCATTTGATAGGTTATTAGAGGTACTTCACACATATTCTGTAAACGGCAATACATTTTCAGAAATCAAAAAAGAAGTAGTATAGATCATCATTTTTAAAAGGTTGTAGGAATATTAAAAGAAAAAATATAGCACAAAGATAAGATATCAATATGTTTTTTTGATTTCTTCCAGCAATTTCACTTAGATGACGCATTCAAAACGAGAAATGAAACTGCAAACTTCTTTGTTGGAATACGAGGATCTCCTGAGTTAAATGTTGACTGCCAGAAATCAGTCATATCACTGTACATAAAATTTTACGGAGAGTTAAAATAAGTTTTAATTTTTAATTACATCTGTTGAAATCAAAAGTTTGAAATTGAGCAAGGTTTTTATTTTAAGCTAGCCAAAGCATAACACTCTAATAACTTTGAAATCTTTCTCAATTCATGCCCAAGAATACGTCGTCAGATAAAACGAATAATAATGCGGAAAACGATTTTTTTTAAAGTGAATGACCATAATTGGTGAATGTTTTAATTGATTATATTTAAAAATGCCTTCGGTTATTAATGCTTATATTTTTCTTGTATTGTGAATTACATTCTTTCTCATTTTATTATTCTCATTTACTCTAATTCTTAAGCTATTCACATAAATTATAGAGCAAGGAAAAATAGAAAAAAGTTGATAATTTAGTGGAAAACGTATTTTCAATTACATAAAGTTAATTGCATTTACAATATCTTATTATATAAAAAGTCAAAAAATGGTGAGTTACTTCTAAAACACTACCGAAATCCTTGCTTAAACAAGAAATATAATTCTAAAAATGTGAAATTATAAACAAATATGTTGTTTACTTACATACCCGTTTTCTTCATAATATGTTTTTTTTTCTTTTATATTGAGCATTATTTATAAATGCATTTTTTGCATGACATTATTAAGAAGATTTATTTGACTGAGATATGCACATCCCATCAAGATTAATATTTGAATACAGTTACAAATAACCATTTTGTGTATTTATTAATGCATATGAAAAGATTTAAATAGAAAGTTATGCACTTTTCAATGCAAATAGATGCTACATCAGGATATCATAAATTTAACAGCACATTTAAATTATATTCATTAATCACAATGCTCCCTATATGTCTTCTGATAATAAAAATAATTAATATCACTGTGCTTTGAGGCAGATCCTTAATACCGAAAAATTTCATTAAAATGAAACATTATTCAACAGGATAATATTCACGGTATTTAAATAACATGTCAGAAAACTCATTGGAAGCCACTAAAATAAGCTTTAAAATTTTCTTTTGTAAGATATATGTCCTATCTCAAATCGCATGAACAATTCGAGGAAGAAAGAAATCATCTTTTACATTGATTGGTGGCAGATATCTTCAAAGAAAAAAAGTTGGTTCACTAAAATATGTTAGCCAACGCTAATAAAATATTCCTGTATATAAATCTGTTTAAAAAACTTAGCTATATATTTTTTGGCAGAATTTTATAGCAGGAATCAATAATATTTATAAAAATAAATATTTTTAACGTTGGTGAGATTAATTCTTTTTTAATTATTATGAAAAATTATTTATCTACAGATAACGTATGTATTAACTAATTTAGAGACACCTTATATATATTAACATATTTTGCTATATAATGTAAGTAAATATATGCTTACAGTATTTAGTTGCAGTTAATACAAGATGAATATTTGTTGTTAATATAAGGGAAATAATATTTGGATGTATTTTAAAAATGATTTTAGTTATCCTTCAATAATTCTTTTGCAAGTATGAGCTTTTTCTGCATACATCATTTACTAAATTTACAACTTATTAGTGACATGTGGGCTCATTTAAAAAGTGCTTTTATAATGATAATGTATGCACACTAACTATATATAATAATTTATTAATAAAAACTACATTTTTACCTTTGAAAAATGAGTCTTACTGAGTTTTAGTATAGTTTAATTATATTTATAGATATTTTTTCGCTGCAATGTAAAGTGGGTAAACAAATCTTACATACTTAAGGCAACAAAGTTTTGTTTATTTTTACCTAAGAAATAATTCTAAATGTGTAAAATAATGGACAGTATATTATAGCTTTATTTCTCTAAGCAAGAAAAAAAAAACAGTAAGATTAAAAAACATGAAATGATTTCGAGCTGACAATAGTTAAAATTTTTGATATTAGAAATTTTAGAACAAATATGTGTTTTAAATTTAAGATTTCTGTATTTTTTCACATACCGGAGATAAATAGTTAATGTAATCTTTTGGTTTATCACTTTCTAGTTATGCACATTTTCTGTTAAAAGACTAGAATTCGTTTAATTACAAGAGGAGAAAAATCATTTTGCGCGTGTAAAATGGAAATGATCAGGAAAAAAATTATTTTTTTAATTGTAGTCTCTAGAAGACTTAGTTACATTTCTCCAATTAGTATTTTAAATCTAAATACTTTTTTTCTAGTATTTAATGTTTCTCGCTGAGAAAAAAGTTGATGTTAAATTGTTGAAACATCTTCCCCAGACTCAGAATTTTAAAAATCTATATTATTTTATATTGGATTATTTTGGGAATCATAAACGTAATGCATTGTTAGATTTACACTTGTGATAAAATACATAAATAAACATCTTTAAATATTTAATTTGAATGATCTTCACTGTATACCGGGAAAATATATGGGAATTCGAAAAGAGAAATATCGTAAATTTATTCATTTCTTTTAGATGTATTGTAATTAAGTCAACAATTTGAATATTTAATGTTATTGGGATAATTAAACCTACGTAACCGATATTAGTTAATGAAGTGAGATTTCTCAACATTAAGGTATCTTACTTTACCTGAATACAATGCAGAAACGTGGAATTGTAAAATTCAAATAGACGAAAATTTCTAAATTAATAAAATCAAATATGTCAATGATTGGACTATAGATAAGTTAGTTATTTCTTCTGTTTTTATAATTTGGTTGTTGGTGTTTTTGCAAAATAAATTTTTTACTATATTTTGATAATGCGATACGTGATAACATTGAATGTGCGAAACAAATAAAAAGATTAAAAGTATGCAAATATCTGGGTAGATGCACCTTAACGAATTTTCCAAATCATGTGTCATCCGCAGCTCTACAGCGCACGTAGTGGTGGGATAATATATAAGTTAAGGAACCGGCAGAGAGGAAAATATTTGCGCTGTTAGGGCTTACTAGAAAATAATCTTTGAAAATTTGTTTGAATGCTCCCATATCAAGCGGAACCATTTCTTTCAACGATTGGTTGCTAGTTGCCTGTGTTCATGGCATTCTTTACGAAAACTGTCATTGATACCACATCATGTCGACGTGGAGACTATTGGAGATGTCACGCGTCGACGTGGAGACTATTGGATATGCCACGCGTCGACGTGAAGACAATTGGAGATAATCCTGCAGCAATTGTGGAACAACTCGTAGCTTGACAACGCGGTAACTTGAATTGGGGAGAGATTTGGCATAATGCAGGTCACCTCTAGTTCATAGTCACTACACTATAACAGTTCAGTTTTATCCGCATGATAATTCTGGTCGTCTCGAGGCATATTTAGTACAGATAGGATATTTGATCATGAAACTGGGAACATTTTGATGAATAAAATCATTTTTCGGCAACTAAATTTCTCAATTTTTTTTACCTCCTTAATTATTTAATTATAACTTTGTCTCTAATAGTCCTATTATTTTAAATTAATTTTAGATTGAAGTGGACATTCTAACGTTTAAAAAATGTTTTTATTATTACTGTTTGAGTAACAGTTAATTTTCTATAAATTTTTAAATATTATTTTTGTCTTAAATTTCTGTGTTATTTTATGTATTTCGTGTGTCCCTTTTATTTTAATGGTGTCATGACTTTTTAATTTTTTAACCAATCCACTCCAATATTTCTATATTTACAAGGAGCAAATTCGTGTGACTTAAAATATGAATAACAGTTCAAAAAATAATTATTATTTAAGGTAGTGTGGTCTAATTAGTGTGATTACAAAATATTTTTTTTTTTCGTATTTTTCTCCTAATGGTTCCTTATTTTTTCCCTATGTACATGTATTGAAGTCCTATTTCATATATCCCGCCATGATCAGCTGGTCAATTTCGTCTTAACTCTTTGGCCACCAATTTCTAGCACCTAATCAATTAAATTAGTTCAATATTAGTCACATTCTCCGCTTCTAATTGTCGCAGTGGCCTGGGACTACTTTCAAAATTTCCTTTTATTAAATGTACTTTTACCTTAGGAGTCATTTAATCTTAATTATAAATTTTTTTCTAAGCTAAAAGCTATTTTTTAGTTTAACTTTTTCGTGGCACAAGCTATAAGCTTAAATTCAGGACTTAAACTTTTCCATCATTTTCTTTCAAAATTTATTGTTTTAGTTATATTTATTCTGTTAGACCTAAATTTGAGGACTTTAAAAATTTTTTCTCCTATCAGCTGTTTTATATTTATTTTTAATGACTCTTAATTGTAATTATTTTCCTTTTTTTATTGGTTCTTCTACTTAATTTTAATTTTACCATCTTCTACGCTAAGCCTTTAAAATCATTTAAAGTAAAAATCTAAATTATAAGACCAATAATAATAAATAATCTAATTTTACTTTATTTTACTTTAATATATAACTTCAAATATATTTTAATTTACCAAATACTCAATGCAAAGAATAGTATTGCTGTTAAAATGCATAGCATTCGTAGCATATATGATCATATGACCATATTACATCAAATAAAAACCTATTAAAATAGTTTAATAAGATAGATAGCTTTTATTTACCCCAAATTTCCAATCATCTTAATTCTAAATTATGGCTACTCCAATATAGCAATTTCGTAACTTGCGTTCTAACTGCCCTAGATATCTGGGATTTGGACTAGTTAAGCTCCCATGATATCAATAGCTTATAACCTCTTTTTTACGTAAAATCTGGACTGTCTTTCCAGTGTATTTCCATTCTCATTCTAACAAAAGAAACCATGGAACACCAGAGCACTTAGCTAAATAATTATATAAATTTTAAATTACTTTAAAACTCATTTAAATTGCATCCTATCTTAACCAAACCATTGAATTTGATTTTAACTCTACCAAATCTATCTTAAAGGGGTTATTTTTCATAAATGTTTCAGAATCTTTAAGTTTTTAAAAATTTATATCCATGGTTTGACTGTCAGGATCAGTATTCAGATTGCATCAACTGTCACATTGTCAACAAAAAAGGAGTGAATTATCCATCAAACCATGAAGCCTACTCAACAATTTGTCCCATCTATAGGTTCTCTGCTTAATTCAAACAACAAATAGATATGCCAGTCAACGTTTACTCATCCTGCAAAAATGTCTAAAAAATATCTAGCTATCAACCTCAAGAGAGCAGCAGTAGACACACAGAAACGATAATCCAAATAAACTTTATGATATCAAGTGTTCCAACTGACTTATTGCAAATGATTGCCTTTAGTTGGAATTTAGAAGTCTATGAAGCACAAGTACTACATATAAACATAGATAATCAGATACTGGTATTCTCTGCACCTGGAAATACTGTCTCTCTGGTAATGGAAAGCTGGAGTAATCATCACAGTTTATATAAGCCCAATCCTAGTTGGATGTATAGAAAATGTGATAGTAGTTAAAATTGTAATCAATACTGGTCCACTTACATTTATTTCTGCATTGAGCACACCACCAAATCAGACATATTATGAGAAAGTTTGACAAAGTGAGAATCATTGAAGCATTGCAGGATATTGATAGCTTCCTAGTGAATTTGGGAATGGAAAATATCATTATCGGGGAAGACCTTATTGCCCATTACATCATGCGGGGATATAAAGACAATTACAAAGCTTGGCTTACCTAATAGATAAAATTTTACATCTGCTCAACAAAATGGGTGATCCACCAACTTTTAGAATTTCAACCAGTAAAGAAAATGCCGGATGTAATTTTCATTCGTAATGTTTACTTATAGCAACAGAAATTATATGGAAGTCCTGGATACTGAAACACTCAGGGACCATAAATATATCCAAATTACCCTGGCAACACCACTGGATAGGACGTAAATTTTCAGATTCAAGACAAAATACTGAAATCATCAAAAGTTTACAAAAATCTACATACAGATGTAAGTAATATACTACAACTATAAAGGATAGTCAAGCAACTGGTCAACTTGATAATGCAGCCACTATCACCCAAAGACATCTGAGTGTTGTCGATTTCCCTACGAGAAAAAAAAGGCAATAATCTAAGACAAATTAATGGACGCGGTCTTTTTGTCTCAGGAAAAAAGACTTTCATAGAATTGATTACAAAAAGCTAAATTTGACATATAGTAAATATGTACGGAGATTTAAGCGTCATGCTGGTGAGAACTGTGCATTTCAGCAATAAATCCTTCCTGTAAAATTTATAAATCCACCTTTAGTAAATACTCTTCACCATCAGCTCTATTCTGCATTAATTTACAAGAGGGTAATGCTATTATCATCTCCAGCAGAATCTTAGAAGAGCTGTTTCCACACAAACAATAACCTGGTTTCAGAGATCCCACACCAATGTCAATTGCGATCCAGACTCCAGCATATGAGAGATGGAGCTATCCACTCATTTCCTAATGAAAAATCACCTAAGATAATCAAAAAGGTCCTGACATAATCAAAAACAATAATTTTAAAACAGTTTACCATCTTTATCAAGAGCTTCTCAGTACACTAATAAAAATGCTGAAATTTGTGCCACTTCCCAAAGTGCTTAAAAATGAGCTCTTCCATAAGGAAGGAAAAGAGAAGCTGCAAATAAAATCAAATAGGCCAATCACCCTGCTAACAACGGTATGCAAATTACTCTAGTAGATTTACTTTCCTCTTAGAGAACCATGGTTTTTATCAACAAAATCAATTTGGTTTTCATCAAGGAGTGGATGATGCTCTCCTACTCTTGAAACAGCATATCCAGATTGCAAAAGCCTAGGCAAAACATTACACAAAATTCTCTCTGAATTTTAAAGGAGCTTTTTTCTTTCATGTGTCTGGCTTACCACATCCTGCCATGTACTTTGTCTGTAAACCTAATTTTAATGTTTCTTATGTATCTACATTTTAACTCTAATTTACAATATAATTTGTTACTTACTATATTTTATAAACCATTTTTACTGTTAAAAGTAGTAATTTCAATTGTCTTCATATGTATGCCAGCATAATTGTATTGTTTTATATGTATTGTGTACTTCCTACCTCATTCATTGGTGGCATTTTCTTTTCTCATCAAGGGTTCCATCAAATTTGGTAAAACCCTTTAAGAGTTATGTACTGGGATTTCTACTGGCATTTACTTTATAGCTCAACATTATGAGGAGGATGTGTTACGGTTGGTGAAATTCCCCTTCCTTTATGAGGTGGAAAATGTACTTAATCAGAAGGATAATACCACCCTGAACATTGTCTCATCAGATAACTGCCTTGCAAGGGGAGCTTCCTTGGCCACTTTGCTAATCAGATTTCTCTGTATTTGAACACATTTAAGATATGACTGGACACCACTTGCAGACCCCTTTACTGCCTTCTTCAGAAGACGCACTTTTGCAAATGGTTGTTAGGAAATGTAAAGAAATTCCTCAGGACGCTAGTAATGCTCTCATTGATTCGGTGCCTAAACGTATTGTTTTGTGTACCACTGTCTCCTGTGTTCCTAAAACCTACTGACCCAATTTTTATCTCTCTCTCTATTATGCATACCTTTTCTAAATACACTTCACTTAATGTTATCTCTCTCTGCCAATTTTAGTCACTTTCTGATAAGACTTTCTCAGTTTTGCATTTGCAGAGTCAGGCAATGTGTTATTATTTCTATAGTATGTGGCGCTCTTAAAATTATAATTTAAGTATGTAATGCAATTATACTTGTTTGATAAAATGATCTCCCAAATTAGTATAGGACAATGATAATTTCATATTTTTCATTTTTCATGGGAATTTTATGTTATTTTTATTTTTATCCTTTATTTTAATTTGCATGTTGAAAAAAATGTAAGACAGAATTTCTCTAGTAAGAAATAGAATGAAATATTAAAATGCAAGATAATAAGGAGGGAGAAATGTATTCAAGTTATTTTGAACAATTAATGAGAATAATTCAATGTAATGTGCACGTGATTTGTAAAGATTTGAATCTCAATAAAGTCTTAAATCCATTATTTCAATGAAAATTTTTGCACTGGCTTATCAACCTAAATGATTTCGAAGTGCTATCTCAATGTGATATCTACCATAGATTTTTCTAGAAACTATATCTGAAGAATGCACATGAGCTTGTATCACAGAGTATCTAGAGGAAGTCATGATTATGAGACAGACCTTCGTGTTGCTATGAAGCTAGTATTAATCTATATGCTTGTTTCAGAAATGTGTAGATAATTTTAAACTAAAGAAACAACTGTCAAAAAGGAACTATAAGTAAGGAATTTCCCTGAACTGTTACAGAAAACAACATGTCTGTCTTCCAAACGTGAAAAAGAATAAATATACTGCAGTGAAACAAATGTAAGGACACATGAAATATATTACTGATTAATTAGTGATATGATTTATTATAACAAACAATGTCTTAAAATACTAACCCTTTTTGGTGAGGTTTAATAGATTGCTTGCTATTAATGCTTTTTTTTATTTAAATGAAGTTTCAAATTTAAAAATAAATTATTTGTAATTAAAAAAATAATGCTTACGATTACAATTATTCAATTATTTGAATATATTCTAATTATTTTGAAGGTATTTTCTGTTTCTTCCTATGATGGAATTAGATTGGAGCTTCCAAAATGTAAACAGTTACAATTAAACACAATTTTTTTCCCACTTTATCCAGTTTATTCCAGTTTGTTGCATGTTTTATCATGAAAAAATATTAATTGGAAAAAAATTCATTTAGGGATTTGAACTTAATCATTACTGTTATTGCTGTTATACACCCGAAAATTTGAGCATTACAACTGATAATTCTCCAAATCACCCTAATACAATAAAATCAATGTATATTTTATTTAATCAGTAAGTTTAGTTTAACATGGAACTGTATCCCATTTATTGTTTTATAATATAATGTACATTTATTTCAAAATGCAAAATTTTCGCTTATTTGTTATTAACTACTCCAAAAGGGAGAGTTTCATATTTTTTATAATCCAACTAATAGTCTTAAAACTAATTAAAACTCATGGATACAATTTTCTCTTCACGTTCTTAAAGCAAACTAAGACAAATTGAACACGTGTAATTTCCCAAGAATGTGTTACATGCCATATTTTATATATAATAAATCATGTCTTAGTTTGATGACTAGTTCGTATCTAAATTTCATATGTATTGTTATCTTTCTACTTTATCAATGTATTAAAATATATATCAAAATATACGCCCTTTGATACATTTTGTGAAGCATTTGTTTTATTCAACAGAAAATAAATATGCGATACGTGTTGCTTTATGTATTAAAATATTCATACTCTTGAGATATTTCTTGAAACGTTTTTCTTTTTCTTTTTCTATAAAGTAAAATTTTTACGCTGAATTACTTCTTCTTAAGACTACTAAATATTGATAGAAATGATTATTTTTTAAACATGTATTCTTAAAAATTTTTTGATGAAAATAATGAATATACTAAAATTTATATTTTGTGTCGCTCTCATGTTTGAATGGTCTTATTACATTAGTTATTAATATAATTTAAGAATAGTTACAGAAATTATCTGAATAAAAACTGTGGATATTAATTTTAAATAAGCTATAAATTCCCAAATTGTGGGAAAAAATTGCTTAATTATTTTCAAAAAATTATAAAAAAGTTCTAAAAATTACATATTTTTATGGATAAAAATCATGATTTATGAATGACGCTAATGAGACATTCGTACTGCTTATACATCTCATGCCATTTTATAAATGTTAATAGAATATTTTATAAGAAAAATGCTAAGATTTTCTTTTATCGAGCGTTTTTGATTGTTTAAAATTATATTTCAATATTTGATTTTTAAGAAAGAGACAAAAAAAAATCAAAACTGAAATAAAGTTTACACTGTTTAGAAGTCCTCTAAAAATTATTTCAAACATAATTCAACAAAAAGAAATTATTTCACTCAATGGTTAAAGATTTCCCTTCAGAAAACTGTTGTAATTTTTATATGCTCCTGCAGAAGACTTTAGTTCTCATTAGAAATGTTGGCATTAAACATTATGGAACCAACATTCTTCAATGGATTTTGAACAAAAAATTGCTTTAATTCAGTACACAACTAAATAAAAGTTTTATGCATTGCTGATATTACATATTTCTTAAGTTTGATGCTTGCGGTGTCAACAAACTTCATATAAAATTATCACTAATTAAAAGTTGTAGCTGATCAGAAGCAAGTTTCAATGTATCAGTTTGTATTAATCTACTTTTTATAAAAACATTGCGTTTTATGTATTTGAATAAACTTTTTTATTTAATTTTTTATATATTTGACGTAGAGTTATATAAAAAAAATAAAGATTCAAAATGAAAACATTTGTTTGAATTTGCTTTTTCCTGATGTGAGTTAATATTCTCATAATTAATGTTAATGTGAATCTTGTTAAAGAATGATGTTCATGTTTTCTTGGTTAAGTAAAATATACTGAATAACTTGTTAAACTATTCCAGTGGAAGAAAGGATAAAAAAAAAAGGATTGTGAAATAAATTTAGAAATATTTAAATTGTAATCTATAATCAAACTGATTAATATTCAACATTTAAAATCTTATAATTATCTTTCAATGGCGTGAAACCTATGGTAATAATTTACTAGTAGAATTGCATAAATTATAGATCTGATAGCAGGAATTTTTTAATATATACCAGCTTTTTAATAGTCTTAATCAGTGGCATTTCAGAAAGCGATTTATATTTTATGCGTTTCTTAACTCATATATCAGGAGGAAAGAGAATCATAAAACTATTCATAGTTGATTGCAACTTTCTTGCTAATAATATGACAAATGACTTAAAAAATATTTCTTAAAAGGTTTCTTATTTAAATATCTTTTTTTTATATATAATATGGGGAAAATTATATTAAAAATAATAAAATGCGAAAACATTTAAAAAATAAAAAGAGTAAATGATGTTAATCAATTTTTGATTTCTTTGTCCTTGTTTACATGTTTTAATAACACTTCTATCGTTTATTTATTTCTGTGTGTCACACATGAATAAAATAATTTTTTTTATTTTGGAAAAATAAAGATATTTTTCTATTTAAACATATATTTAGTGAAGCATATTGTACAGTGTAAAATATTTGTTAAATAATTGAAGATTAACTATTTCATATTTCTTTGCTAAATGCATAACTAAGTAACTGTTGCTTAAAGCTGAAGTTTAGATTTTGTTACAAATCACAAAATTCTTTTATGCACATGTGAAAGTTGTAAATTACCTATGAAGTTTGCAATGCTTTCATTTAAAAAAATAAAACAGTAATGATGCAAAAAGATATCCGATAAATTTATCCTTATAATTTCGTTTATTTTGAGAACTTTCATAAAGATATCACGTTTAAGTACTCTTTCGCCATGTTATCATCATATTAAGAAAATTCGACCGACTTCCTAAGATGATTATTTTATTTTACTTCAAGATGTAGTTAACTAGTGTATAAATACAATATATTATGACATTAATCTAGAGTAACAAAGTTACATTTGCTTACTATGAGGTAATTCAGTGAAATCCATCTGAACATTACGTATATGAAGTTCAGTTCATTATTTGATTTAAAACTGAAAAACAGTGGTTAAAAAATAATTGAAAAAAATAGTTTTATGCTTTTAATATTTTATTTAGTTTACCTTTTTTTAATAAAAAAGTAGCAAACGACAAACATTTTGAAAGAACTGACATTTTTTTCCACTTTTTATTTTACTCAAGCACAGTATTGTTCTACCATATTTTTCTTTAATTATTCAAATTTTATATTTACTTCATATTTTCCTCATGTATTTCTTCATATTCTTTTTGAAAAAACTTATAAATATTTTCAGCTCGTTTTTTATATACAATGGAAAGAATTTAAAACATTCAACCGCATGGGATATCATGCAATCCTTAGAGTATTTAAAAATAAATATGACAGAATATTTACTTAATTTAGCGTAAAAGTTCTTAATATGTGAAGATTTCGGTTCTTTTTGTATTAATTTCTAAAGAAGTATTTTTTTAAAACTAGTTGGGAACGTTTTTCCAGAGAGTTAGAAAAAAACATTGTAATCATTCTTAACATTTTTAGTAAAAAAGATGGATAAATAAAGATATGTTTCTTTGAAATAAATTTCATCAAAACCTATTGCAAGAAATAACTTGAGCAATTCAATCTTTAATAATATACAAATTGAAATTCCTTCTATTTATTCAAAACAAATAATTCTATTTTTTTAAATATTTTTTCTTGTGGATAATTTTAGAGCCTGTTTTAAACTTATTAGTTCTCAAAAGATTTTGTATGCTCATCAGTTTTTTAAGAAGATAACAAAGAAATTAGAAAATTTTCTTTGCCGTTTCTGATAAATGTCGCTTATGATTTGAAAAACGAAACTTATATCTTAATTACAGCAAAGATAGGTAGGTGCATTTATAGTAAATTTTTATATTTACTTCTGTTCCTTCATTTTTATTAATATTTTTTTAATATTTTTATTGCAAACTGACTTGAGAATACGTTAATACTTAAATATGCTTATTCTCATATATATATATATATATATATATATATATATATATATATATATATATATATATATATATATATATATATATATATATATATATATATATATATATATATATATATATTTATATATATATATTTTGTTATATATATATATATAACAAAAATATTGAATATTTTGTTTCACTAAGCATAAATATTTTCGGTGTTATAAACATTGAACATAGATAAACTTTAAAATTGCATGAAATGAATCTTCTGGGTCAGGTTTTCTTATGTTGTCTAAATCAGTTTATGCATTACAAGATGAGAGTTTAATTTTTACTTGAAGTAAAATTTTAAAGGAAAAATGTGTTAATGGGGAATTTGTATCTGGAACTATGCAAAAGCAATTAACATTCATATTTTAACTTCTTTTTGGGTATTTGCATAAATTCGACAAACAGATAACATATTAGTATAGAAAAAATGCTGGTTAAAGAAAATGTTAGCATATTACAATTTATTTCTAAAATTTATGATAATAATGTGATCCATTTTATTCAACATTTACTATTAGATACATAGTGATTATTAAGCAAAATTTTAATATAACTTTTTGCCTTCTTTGATGTGGATTTCACAAATTGTAATACAGCGACTTAAACGAGAACTGATAAGCTCTCTCATAATTTTTTATTCTCATTAATTATAGTTAATTATATCTAAAATTAAAATACAACTATTTAATAAATATTTCACGTAATATAATAAAAATTCATTAAAATAAAAACTTGTTTTTTTTAGGTAATATTAAGCATTCTTACTAGCTTCCTTTTATTTTATTTTTTCAATTTTTATTAAAATATTCTTAAAACACAGCATTTAAACAGATATGAAAGAGGAAATAAAATGTATCACAGCTTTTGTATATCTTATTGAATTTTTTATTACAAAACTATATTTTTTAAAATTTTGTATGCATTTTTGTGTACAGCATGATGAAGAAATTAATTATAATTACAGAAACTATTTCGTTGCGTCAAATTATTTATCTATTTATAAAGTGTAATTCAACAATGTTAAGAAAGTTTTGAGATTTAATAAAGATTTCTGCTTCTTTAAAAGCAATTCTGTGCAATGATGCTAAAATAAAATTTAAAATAAAGTTTTGGAGTGTTTATACACAACAAATATTAAGCTGAGAAATTGAAAATAATCTTTAGAGGCTGATAACGCCAAGTGTGTATTGTATATTAATTTAATGATGTTATTTCTACTTTTTATATACACGAAGAAAAATTTATTTATTCTGTATTCAGTATTACAAGATTCATTTTCAAATATTCATTATCTGTAGAAAAAAGGATTTCTTTAAATATTTTGTTAACTAATTAATTTAGTAATGTCTATTTTATGTTATTTTAAAATGTTCTTTTAATGAAAAAGAACTGAAAAGAGCTTGAATTAATCTATATTAACATTAATTTTAGTATTTATAAATTTGATATCCGGGGGCTTAGTTGTTGCGTTTGGTGTTCCCAAGGCACAGGTTCGAAGTTTAATCCTCAGGCTGAGCAAGGTTTACTCAGCTTTTCATCCCTTCAGTGGGTCGATAAACTTAGTACCAATCTTGGGTACCAAACACTAAGGGTTTCACGTTATAGGCTGACTACCTAACCAGAATATATGTTTATCATATCAATATCTCCAGTCATGGAAACAGATATGGGCATTCTAAGCGTTTAGGGTGTCATACTACAGGTTTTAAGTTCATCTATTAAGGAAACTATCTGATTCTCTGTATGTGTGAGAAAATTCATGAATGAGTAGCAATAAAATGTTAACCCAGAGAAAAATAAACAACTTTGTTTGTATATTCTTTTTTGCATTTTGATACAGACCTAAGCCCTGTATTTAGATGAAAGTCAAAAACACTTCTAATTTATAGTAAAACCTGAAAAAAGCTCCTAAAAGCTAAAATCTTTGATGTTTTTACATGCTTTTAGAATGATAATAGCACTGTATTTTGTTGTATGATAGAAAATATTTAGTCTGCTAGTTATATTTAAGTAATAAAAAATTACGTCTCTTTGCAAAATTTCAGATTTCATATCCTACAGGAAGGGACATTCTTCATCACAAAAGAAACTACTTTCCCGTCTCCCTCAGATAGTCCCCTAAGGGGGCTTACCTTCTTTAGGTAAACACGGGTGTCACAATCCCGAGATACCCAGTGATCTGTCCTCTTCTTTTCTTTCCACTCTTCTCTCCTCTTCTGCCTTTTCTTTCTTTTCTCCCTCGTTGTCGTTGCCTCGTAAGAGGTTGAGAACTCCACTTGAGTAGCTTTCTCCGCTCTTTTGCTATTAGCTCATCTTGGGGAATAAATCACCTACGTGTTTTCTGTGCGTGAAGACCCGTGTCCGTGGAAAGGAGGGTCCTGGTAATTAAGGTCCCCAGAGACAAACACATTACTTTGGCCTCTGCTTCAGGTAAACGGGAGGAGTGTTGTGGTCCTCAGCCAATCAATCGGCTTTATAGATAAAGCCATAGGTACATCTACTGGGCGACTTGATAAGAGTTAAGACCACTTCAAGGATGTGTGTGAGGTTATGGAGACCGACTAACATTGGTGAAATTAATCTGTATCCCCTCGTGGTGGGTAATGCAGTCTCATCCCTGAATTTATGTTCATCCTATATGGATAAAAAAAAATTTCTCTTCACTCCCTTGGGAGCAACAAATGGTAACATGTAGCGCCAATTTTTTTGTTATAAAAAGGCTAGGAAATACATTTGAATATGTTTTTTTCTTTTCGAAGGGAAAACATAATTGAAAAAGGTATTTCTTACATTGGAGAATTAAAATCAATAAAGAAATTGCGTTGGGGTGTTCTGTTAATAGAAACTGCGTCCGAAAAACAATCAATCCTAATGTAAAACATGAAAATAATTGGCAAAATCACGGTAATTGTTGAACCTCTCAGAAATTAAAAATTTTCACGAGGTGTTATTTCTTCGGAGGACTTGTTTCACACGCCCACCGAAGAAATATTGGAAAATTTGAAAACACAAAAAGTCTGCACTGTGAAAAGAATTACGATCAAGATAGATAGTAATGTCATAAGCACAAATCATCTCATTTTGACTTTTTCGACACCAGACTTGCCACAAAATATTAAAATGGCTTATATACGATGTTCTGTTCGGTCTTTTATCAATAATCTCCAAGATGCTTCCAGTGTCAACAATTTGGACACTCTAAAATGACTTGCAGAGGAAAACTCACTTATGCCCGTTGTTCTGACGTTGGCCATGAAAATACTACCTGTAGAACCAAAGAAGTGTGTGTCAACTGTAAAGGTAACCATACTTCTTATTCTAGATTTTGTCCCGTTTGGCAACAGGAAAAGGAAATTGTTGCCATCAAAATTAAGAACAATGTTTAATATTTAGAAGCTCGTCGATTGGTTAATTCCCGTACTCCCACTCCTGGTGTAAGTTACGCAAATATAGCAAAAGAAGTAACCCGATCCTGCAGCACCCAAAACAGACACAAATTCTGTTTCTACAATTACCTTGCTCACAAAGCAAAAAACAACAGAAATTACTACATCTGTAATCGCCAAATCAGCTTTGGCATAATCAAAAGCCTTAAAGGTTAGAAAATTAAAAATGGCCAAGGAAGACATTCGAAAGCCTTCGTTAACTGCAAGAAAAGCTCTTCTGTCTATGGAAGCAGACATTGTCAAACTGCATCCTTCAGATGATGATTTCATGTTTGAAGATTCATCTGAGATGACATTGAGCAATAGTGACAATGGTTAGATTATATTCCATTAAGGACTTCCTTTGTTTCATGGAATTGTCATGGTTTTCGGACTCGAATTAATGATATCAGATCCATTATGTCAACCTATAATCCGACATGTGTGGCTCTCTAGGAAACATTCCTGAAGCCCAATATTATCACCAAAATGCGTGGGTTTCAATGCTTCAGAAAGGATAATGGTAATGATGCTGCTGTGTCTGGTAGAGTTTGTATAATTACATCAAACAATTATCCCAGTGCAACACATTAGTTAAGAACTACACTCCATGCTGTGGCTGTGAGAGTTCACACCGTATGTCTGATTTCAGTTTGTAGCCTCTACTTACCACCGAATAATGTCATCCAAGAAGAGGAACTAAACGACTTACTTGATCGAATTCCAGCTCCATTTTTATTGCTTGGTGGTTTTAACGGACATAGTCCTCTGTGAGATAGGGATGATACGAATGCTCGCAGTCGTCAGAGAGAAAAGTTAATTTCTGACAACTGTCTCTGTCCGCTAAATACCGACGAGAAGACTTGTTTTCACGAACCTACGTGGACATTTCACTATCTTGACTTAGCTATTTGTTATCCATCACTCTTGCCATTGCTGAATTTTGCGGTCAGAAATGAACTCTACAATAGTGGCCATTCCCCTCTAATCGTGTCTCTAGCTGGAAATAGTGTGTGTCACAGACCACCAAATTATGTGTACAGTCGAGCTGATTGGACGTTTTTCAAGTAACTGGCTGTGATCAGTGAAACAAGAGTTAAGGCAGATGTGATAGATGATGCCTTTAAATATGTCACCGACATAATAATCCGAGCTGGGGATATTGCTATCCCTAAAAATTCCACCATACCACATAAACACCGGAAACCTTAGTGGAATGAAGAGTACCAACTCTCCTATAAGAAACAAAAGAAGCAATGGAATATATTTCGAAGATACCCTAGTACGGATAATCTTGTTGACTTTAAAAGAGCCAAAGCTCAAGCTCGAAGAGTTAGATGTCAGAGTAGAAGAGAATCTTGGATTCGCTATGTGTCTTCAGTCAATTTATCAACATCAAGCAAACAATTGTGGAGGAAAGTTAAAGCAGCCAATGAAATTTATCAAGATTATTCCATTCCTGCAATAAAAAACGAAGCTGCACACTCCTCAGTGGTAGGTAATGCTAATGTCATAGGAGAAACTTTTGCTAGTGTTTCGAGCTCTGATTCATGTAATCCTACTTTTCTAAAGATTAAAAGATTTGCTGAGCGGACACCTCTAAATTTTCATGGTCGACAAAATCTACCATACAATTCTGCTTTTAGATTATCAGAATTGAAGACTGCCTTATCGCAGGCAAACGGCACAAACCCAGGACCTGATGGAATCTCGTATGCTCCGTCATTTAAATCATGATTCTTTATTAAAAATACTTTCATTGTTTAATAAAATCTGGATTGAGCACGCTAATCCTACAACAGGGAGGCAAGCGATAGTGATTACAATTTTGAAGCCTGGCAAAGATTCATCTGACTCTCTGAGTTATCGTCCAATAGCTCTCACGATTTGCTTGTGCAAAACGTTTGAGCGAATGGTCAATGCTAGACTTATTTACGTCTTAGAGAAGAATAATTGCATACCTCTTCATCAAAGCAGATTTTGAAGAGGACGATCTACTACAGACAACATTGTTGATCAAGAATCCCAAATTCGAAATGCTTTCGTAAGTAGGAACCACCTTGTTGCAATCTTCTTTGACATAGAGAAAGCATATGATCGTACGTGGTGTTACGGCATTCTCCGTTCAATGCATAATCTTGGTTTTAAACCCTTAACCGGCTATCCTGAGGTAACTCGGGAAAACTATTGTTTGCGTTTTCCGGCTATCCCGAGCCTCTTGGTAGGGGGAACTGGCTTCACTGCAATGCTTCAAATTCAACCCCTAGAATTAAGGGATTACAGTGAAGTCGTAGCTGGGAAATTTAATTGCTGAACGGTTACGGTTGATTTAACTAATGCGAGCGAAACTGGAAAGTGTTTCAAGGAACGAAAAGCTATTTACGTTTTACTTTTCTTTGTATTCGCATTTAGTTTTAGTAATTAGAGGCTATCTAACAATTGAAATTTATAAGCAACGTGAATTATACTAATTTTCACTTTTTTATCAAGTTTTTAATAATATTTTTAATTTTTACATATATATAAAAATATATATGTATATATATATATATATATATATATATATATATATATATATATATATATGAAGTTTATACATACATATATATGTATGTATATATATATATATATATATACGTACATATATATAAACTTCATAGTATTATTAGAATATGTGACTTGGCGACAAGGTTAAATTAGATGGTAATTTTTTTTAACTTTTGAAGGAATTTAGTATTTGTAATTTTAACAATTCTGCAATGATATTTGTACAAAATATATAATCTAATTTTAATAAAATGCATCTATAAAAAGTTCTTTCACATTTTAGAGTTACATTTTATTAAAATTAGATTATATATTTTATTCTGAAAATAATTAATGTTTGTAATCTTTCATAATGTACCTAATTTTACCTTATAAATTGAATAACTTGCTACTAATTAATCTCATTTTAAATGCTTATATAATTTATAAAAGAATGTAAAAATATGGGAACTGCTTAACTGCCGACTCTGTAACAATTGCGAGCCCCAGAAAGATCATCGAACTGAGAGTCCGTGACTGAAGAGTTATCCGTGACTCGGATTAAGGGTTTCAGATGAATTCAATGTCTTCAGCTAATTAGAAAAATAAGGTTTAGTTCAGTTAATCCAATTATGTTTCTCATTTCAAATCCTTGTATGTCCATTAATTTCTTTCCAAATATCACTTCAAACGAATTTTTACATTTCGGATTGATGTAAGTGGTTTTAATAGCAACTAACTATGCATTCCTCCCTCTTCAATTCGCTACACATGTTTTGAGCTTAAACTTTTTGCTATCTTTGTTCTGTAGTACAATTAATCGGAAACGGTTCTAAGTAAGCTCTTAAAAATGGTGCTTGAGCTGAAATTGCGTGTTCTACACAAGGACAGTGAGTTCTGATTCTAGCTTTTGGAAACCTTTTACAAGAATGCGGTTGAGAATCAAATGAAACTTTTTGTTTTCGAAATGAAGACCTTTGCTGAACTGGCATCAGCTACAGACCCTTTTTCAAGTGGTGAAAAATGTGTCCTTTATTCTATTTTATTTCATCCTTCGAAAAATGCATTCTTGCCCAGTATTTTTCTAGTATGCCAAAATCGCGTATCCGTCTCATAAAAAAATTGCATGCTTCATGTTACCAGAGAATTTAAATTAAAAATTCACAGTTTCTAATTCATTAGCCAATATGTGTATAAAATGATACTTAATTATTATGAAATGAAATATTTTTCTTAATAACATAATTAATACATTAATTAATAACATTATACTTCAAAATGCTTATCGGTAAAATATAAAAGTATTTTTAAGACAAAAGAGCATATATAATGGATGAATCGAAATTGGGTAGTAATGAAGTGCACATAGAAAAAATTCTACTCAATACTTTTTTATTAAAAAATAGTTTTATTTCAATGAAATAATCTTTTTAATAAAAAAAAATTGGTAATTATAAAGCTAGAAATATTAATACATTAAACCTCAATTTTGATAGGAAGAAACAACTGTTGTCTTTATTTAGCAAGTTAAGTGTATTAATTGTGTAAAAATGTAGTTTTCTAGTTTATAATTTTGCCAAATTTAATGTTAGATTATTTGAAATTCATGAAGTATTTTATAAATAACCAGTTCACATTATGCATGTTCAATTTCATTTTCCTTAAAATATTTTTTTTATCTATTGCAATGAATTTTGATTAGACACCTGATTTAACAACGTCTTCTTGCTCAGTGTAAAGTTAAAAACGCTTAGCTAACTTCCAATGCCTTAACGTTTTGTGGACTGTTTCTCCCCAAAAGTTATAATTTTTTATAGGATTCTGGTATACACAAATGATCTAAAATTCAAAAACACAAGGAAAATTAAACTTATAATTGATTGAAGTTTTGATTTTTGAGGAAGAAAACACGTTCTTCAATGTAACATTTAAAGTGCACTCATTAAATTCCTATTTTAAATTTGATTTTTCTGAGAACAGAAGAAAAAAACAGGATAAGAGTTTTTAATATAAATTTTATTTTTAAAAATTAAAAACCCCAAAAGATTTTGAGGAATCATAATTGATTAGGGTTACGATATAAACATTTAAACATTAAATTCGAAAATATTAAATTTCATAGTTTAAATTAATTAACTGATTCTCAAGTTCATATTTTGAATGACAAAATGAAATTCCATGTCTTGATTAACTAAAAACAAACAATAAAGGATATCAAAATGCTTATTTTGAATCACTAGATACAAAATATTTAAACAAAAATACTTTTTATCCAAGTTTAAATGGATTTTTGACTGGTGATGTATTGCTTCCTCCCATTTGTTGCATAAATAAAAAATAGTTTCCTGAAATTGAATAAAAAATAGAGAATATCATTCATTTTTAGAACAGTATACATGAAATATGTTGTTGTTTTTATTTATGACATCGGATAAACAAAGCTCGCTAGGTGATGACTATACGACCTTAAGTCAAAAGGGTGAGTCCTTCGTGTAATTAGAGCACCACGAAGGTGAAAGTACGTCTTTGCTCTCAGACTCCTTCAATAGATGGCCGCAGCAGATGATCCACTACTTCAATTTTGACTTTGACAGGGAGAAACATTTCTCCAGTCAATTATGCCCATGGTAACTGCTCAACAACCGAAAGCGGACTTTCGATTCCACAGATTTAACGAGCACGTATACCACATGTACTCAATAGGCTATAGGTAGCATTAGAAATCGAACACAGACCTTGCGGACGGATGCACGATACCCTAAACACTAGGCTACCATGACCTTGTTTATGGGATAGGAATGTAGAAGGAATATGAAATCTATACCGTACACTTATGTTTTTCCCTCTCTTTGGCGTTATGTACAATTGACGATTTTTAAATGAAGCAGGTAACTATAAGCAATGTTTTCAAAGAGTTTCCAAAAATGGAGGTCACATCTTAGAAAAAGAAAATTTACAGTGATTTGAAATGAGCATTAGACATATTTGAAATTAATCATAAGCGTTATATCAAACAATTGGGCATGAAACATAAATTTTAGTATCCAAAAACTGACATCTTGCATACTCCATTTGGTGCAGCCTGTCTCATTTTAAACCTGCAACGTAATTTTGGCTAATAAACAGAATAAGAATAAATTTTGTGTGGTCCCAAAATTAAATTTCAGAAGGTAGAGGCACTAACAAAATATGCTTTTAAGTAAAATTTCACAAACTTCACAAACACAGATGAGAAAATATTTTTTTATTATCACACAAAAAATATTTAAATTATTTATTAAAAAGTTATATACAATATTACTTTATTCTAATTGAAAATATTGATCAACATATTGTTAAATTATATTAAATATTTCAAATTTAAAGTAAATTAGCATTTTTAAACTGTAATATTACAGCTTTTTTAACATAGACCAAAGGAAAACATAAATTATGAAATGCATATAACTGTAAATAAAACTTGAACATAAATGCCATTTATGAAAGCTACTAATTGAAATTTATTGTAATCGTAAAATATATTAATTTAATGAATAGTTAGATTCCAGTTTAAACATACTTAGAATATTAAAATTCGTCGAGTACATTCTGAATAATTTAGCCAAAGAACGCTAAAAATTTTTTATTAAACTAGGCCATATTTAATAAAGCCAAATGTTTTGAAAAATTTTAATTAATCATTCGTAATTTTGGGTTGATAATAGAATTGCTAATAATATCAAATATATATAATATAAATGTTAATAATGTAAAAATATTCAGATACAAATTCATAAATATTTAAAACAATATACTCAGAGCAAATTTATAAATCTTAAGATGATTAATTTTATAATCTGTAACATTTATATTGTAAAATATATTTAATAGGAACAGAGAATCCTGCTTAGACACAATTTTTTATCATATTTAATTTCATTGTATACTTGTGCATTCATTTCAACCAGTTTAAGATTTCTTTGCTGAAATAAAACAATGTTATCTAATATTTTTTAAACGGCACTATGTTTTCTGTATTTGTAGTTTAAGAATATATTGAATGCTTATAAATAAAAGATAATATTTTCTAAATCATCCTAAGTACTTGAAGGTCTAAGTGATAATTTGTCGTACACATTTAATATAAATATTCATATTAAACAGCTATAATAAATTAATGTATGCAAATTAAAACAATGCCAAAAGGTAAGCATGTAAGTAAAAGATAAATTGATTTTAATAAAAAGTAGAAGCATGTAAAACTCGCATAAAAGGATAAGCTTATTCAAATGAAAAGATAGTTTTAGTTTATGTTATGGTTTATGAATTAATGTAGGTCATTGATTAATGTTTGTACAAAAATGCTTATTTGCTTAAGAGTTTAATTGCTTAAAATTTATTTTTCAATAGTGTATTCTATAATATACTCTTTTCATTTTCCAAACCAGGAGAAACTAGGTTTTTCCATATAATTTTATTTTGCTTACATAGTAGAATGTAATCACTTAATAAATAATTAAGTTTGCAAATTGAATTAGCTTTAAATTTTGGTTTCCTTAAGATGAGACTCAATAGTTGAGCAAATCTTTCATGTCATCTTCTTGTCCAAATATCCAAAAACCAATGAGTGAAATTTACATGGAGGTAAAAGTTTAATACCTTTATTCTCATTTCTTAGCAGACATGAGCTCATGAATGAATATCACCAGAAGTGAGTGATAAGTAGCAGGCAAAATGGAATTTAAAGATAAACCAGGCAGGTTAAAGTATGTATTTGCAAGTAAGTATACTTCCTTTAATAAAATCACTAGGGTGCAAGACAATAGATTGAAATATTTTCTCTCAAAAGACAGTTGTGTCACAGAAAAGTTGATAGCTATAAATAATTGATTGCATTTTCCCCGCTAAATCAGTCAGATAAGGATATGGACAGATGGTGTAGGTGCGATAAGAACAAAAATGTTTTAGATCATATATTGATTAGAAAAGGTGACTAAATTTTTTTTTAAAATAAATAGTATTTGATTAACCGACTTTCAACAATATATTTGAAAACTTGATTACGAATACTTCGAAAATCTTGGTTATTGAAATGTTAAATATTTATTAATCTAGGAACTTGCTTTTGCTTGTATAAAAAAATGAACTAATTTTGTATTAGGATTTAATTTTAATTAAGAATTTAAGTATTAATTTTTATTATATAATTAAGAATTTAAATATTAATTTTTAATTAGAATTTAAATTATAAAAATGAGAATTAAGTACAGAATGATGTTATTTATAAAATTAATTTTTTATTGTATCATACTTACATTCATTGCATGAAACAAATACTTAAATTTTTCATTCTAGAAATTGAGATTATTCATGCATATTAGTATAGTTTTGTTTTTTACGAAAAATATTGGAAGGAAATCTGGTTTTGCTTTCAAAATTTTTAGAATAAGTGTTTTTTTTTTACCCACCATTATGCATAAGAAACAGTCTAATATTAAATAATATTACATTTTTCAAACATGAAATTATAACGTCAATAATTAATGTTTGCCGCATAAGGCAAATGTTGGGGGAGAATGTTGCGAGATGCATAAAGAAATATTTAATTACGCATACATTTGATTACGCGATACCCATATTCAGGCTATAAGGTATACTAATTACTGATAAACAGCAGTAGAAGTTTTGCATAAATATTGCCATATTCAAACGATCATAGAAAATGCTTCTTATACTTCTGCTAGCTCATTACCCTAAAATATGGATATGGGAACGTGACTTAGTTATTTTACTTCATGAAAAAGGTTTGTCATTGCACACAATCCCTAGACACGACTTGGGTGTCATCCAACGTTTTGTTACGAGATGGATTGAAGGAAATATCTGTATAAGCTGAAGAGAAAGGGTTTCACAGGTGCATGTTTTATCAAATAGACCACTGTACTTTACCATTGAATACTGGAGACCCTTTCTTAACGGCTCGTGACATTCGAAACCTGTTGCCTCCAGGAGGCGATGGACCGGAGAAGATGTGGCGAGTAGGTTGCCAGCTAAGATGTGACTTTATCATTTGACCGTAGTTAAAATTACGAGGCATTTGGTGATATGTGAATATTCCATATTCGTTAACCTAAGAGTACAGTCTGGGGCAAGAATGCATTGCTATAAATCAGGGATAGAAAACCAATGGCACACGTGTCCCAAGTGAAAATTTTGCTGAATTTTGATGGCACGCACAAAATTAAAGCTATCTTTTTTGACACAAATGAATTAAGAAGTACTTAATTTATGATATAAATTTGTAGTACGGCATACTTAACTTAGTATGTTAAATAGAGATTCAAATTATGCGTTTTATTATTAAAATATCGCACTAATTTTCTCAAAGCATATAAAAATACGAATTAGATAAAAAAAATTTGCGTATTTTGTTCGCCTTCTAATTTTATTACATGTTGTTGACGACGCAGCTTCCAAATCAGACGACAGACTTCATTAGTCATTTTAATAAACCGTCGTCTTTGAAACTTCAGTGACTTGTTAAAAAATATAACCATTAATTGTAAATAGATAAAGTATTATTTTTAGCTAAGAATTTTTTTCACATTATTTCGTATTTTGTATTCTGCGTTTGTATGCAAAAACATCTTGCGTCACGACGGAAGTTTTAACCTGTAACAGTCTGTAACAACGGTCAATAATCTTTAACAGTCTTTAACCTGTAACAATATTAATGTATTAAAAGTTACTAAACTTATAATTTATTTTGCTTATTTTTGAATAATAAAATATTTTAATATTATGAGAAATTATTTTTATTAAAAAAAGCAGTGTAAAATATAGAAATAATTATTAAAGTTACCTTGAATTAATGTATTATTTATCATTTTCTTGTGTTGGTAATATTTTAGTGCTTTAATATGTGTGACGAAATATGTTCTTGTAAGCGAATGCAGGATAAATTATTTATTTTAGAGCAATATTATTAAAATATATATATTTTTTAATCGATTTCATTGTATTTCCTATGGCTAGCTCAATGAAGAAATCGACATTATCCGAAATTTATAGTAGAAGAGAATTTCAAGCTTGGTGGACCGATTGATACGGTATGATTGAAAAGGACAGAAAAGCGGCATTATGAAACCAGCCATAAATTTCTTCTCAATAGAAGTGTAGAATAGCAGAGTATGTATCACGTGCCTTAAAAATATAAATGCTCAAACTACTACTTTAAAGAAATATATTGTAACTCAATCAAACACCAATGCTGCTAATTATCAAGTTTCGAAAACTATTACTCAGTATGCAACACCTTTTAATGAAGGCGAATTTTTAAAAGATGCTTGGATGCAATGTGTACCATACTTATTCAATGATTTCGAAAACAAAGAAAAACATTTCCGGAGAATTAAAGACATGCCGATAGCTAGGAATGCAGTGAAAGAGAGGATTTTGGGTATGGCGGAAAATGTAAATTTTCTACAAAACATTCTTATAAAGTCTGGCGATTTTATTTCCATTTGCATTGACGAGTCTACCGACCTAACAGGCTCTGCTCACTTAGCAATTTTTGTACGTTATTTTGTTCAAAATATTAAAAATAAATTTATTAACATTAACAACAACAACAGAAAGATTAGACATTTGTAATGCAGTTATAGATGCATTGGAAAAAAGAGAAATATGTCCTTCTAAAATTGTGTGAGTTACAACTGACCGTGTCCTCAGCTTAACTGAACGGGAAAAAGGATTTATAAATTTATTTACAAAATGTATTGGACACGCAATTCTTGATTTTCATTGAAATATTCAACAACGCCAAAACAGGTTTAAAAATGTTTCATGATATTTTGAGTTTTGTAACAATATTAATCAATTTTATATCAGCACGGGCACTACATAAAATTTCAAGAATTGTTAAATGAAGTAAACTCGTTGTACAACAGCATACTTTTATAGCATAATGAACGCTGACTGCTTAAGCCGCGGAAATGTTTTGCAAAAATCTGTTGATGGTTGGGAGGAAATAAGATTACTTTTAAATAATGAGAACATTATTGACCAATACAATTAATTATAAGATGTAGAATGGCTAGCAAAGTTATATTTTTCACTAATTTTTGCTCTCATTTAAATGAATTAAATTTAAAACTTTTTTATTATTTATTTATTTATTTAAAAAATTTCTAATCGTGATATTTTTTCAAATTCATATAAATATTTTTTCTGAAAAGAAAAAAAAAATATCTGAAAGTGAATGTCACGAAAAGCGAAATAAAAAGTCATTAACGAAAAACTTTTCAAAGCCAATTCAATCCCTGATTCAGGAATTTTCTGCACGATTTTCACAGTTTACAGAATGTGAAAAACATCTAAAATTTATTATATATCCTGATGCAATAATATTTGAAAAATTAATTTTAAAATTCCTTGTAACCCTTTATAAAGTGGTTAAATTTTAAGGAATTAGAAATGGAATCAGTAAAATTTCAGTCAAGTACCATATGGAACCAAATATTTGTTAATCCAAGAAATGATCTAGAAATTATCGAAAGTAATCAATTATTGAATAAAATAAATAAAATTGTAGAAGATGAAATTCTAATTACATGGAATTCAATTCCAGACACGTTTATTTGTTCACAAATATCAGCTAAGTCACTTTTATCAATATTTTGATCAATAAAAGGATGTAAATCTGTATTTTTAGAATTAAATTTTTTAAAAAATAAATATAGGAATAGAATGACGATTAAGTCGAGCTCTGCAGGCCTATTGTTGAAATTAAATAAATATGAGCTAGATATTAAGTCTTTATCATCTTGTGTACACCAACAAATATTACATTAAAAAGAATTGTTTTGACTTTTGTTTCTATCATACAGCTTTTTGTAAAATATTGATTAATAAACTCTTGTTTAAAAAAGAACTGCCTTTATTTGTTTATTTAATTAAAGTTTGGGATGATATAATGTTTGATCAGAGCACTCATTCGGTACACAGTGTCTGCCGCTTTACAGCTGACACAAGCAGTGGAGTTTGCAGTTCTGCTCTTGTTTCAGGATACACAGTATTCAAGCCGTCGATTGCAAAGAAAACTCTTACACTTTATCCTTCAGCCGGCAAACTCACTATATAAATTTTATCGAACACATGGGGGACATTAAAAAAATCGAGGAGCAACAGCTCAGGAAGAGGATGGTCCGTACACAGTAGTGGTTGTAACTTGGCAGATGTTGGAAGTTTATGAAATTGAATGAATGTTTTCAAACTAATTGAATTACCGTTTAGACTTGATCATTTATAGCGATAATGTTCTTAATCTTGAGAAGGAAAATAATAAAAATATTGAAATCACTTGCAAAGTACAGCAAAAAATATACTTATGAAATATTACTATCTTCAAGATGTAAAATATTAAACTGGAAAGTAATTTTCTAATATTCTAGTTCTGATAGGTATAATAATAATTTGTTTCTTTTTTCTTTTTTTTTTTTTTTTTTTTAATAAAATATTCAACAAAAATAAGCAGTTTTGAAGTTCCTATTGAAATACGCTGATGTAACGAAAAACACCAATGACAGATGCTAATATACCTTATTACAGTTTTAATTATGTTAAATGTATTGTGAATAAAAGAAGTTACAATTAAATTTTTTATTCACTAAATTTTGCATTTGATTACAAGCTATTTTCAGTAAATTCCATTCTGATTACAAAACTACACAGTGAGATGAAAATTATAGAATTCATGAGACACCACATAATTATTCTTAAATTTTAATAATTTTCCCTTAATGGAAAATATTTAACTGTTTTTTTAAAGTAATTACTGCTTCTTATTTGAAAGAACAATAAATATCTAATTTAAATGCACAGTAACCTTTTACTTAATCATTTCAGTTGTACTACAATAGATTTTTATTCCAATTTCTTCATTTATTACTGCAGATTCATTGAAGATGTCAAGTTTTGTGATTTTATCTGTTTTATTGTGGTAAGTTTTATCATCATTCCAATGTATTGAGAAATTGTAGTTTAATTAAATACAATTTATAATTTAATTTATTTTATAAAAAAGCATTAACCAAAATTTTAGTAAAGATTTTATCATATTGGGCTGATACATATTCATGCTAAATTTTTGTGTATGTTTATATGGATTTGCATTGATTATATTTTGATTTTCTGAGAAATGTTTTTCCTTAACACTTCAAGAAATAATGATCATAAATTCTTTAAAATTAATAAAAGTGATTTACTAAAGCAATATTTAGCGTATAATATACAGTTTAAAGTAATTTATAAAGTTTATTTATTATAATTTATATATTTGTCTTGTTAAAGGGCATTTAAATAAAATTTATCTGTATTAATTTGAATTTTAAAATTCTACGAATAAATTAATTGGAATATAGTAAGCTTTCAAGTGAAACTGAAAAGCAGATTATATATAAAATATTGGAATAAAATTTCCGCAATGCAAATATTTTATGTATTTTACTATTAACTTTAGTAGATTTTTCACAATATTGAAGTAATTATTATGAATACTGCATGATATATGTTTTGAGATTAGATATTTTGAAAATATAAAAATACCGTTTTTGGAAAACTCAGAAAGATAATATGATTAAAATGTTTTAATAAGGAAATTTTATTTTAAAAATCAAATAGAAATATTTAAGAAGAAATATCTTTGTGATACATTTATGAAACGTAATTATTTATAATTACTTAAGAAAGCTGTTGAATAATTTTGTAATTAAAGAAGATAACATTTTCTTTGAGCACTATTACATTTTGTAAAACTGGTTAATTGTTATGCAACGTGTTAAAAATTTTCTCTTGATTTTAATTTTTTAAAAAATATTTTATATATACATTATTTTATATTTGAGGTTACGTGAGAAATGTTATGTGAGATAATTGAAATTAAGGTTCAAGAATATTTTAATTCATTTATATATTGTTAATAAAGTAAAAATGTTAGAAATAACTGTGTTTGGTTCCATTCTAGCTCATAATTGCAATACATTTTCAGTTTGGAAAAGATTTGTAATTATTAGTGATAATTATACATTATGGAATTATTTTTTTAGCATAATTTTAAAAGTCTTCACTTTAAATTTATGTGTTTTAGATTTATGAATTCTTAATATATAATTTTGCTTGCAATACATTTGAATCTACCATATTAATCTAGCAAGTTTATAAGTGAATTTCATTTTTATTATTCCATTATGATTTCTATAATGCAATAATGAAAATAATTTTTAGGAAAGAAAATTATTACAAATTTTCTTATGATTTATATAAATAAAATATTTTATGATTTATACAAAATATATTCTTGAAAAAAATCAAGAAATATATGCGTGATCAAATTCAAACAAAATATGGATTTATATTTGATTGAAAAAATATTTTTAAATTTATGAATTGATAAAGGTAGATTGGATTATTTTAATAATTTGATAAAATAAAACTTTAAACGAAATTTTTTCAGAAAACTCCACTTATGAAATTAAAAGTGAAGAGTTATTTCAATAAGTTTTTATGTATTTCCATGAATTCAGAATAAAGCTATATAAATAACTTTATGTATAAAATTATCCTGAATAAATATAAAATTAATTTTCTTATTTCAAGATATTTGTTTAAAGCTTTGAAAATAATATTAAATCTAAAAATTCTGTGCTAGATATTGATCAGTAAAGTATTAATAATAAAATAAATATATATGTGATTATTAAAATTTAAATAAATAATATATAGTATAATGTTTTGAATCAATTACGGTATCTACTTATTATACAAATTTTACAATTAATAAATTAGGCACCATATCTGTCTGAACATTATAAAACTGGCAAATAAAAATTATAATCGTTCAAGAATTTATATAAAATTTTACATGAACGTAAATGATACATTACTTCTTCACAATTTTTCTTTTTTCTCTTTATGGTATGCTGTAGTAAAATTAAAAATCAGTCTTCGTTTAACTTGAATATATTCATTTCTGCGTTTTCGAAAAGAAGTACACTAAAAATGTTTTCATTTAGAGTAAAAATCTTTCTTTATGATTGTTCATACCCATGATATCCAAGAAACTTAATTTTAACGAACTTTTTTCAAATTGATATTCATAAATAATAATAGTCATATTAAAAATAATTATTATATTTATTAACATAAACTAAATACAAAATATGATTTTCGTGCATATAAAAAATTCACTATAATGTAGAACTTGATTTTGAGAATGCTAAAAATTGACATGAATTAATATTTTTTAATGACATGAGTTAATATTGAATTAATATTTTATGATAAGTTAATATTGAAAATTAATATTTATTGAATTCAAAATTGACATGAATTAATTTTTTTTAAAAAAAATTGACATGAATTAATATTGTTATTTATGAACTTTGGTCCAAAGAATGTAATCAGGTATCTCACGCTTTTTATAAGTATTTCAAAAGTTTAACTAAATATACATTTGCTTAATATGTTATTGCATGTCACCATTAATAACACATATATATTTTTTCCCTTCAAGGTTTGACATTATTTTTTGAATTGACTAAATTATTCATAAATTTAAATGAGAATAAATTGAATTGTTGGAAAAAATTCTATACATTAACAAATTTACGAAACAAAAAACATAAGATTCTTTGGAATTCCCCTTCTTCACTCAGAAAAACATTAGTTTTCTTAATTACCCCTTTTCTTCCCGCCCCCGCTCGAAATAAACTTATTTTTTAAAGGGTTAATCTGAACAGTAGTTCTATCTGTAATTCAAAAAATATTCTGGGCAGGCTATGTTCAAATATTTTAGACAAACACAGATAAATTTTTAGCAAATAAAGCAATGAATGTAATATCAGGTTTTATAATTATGTCGCATTATGAAAATTTAATAAATGCGTATAATGCATGTTTCTTATATTTAAATGAAATTAAATTTAATATAAATTTTGATTCGTTGGCAAAATTATTGAAATTTCAATATCAAAATTTTTAAAGCGAGATATAACTTTCATAACTTTTGATTAGAATTAATATAACATGGAAACAAATTGTACAAGATTTTACAGAAATTACATGAAAATAATTAATGATTTGCATATAAGTTAATATAATGCTGCGAAATCATTACTGAATAATAAACAAAGTAAAATTAAAAATTAGAAATCCTTGGTTCTTCCTAACATTAGAAACTGCTTTTGAAATGAAAAATCAACTTTTATTAAGTATGATCAATGTTTAATCAACAAAGTCACATTTCTCCTTCTAAATGCGTAGATTTCAATTCAATATTTATATTGGATGCTACAATTAACTGGACTTTAAGAAACCATTGCCAAATATTTATAAGAACTAAATTTCCTACCACAAAACTGAAACTTAATACCCCAAGTTACTTGAAAAGTATTTATAGTGTCATTCTGCCATTTAAGAAAACATAAAATGTTTAGTTACACACTTTCTTCCTTAATAAATAGGACCAGAAGTTTATTCGGTATAGAAATATAAATAATATAAATTTAATAAGAAATTTTTAAATTACATGTAATATGTAATTTACAAAATTTACAATATATATATATATATATATATATATATATATATATATATATATATATATATATATATATATATATATATATATATATATATATATATATATATATATATATGTATATATATATATATATACATATATATATATATATAAATATATATATATATATATATATATATATGTATGTATATATATATATACATATATATATATATATATATATATATATATATATATATATATATATATATATACATATATATATATATATATATAAATATATATATATATATATATATGTATGTATATATATATATATATATATATATATATATATATATATATATATATATATATATATATATATATATATATATATATATATATATATATATATATATATATATATATATATATATATACATATATGAGTATGTGTGTGCAAATTAGTGTGAATGAATTAGATTATTTGATGAATTCAAAAGTTTTAAGTAAAAATGAACAATACATTTTTCTCTTCTATAATAGTATTAAATTAATTATTTTCCTAACCTTCTTAACCTACTTTCTTTATATAATAAACAATTTATAAATATATATATATAATAAAGAATTGTAAGCCATCATAATATCAGAAGTAGTTATTTTATCAAAAAAATTAACTAGAAATATTACTAACAGAAGGCAAATTTTAAAATGTGAAAACAATAGATTCATTTAACTTTGTCTCTTTTGGTGTGCCTTAAATAATAATAACTCCTTCCTTAATAGGAATATTCATATTTAATCATTTTAAGTATTATGATTTTGAATAAGTTATTCAGAGAGGTAAAAAAGAAAATTGTATTAATATTGTTAGAAATGAACTACATAAAAATGCATTTAGATATTAAGAGCAATTAAAAAGTTTATGTTATTTATTTAAAATACAGACTTCTGTTTCTATTTTAAATATACTGTTTATGCACAAATTATATATATTTTAAAATTATGTAATGTGTATAAAGAAATTAAATAATTGATTAAGATGCAGTTTTCTGTAAGCTGAATTAATCATGTTTTCCGTGTATCTGCTTAATTTTTCCATTTAAATTTAAGCCTAGCTTTAACAATGGCTGAAATTTTGACTTCAACTTTTTGAAAACTATGCAACTAAAATCATATTGTATAATCAGAATATGGTCTTGAAATAGTATTTCCAGAAAACATCAGTAAATTTGCATGCTTTGAAATCCTGAAAACTGGAAAATTACTTTAAATGTATCTGGAGTGTAAATAAATGTTTTAGATTAATTTGTATTAAAAATGTGTAATTCACTGTAGATGCAATTTTCTTATATTTTCAGTTGTAAATAAATAAACAATGTTCAGGTATGCTACATTAAATTGCAAAATTGATATCATTATTGAAATTTATTAAAAAATTTCCACTATTTTACCAAGAAAACTTTTATGAATTATTATTTTAATGGAAGAAGAAAGTAATGATTACTTAACGATTTTTATAGATACAGAGCATAAAGCATTCTGGGTTTTGCCTAATTAAAGCTGCATTTCAAGCAGATATTTTCTTTAATTTGAGAAACACTTTTTAAAAGCACTGTTATTAAATGCAGTTTAACATTCTTTTATAAAAAATATGCAACATCATAAACTGTTTTGAAATCTAATTGCTTCTCTTTCAGGAATTTAATTTATTTATTTTCTTTCAAATAATATTTACCAAAGTTAAGGTCACATAGTTTTGTAAAGTATTAATATATTGAAATTCTTGGAAATTTTACAATGTCTGTCGGGTGTTCATGTAAAAATAAATTACCTTAAAAATTCTTTCAAAAATTTAATTTCCTTTTTCTTGGAAACTTTAATTTTAAGAATAAAAGATGTGAAACATGGAATCTCTATCGTTGCACTTTATAACATGTGTGATAAATTACATTTCGCTTTGCAAATGAAAATATTTTCTCTTCACCTTTTAAAAATATTTAAAAGTTAAACTGCACATTACACTTTAAGTTTCAAATTTGTACAAAACTGTTTTTAAGCAGTTTCTACATTTATAATGTATGTTATATTGCATTTATTTCTCAGAAATAATAATTCCTCTCATTAAGTATAATCTAATTTAATTTCATATAATTTTTTCCATTTGTCATAAAAAAATATAAAATATTGAAAAAATGAATGATCGATGTGTTGTCTTTCAAATACATGCAGAACATTCCTTGAATAACAAATGCATTTTCTTTTATTTAATCTATTTCATTGTATTTCTTTCTGAAGTCCTAAAATGTAAAAATATTTTTATAAAATTAAATTTCATATTACACTATCCATTCTTTAATACTTTCATACCTACTTCTCTAAATTAATTATCAAGAAACATTATTAAAATTGTATTTTTGTTTCAGAATTGCTGAACAAACTAAAATCGGAAGTAAAAGTAAGCATATATATATATATGTGTGTGTGTGTGTGTGTGTGTGTGTGAGCGTATTAAATTATAATCGGGAACATGTTACATTTTATTCCAATTCATTTTTCAGTTACATAAAATTTATAGATGAAGCTTTTGGAGATCAAATTAATATAGATGGAAGCATGTTGAATTCCATTTCATGTTATTTTTTATTTATTGAATTTAAATATGTTATGTTCATAATAGGATGATAATATATATATATATATATATTTATATATATATATATATCTATATCTATCTATCTATCTATCTATATCTATATATATATATATATATATATATATATATATATATATATATATATATATATATATATATATATATATATATATAACATAAATTACACGTTAGAATTTCGAAAATCGCAAAAATAGTTTTAATACCTAAAAGTAAAAGAAATATGTAAAGTTTTAAAGCATCACATATACCCGAAAATAAGTAAGTTTATTATACACAAAATCTATAGATAAGCTAATATTAGCTGATAAGAAAACTGATGTTTAAATTTTTTTGTCTGATTAGCACAAACGCAAGTTAATCTTGCATATTATTTTTGTTCTTTGAAATGGCATTCGCGATTCTTTTGAAAAACCTAACGAATTGAAGAAAAATTCCTAGAAATATCCAAACATTGTTCAGGGAATATAAATTACTTTCGCAAAAGTCAAATAAGTTTTAAAAATACTTTTGCATTTAAGAATAAGAAAAGTCAAATACACCAAATTATAAGTAAAGTATAATTCAGAGTAAATTAAAGCATTGAAAAATTAACTAGACTATAAGACGCCAATTAAAACCAAGGAACATATAGAATATTGATTAAATGCTGTATTGTTTAATTCAATTTGTAACGTGAATGATTAATGAATCTTCATAATATTTTTTTCAAATACAATTTATTATTATTTTAAATACTATTTTAAATAAACATATTTAATTTTTAATGTTAGTTGTCAGACGGAAATTCAAGAAAATTTCTGGTTATGTAATATTGCTATTTTAATTATATTTTAGGTTTGATAGTTAAAAATTTGCATTTGAAAATTTCAGTTGTACTTATAATTTTAACCCCTTTTTGAAGCAAAGATAGAGTAATTAATTCTTTGACTGGCATAGATGTTTTGATCAATCATATCAATTTTTTATTTATTATGGCAAATTTATCAGAAAAAATGATTGGTTGTGTTTTGTAGCTTAAGACTCACAATGAGATTAACATTTCCAAGATAAAGAATTTTTGTAAATGTGTTGATGCTTCCGAGGTCAGCTGAAATGTTTTCATTTTTCACTCCAGTGCTTCTTCTTTTCAGTATTACAATTATACATGCTCCTTAACCTGGTTCTTGTACTATGACAGATCCACCTAAAAAAATTGAGAGTTAGAATGAAAACGGGTTTCAAACGGGCTATTTTTGTGTTGTAGAAAAAAGCGTAAAAGAGGATTTGTCATACCATATTTCTTTATTCCACTTACGCTCACTGTGCCTCACCTTACACAAACCTCTGGTCATAGTCGGCCTGGATTGTGAGTAAACATAATATGAAAAGTAGCGACAAAACTATTGTTAGTCAATTTTGTCTCCACTTTATAAAAGTTCCTTCATTTACGCAGAAGAATCAAGATGTTGATAGAGTTCTTAAGTCATGTTTTCTTCAGTGGCTCTTTGTCAGACATTACAATCGACTTCAATACCCGTCAGACTCTTTCAATAAACAGTGCTATTTTATTCCGTATGTTTTGTTGTATGTATGCTGTCAAGAGTTTAGACACAAAACTTCTAGAAACACCAAATATTAGGATATTTTGGTTATCTTTTCTCCAACTGTACGGGTTCCTTTACTTTGGCCCTTGAAAACATGAAAGATCAGAAATATTTCCCTTCTGAAAGAATCAGATTTACCAAGACCAGAATACATACATTATCGTCCAGAAAAAAGAATTGGTAACTTTTATATTATAATGCTTACAAAACGTCACTTTTATTCCCATGTGTTCCCACGATTTTTACAACCCTCCAGTCATTTCAAATGAATTTTATTTAAATGATTTCAAATATGAAAAGAATTAAAACTAATGCGTGTTTAATCAGATTTAATTAATTCATTAACTAGAATGCTTTTTTTACTTTAAATAGAAAAATTTTTAATCATTAATTTTACTATCATGTAATGTTTAAAATATGTATATTATTTTTAAAAACATTATATATCACAGATTGATACTAAAATTCAAATATGTATAATCTTATGCTATACGAATGTAAATCATCAATAATAAAAGACAACATATTACAGGTTTGGCTTAAATGAATATTTTTCATGCGATTGCTTATAAATTAAAGTGATTTACTTTGGTAAATTTTTGAACTTATTTTATCTATCAATGAAATCCTAGTAAATCAAAAAGCATTATATTATTCTGAGTAAAATATCATTTATTAAAATAATCTTAAATTTTCTTTCATTTTTGAATCAACTTCTAAAATTTAAAATATATATATAAATGTTTATAAATCAATTATTTAATTCCTTTCATAAATTACTCTAAAATTAATCAGAGAAATGTTTTTTTTAAAAAAATCTTTAATTTTCTTAAATTTTAAAGCATAACAGATTTACCTGGATGGCTTCAGAATTAATAATGTCTCATCTTTTAAAAATAAGTAATGTACAGAAATTGATAATTGATCTAATTAATTAAAATACATTTTCGCTTAGAAATTTAGGAACTAACGTTCTAGTGATTGTAGGGAGGACACGCAAGAATCAATTAAATACAAATTGGTCCATGAGTTGAGTGTAAGCCATGAGAAAAAGAGCACTAATAAATAAATAGAAATATTATATTATTAAAAAAATGAATGCTATTTTTTCTGCAGAGGAAAATAAAATAATTTATATTTAAATAAGGCAATATAACTTTGCTGGATTCTTGATTGGGCAGAAATATTTTCTGTAAAAATTACATACATTTTCATACGAAATTTAATAAGTAAAATTTAAATAGTGCTTTGTAAAACTTGTTAGAATAATATTGGAAACATGTATGGTATTGAATTAAACACACATTGTTTTCCATGTCAGTTGTGATATCGAAATCATTCTATCTTAAGTAAAGATATCTTTTTTGTTAAAAGCGAAAAAGAAATACAGTATTGCTTTGATTTATCAATATGAAATAAATTAGCTTTTAGAATTACATAAAATATGATATCACATATATTTTAATCAATCGTATAATTGTCCATGAAATATTAAAATTTCTAATATTATAATTGAGATACAAAATTTGATAAAATGCATTAAAACAGAAAAATAAGAGAAATACCCATTATTCATCGGAAATGTTACTCTAAGAAGCAACTTGTAAAATTTACGCTTCATTGATCAATAAATATTATTTTTAAATTGAAACAACTGAAACTTTACTTTTGTTTGCAATGAAATACTTCAATGTAAATAATTCAGTAATTCAATGCCAGTAGTTCAGAATGTAAAATAATTTCTGGTATAAAATATATTAAAACTGATAAAAATATTTTATATTTATCTCGAATAAATCATTTAGGAAATAAATTTACATTTTTTCCATCAATATAATCATCTATCACGGAGGATTCGATTATATTGAGGGAAAAATTGAAACTATTTTAAAGGTTTTTCACTTCTGGTAATGTATTCAAATAATTACTCTAAATATTTAAGCAAATTACTCTAAAAATTTTTTGCTTGACTGCAAATTTCAGCTTCATAAATGAAGTAATGAACCATTTTTTCAATGGAAGTCTTATTCCTCTAAATGCATATTTAATAATGTTATTGACTTTTATCTATGCAGTGAAAAAAATTGAGTTATAAGAAAAAAAAGCTTGCACACATAATCCTCAAAATTTGCTTCGAAGCGACATTAAAAATAGTTTATTTCCTTTATAATGGGAAAATGAATACTTTTTTTAAAAAAAATGTTAATATCAGTGTTAAAAGTGTTCCATATTTGTAACTATTTGTTATAAAAATACTTAGTTTTCCCTATTTAGAGATTCCCTTTTATAGTTTGTTGCAAAACATAATTAATATTTAAAGCACATGCAGATTGCTGTGAAAAATAGTGAATTAATGATATAAAATTGCACTTAAGTGAACACAATTATTTAATTTTAAGTCCACGGAAGAATAAAAATTTTAAAATATATTTCAAACACATTTAAGAATGTGGGAGCATATGTAAGAGAAAAATATGAAAATACGTATCTTTTTGGTAAAATAAAAATGTCAAAATTTCCCTTGGGCCCAAGTTAGTTATGAAGAAAGGTAGAAAAACAATCATAGAAATCACAACTGCTTGTTAACATATAATGACAGATTGCACAGCAGAGTTCATCAAATGATAATAAAAGAAGGAAATTTACTTTTCAATACGATTGCGATTAGCACAAGTTAAATGAAATAAATGTAAATCTGAAATATTTAAAGTACATTTCAAATCACATTTTAAAATGAAATCATTTTAATTGACAAATTTAAAATATTCAAAAGGAAAATTTAAATTATTTTACTAAAATTTGTTTTAACTTTGTTATGATTTTTTAAAAATTTATGTAATAAAAATCCATTTAAATAGGAAAATAATAAGTTGAGAAATTTCTAGGGAAATCAGAATGCATTGAACGTACCGAATGATATTATATTTAAGTCTGTTTTTTGTGTGAAAACTATTCATTTCTAAAAATTTAATATTAAAATTCTGCTACTTGCAACTAACATTTTTTTTCAAAACTATGTATTTTTAACAAAGTTATTTCCTAAAGCTTATAGTTATTAAATCGTGATCATACTTTTGAGACATATCATAATTTATATCTTTAGTATTTTTTTTTTGTTGCTTATTTACTCTAATAGTCCATTTTTCTTTTCTACGTTATAGAGGGTAGGCAAAAAGAAATACTAGTGTTAAATATGTATAACTCTTGAAAAAATAGTTCATTTTGATTACTCTGCTTATACATTAATGCATATTTTATGGAAGTTATCTGTGAAATATGACCTCAGACAAATGTCCACCATTTCGATACAAAGATTGGCTCTTCTCAACACGTTTTCTATTACACCATTCAATGTCTCAGGTTGAAGGCTCTCTATTTCATCTCGAGTATTCTGCTTCAACTGTTTAATAGTTTCTGCTTAACATACCATGTCCCCGTCTATCATAAAAGAAGTCATGCGCAGTGGCGAACAAGGTGGTTAAGAGGATTCTGAATTTCTTTTCTTTTTTATAATCATGTTCACAAAAAAAAAAAAAAAAAAAAAAAAATCAATGATTCGCTTACCGAAATTTTTCAAATTGTGGAGGTCATTTCAGAGTATAAAACCGCGAGTATTTATTTTTATTAGTGAAAAAGAAAATGAAACTTCATATAAAAATTTATTTAATGTTTTTTTTAAATAAAATTATATGCATAATGTGTTTTGATAAAGTCTCGATATTAAAACTAAGATGTTCTAAAATCTAATGCAAAATTTAAACAAAATTAACTGAAACATTTAAATAAATTACTATCAAATAGTTTTACATTAATATACGTATTAATAATATTTTTTGCTTTGATCATTCCATACGCCATTTGCATTGTAGTATAAAAATTGGCATTATATTTAGCAGTTTTAATTTTTACAGCGTAAAATGAAAAGGATCCCTTCTTTATAATTTTATTAATTTATGGGTAAAATGAATTCCTGAATTTAAACTACAAGATACGGTAAAAATATATGAGTTTTAATAATTCTCTAATTTTTACTGAATGGACATTTTTTGTTGTAATTTTAAATATATTTTGAAATCAGCTTTAATCTCGTAAATATTCTTATTTCTGAAGATTTTACTTATGAAATAAAGTAAAAATAAAAAAAAATACAAACAGGGTTTTAGTCAAAAATTGATTGATATATCTGAAGAGAAATTAATTGACCAAAAAATGTATATCAAAGAAAGAGTTAGTTTTATGGGTTATACTTTTCGACATTTAAAGGTTGACTTATTGTAATAATCATAAAATTGATTTTACAGATACTAAAATGATTTTTAACGTTAATTTTATGCACTACATCATCTGATCGATCTAAACTTCGATAACAGGAAATTTTGTCACCTCACATGTTTAAACATTTATAATTTATAAAATTTTAAATATACCACTAATAAAAGTATGGAATGCAATTGGGTCCTCTCAGCCCATTAAGATATTATACTGTCAGGATTTCTTGTCCAGGAAAATCAAAAGTTAAACTGAAATTCTGAACAAAAAAATGCTTTGAATCACATAATTTCTTTAGCTTTTTTAAACGGACTCAATAATTTTGAGGTTTTTTAAGAAAATAATTTAATTAAAAATTATTTAATATACCTTACAACAGCAAACTTTGATGTATGAGCATTTACATTAGTTTTGAAAAAAAAAGCGACGGAACTTCAAGTATGTTATAATGCATGTAAATATTTTTCTATCACATACAAGAAAAATACTTAAGAAAATTCACATTTAATTAGATTATTTAGAAAAACATTTTACTGCATAGATTATATCTTAAGAAAAATGGCCCATAGTATTTTAATTCCTATATGTTATTGTGAACTAAAAGAATCTTGTCATTATACTTTTCAATTGACATTGAATTTTTTTGTGGTTTATGCTAGTAAAAATTGAAGTTCTTCTTTACATTTATTTTTCTTTTACTCATGTTATAAGGAAAAATATTTTTTATTTTATTACATGGTATTCCATACGCTATTACGTGCATATATATATATATATATGCCTACATGTCTAAGCATACATAATATTTAATACAAGGCGGCATAAAACAATAGATTTGCGACAATATATTCGCAATACGTTTCAAAAGCTTATATATGAGAATTTCGAGGGAAAGATTATATAGAAATATAATATTCTTTTTGATAAATGAGCTTTGCTGATAGTTTTGAATGTCACATTTGTACAATAAATGTATTCAGAAATGTTTGTATAAACTATTACCTTATGCACTTCATTGATTTTACAGAGATTATTTAACCAGGGTAATTTTGACACTAAACATAGCAGAGCATTTCTATATCTCAATAGATTTTGAATAAAGAAATACGATAGATAAGTTTTTATATAGCTAAGAAATTTGCTCCTATTTAAGCTATAGAAATACCAAGTTAAGATACATTATTTAAATATTTTATATTCTACTTTCAAAGTGCTCTCAAATATCTGAATTTTACATCACATGCTCAATTTTGTTCATATATGAAACAAATTGATAGTTATTGACAAATTTACACATGTTGCTATAATATGAAACTTATATTTTGTTTGCGTTGCCATCTAAATCTAACTACAACTGTTTTAAAAATATGTTGATATCAGCTTAACAATAAATAAGCTGATTTAACCTTGAAAAATAACATTTTGAAGAATATTAAATAAATGGGAATCAGTATCTATCAAATTTATAACAAATTGATTTGAATTTTAACATTATTTAATAAATATAGTATTTATTTAAATTTTAAATTTATTCAAAATAATAATGAATTTTCCCAAAATAAATTTAAATAATAAAAATAACCTAACTTTGATTTTATTCCACCCTTAAATCCATGTTAGATAATAAAATATTAAATGTGAATATTCCTTCTACAACTATGAATAACTTGCAAAAATATTGAAACTAGAAATTTCATCAGGGAATACAGAGTAACGTTTCTGTAAAACAAGTCAAACATTTAAGCTAGACCTATGTTAAATACGTTTTAGAAAATTTCGCTTAAAATGTTGAGCTCAAAATGAACTTCGAATCTTTGTCAATTGTTTTATTTAGTATCATAGATCAAAAGAAGCTAAAAGGTTCAATATTACAGGTTCATTCTAACATAATCAATATTAGTGATTATGTTAAAAGCTTGAAATTCCATTTCATTTTTCGGTTTACACTGTGAGTTATCTAAAAGAAAATTTTGGTATAGTAACTATTACCTAAATTTCTTTATATGTTACCTAACTTTAGGTTAAAACTGTTTTCATATCTTAGGTAATATTGAAAATGATTTTATTCCCCAAGATAGAAATAACTTTTAAAACTCACATATTCACTACTATTTATAACTATAATTTTATCTAGAATTTAAAAATATAAAATAACGTGATTAGATGCTGTTTAATGTGAGTATAATTTAAAAAAAAAAAAAAAAAGAAGTTAAGAACATGTACAAAAACACTGAAATTAATATTTTACAGAATGTAAAACCTACTCGTATATCTTGATTATCTTAATGATAATTTAAATATTAACAATAACATGTAAAATAATTTTCTTAATTAAATTATGAAATATATATCTTTTACCAAGCTGGAATTTGTATGTTTTAAAGATTTTGATGCAAAAAGTTTTTATTGAGTTTTGGACTGGAAAAAGAAAAGCGACCTAGAGACCTATAAGGAATACCAATTTTTTTAAAGCTTTCTTTTGAATTAAATTTCTTTTGTAAAATAAAAAAAAATTACTTTAACTAAAGACATTTATATTAAGAATCTATATAAAGTTTTTTAGAAATAAATAGAAAATAACTTTTCTCAACTAAATATATTTAATTTGCTTAGTGTTATTCTAAAAGGTGTTATAAATAAACAAATTAGATATTTAAAAATATCATTTCTTAATTGGTTAAAAAAATCTCAAGTGCATTACTCCAAAATTGTTTCCACAAATCTAGAATCAGTTTTAAAATTAATCAAGTAAAAAGCCATTTTTTTACATTTTACATAAAAAAAATATTCAGTATTGCTTCATTAAATGAAATTATTGAATTAATTTTGTGCTTTATAACAGTGTTCGAATATTATGTGAAGAAAGAAATCACTCACAAAGTAGTTACTATTTAAAATAAAATTAAAAAAGATTATCCGGGCCAATTATTAATTTTTTAATTTACAAAGTTATGTTTATGTTTCTAATTTTTTTTAAATAAAGTTAAGGGAAATTTATTTAACTAATCACATGTCACATTTATATTTTAAACTTGTTGAGTTTGGAACTCTTTACAGATATAGCATAAACTTTTAAATAAATCTTAAAAAGTCCATCTTAATTAACATTGTTTGCATATCACATAAGATACGAAATCTTAAAAATATTTCTTTCAAAACTTTTGCCCGATCATAAAATGTTTCTATTTATTTTTAATTAATAAATTCTCTGGGGCTTCAAATTTTTATTTAAGTGAGATGAAATTATTTCATAATTATATCATATAATTAATTTCTTGATATGTATAAGTTTCGTAATAAATAAGACATCTACTTGTACTTTTTCTTGGATCGCAAAAATCTATGATTCCGTTTCAGTTAGCTTACATTAAGATATTTTTATATAAACATTTTAGATTCATTGAAAATGGGAGCAAAAGCATCAACTCTAATATTTGTAAAAAGAAAATATATTATTTAAAATAAATTATTATTTTATGATTGTTTATAATCGTTGCAAAAATATGTACTGTTTTATAATATCAGATTAAGTTTGTATCATACATTTTCAGTATTTATTTTAATATTTCCAATCTTTCTGAAAATAAATTAAGTATAACTAATTTTTTAACTACTTTAAGACGAAATTTACTTACAATTTATTAAAAGTTTGCATATAATATTAAATTCCAGAATCTTCCACAATTCTCAGGCATACAATTATACTAATTAAATCCAATAATGACATCAGTGTTGAAATGAACAACCATTTGTTTATATTGATCAAATATTATTTTGGATTAAAAAGCTAGTTGAAGCAAACTAGTTTTTTATAGTATAAAAATAGATATCTATACAATTAATTTACAACTGGCATTATCATATTGGAAAAAGTTTTGTTCGCTCATTAAATGAGGAGAGAACAAACTGACGACGTTTAAAAGGAATTCATGAGAAGCATTTTCGGTAGAGTCATTGAAAGCACTACGAATTTCGTTCTTTATGATTTTGTGATTTAAAAGAAATTATATAAGGAGCCAGACATTGGGCATGTCGTTATAAGTAATCGTATTATATTGCAATGAGTATAATCTATGAATTAGAAACAAATCAACTAAGCTAAAAATGTTTATTTTCAAAACCAATTGTAACCCGAAACAAAGACTGATCACTCATTGTGGGATTGAATACCACTGAAAAATATGTTCAAGTGATTTTGGACGTAAGATGGAGAACAGTGGTGTATAACAGGGCAAGATGCAAAAACTTATTCAGACCGCCTTGATCTGTCCAGAGCTGAAGAAGATGTATTCAATCCAGTAAAATATATTTGCAAAACAAACATTTTTATTCGCTTTTCTCTTGATTTTAGAATTCTGATTGACAAAACTGCCTTTTAAGTTATACTATGAAAAATATGTTAGATATTTATATTTTAAAGTAAGTTAATTTTTAAAATTTTACATAAAACATTTTTGTAGTTGAAAAGAAATATTCTTTATGAATCAAATATATATTAATTTCCTTCATATTACTTTGATATTATGATATAACATGCAAATATATACACATATAACGTCATTAAAATTAAAGAGAAATATTTGTAAGCATATGAGATTCTTCTCTAAAAATTTCAATTTCAGGAGTGCAAAAATATATACAATTTTATATTAAATAGTATGCAGATGTTTAATCTCAAAAATTGAATTTCGAAGTTAAATATTTAGTTAACTATGAAATTTTAATTAAAATAATGGAAAATGAGTTACATAATCTAGGTAAAGCCGTCTAGACTTGATAACATTAAAAGTCTACTAATCTTTATAAAGCTTCACATTCTTTTTGATATAGACAGAATATATTTTCAACTTATATTTGATAAAAAAAATAATTACTTCACATATTCCTTGAAATTTCGTAATACCTATTTCTCAAATTAATCTTGAAAGTAAAACTTTAAGATTTCAAAATAATTATAATTTTTAGGAATAAATATTAAGAAGAGCATTTTAACGATTTGTTGATAAACTTTTCTTCAATAAAGATAATGAATTGTGCTTCATGTTTCTGAATCATGCAATTATTCATCTCTTAATAATAAAAGTTATAATTTTTCGGTAAGAATAATTTCGCTCGTGATAGTTAAAGTTATATCTGAACTACATTATTATAATGTGTTTATTTAATGTTTTGCAAAATAAGAGCTTGTAACATTTAAAAGAAGCAATTTTAACGTTTTTAAATGGTTATGGTATTTTACATTGATGAAACAGTCACTATTGTTAACATAGTCTATCATATCAATTGAAAATATTAAATATTTCTAAATTTTGTTATTGAATTCCAACTTTATTGATTTGTACTATAAGAATCAATTAACGTTTCCGCAATATTTTCAAATTAAAAAAATAAAATGGTCTGCATCTTTAAAGAACAATCTTAATGAAAATCAGAGCATATAGATTAAACTCTTAGTATTAAGGAAACTTCCATTAGTCAATGACTACATATACATGCCGTAGAAAAATAAAACAAACTGTTCTAAATATTTTAAGATATTGAGACTCTAAGTAAAGTATATACGAGTAAGTTTTTGAAAAATTATAGAGAAAAACCAACATTTAAATTTTCTTAATTTTCCAATTTCAGATATTTAAATTTTGAATGTGATTTCTCGCGACTCCTGAGCAGATGCGTGTGAGTATTGGGTTCCGAATAGCTGAAATTCGGAGCAGAAAATAATGAATAATATTCACTATTTTGTTTTACTTTTTGCTTGATAAATGAAGGAATTTTGTCTGAGGAAGGAATTTTGCCACAAATCTGAAGGAATTTTGATATTTAAAACTGAAATCGTGAAAAACTTAAAATGTGAATGACTGAGTCTAAAATGTCACTTGTCCACTGTTTTGACATAAACTTTCTAAAACTGGTTACATACTTTTAATCTATAAACTAATAGACCAATTGTAAGTATTATGCTAACTAATTAAAGTGAAATAATTTTCACTGGGCGTAGATGGTCAAGAATTAAGGGATCTTTTGCTTGATTCCTGTTTCTAACCTACAAAAAATTTCACCTACTTCTTCTTCTACTAATTTGCACTGAGAAGTAAGTTGTTGCGAGAGCAAATAAAAAGCAAAGTAATTTCTCAACTATTTTTATAAAATAAAACTTAAAATTTTTCAATGAAACATATATATCACCCACACACATAGGAAAGTTACAGAAAACTTAAAATTGACAGTTAATTTTAATTAAAAATACATACTTTTTTGAACAAATAAGAATTTACAACATTTTCATAACAAATTTCTTGTTCAAACATATCTTTAAAATAGTATCTTAAATGCTAAATATATCAAATAATCGGAAAAGATATTTTAAAAATAGAATTCATTTAATTCAGTAATAATTTATATATTTACATCAATAAAGGATTATGTTACATTCTTAATTTCAAAGATATAAAGAATACTCACATTATTATTAGGCATGTGCATGGGTATGTATCGTATTCTGTAATGTGAATGCTAGTTTATATGTGCATTGGAATTAGGCATTGCAATTGATTTTTGAAATGTCACTAAAGGTTCCTATTATATTTTTATGCATGATTTAAATGATTATAATTTATAACTATACTTTACCATTAGAATATTTAACTATGGTGTAAGTTGGTTGAGGTAACATTTTCAACTAAGTTATGGTGTAACTTTTTCAGAAGGCATTTTTTAAAATAAATAACATTTAATGCAGACAAAACAATTTGAATAGAAACAAAGAAATTTAGGAAATTTGAAACAGCGCGTCCTCTTAGCATGGGATTAAGAGAGCAAGTGTTCTGAATTCGGTTCAGATGTCACTGAGGGAATGTATTTACCACGCCGACAAAGTGTGCTAATTGGTTGGGTACATTTCATAAAGTGAAAATTTGGCACAAAACTTTGAAAGACAAGTTTTTAGTTTCACCTCACGGAATTCAAGTGTTTTGTAAAAGGTCAAGAGTTTCTCAGAAAAGATATGATGCGTCTCTTCAATTTCTTAGAGAAGTCGTGATGCGTCACCAGTAAACCATATGCATAATTTACAAAAATTCAGATGTAAGATATCAAATAATGATATTGATTTTGATTAATACATAACATTCAATTAACTGTGATAATTATCAGTGATCAGTTTTTATGGAAACGATGGAAAAATAATAATTATTAGAAAATGAATTTAATCTAGAGGGAAAAAATAATTTTTAAAGGAACATTAAATATCAGACTTTAAGGATTGCTACTGATTTGATGCCATATGAAACACGCTACTAACATACAATTCAGGAAGACAGTGTTACTGGCGACCCTGAGATTCTCAGCTCCTACGTGACGCCTGAGTGGCGATAAATGAGTGACAGGGTCAAGGTTTTTAACAATTAACGGGGTGAGAATACTCTTAGGTGACATGCCCCATTCAAGACACTCGCAAAAAATCTTTATCAAAAAGCCGTAAAGAGACTGTGTCATATTTCAGAATGCAAATAGGCCATAATTGTTTGTTACAACATCTTAATAAAATAGACATCATTACATCTAGCTTATGCCAATTTTGTCATTCAGAAAAAATGAGCACAGAAAGCTTTCTTCTCTGCCCAAAATTATACATTCTCAAAAACGTAAATAATAAGCAAATTGAACTGGAATGAGAAACTTTTAAGAAACTTATTTTAAGGATTTAATTGTCTATAAAAGTAAGTTAAAATTTATGCTTCCAAATTAAGAAAATAGTATATGATATTAAACACATTAGAATATCTTGCATAAATGGAAAAATAGTGAATGTAGGAATTTATTCGAATGAAAACTTTTCAATTTTATTAAAATTGTAAAATAAATTATAATGGCAAAAATTAATATTTTATTTCATAATTGTGTAAAACATAATATTAATTATAAAATTTAATTGAATATTATAAAATAATTAAGGAATTATTAATTTTACATTGATTGATAAAAATGTATTTTTATCTCAATTTTAAATAATTTTGACAGTATGTATATATCATTTCATCTATATTCCTTTACATATTTTCTCACTATTTTAAATAATTATTTTATGTTATTTTATAAAAGAATAAATACAAAATTGTTAGCTTAGCCGATACCATGTGCATTTTATTTCTATAATATAAAGATAGATTAAGTAACTTTATAGAAATTAAAGGAAAATAACTTTAAATTACATAACAAGTTAAAAATTAACTGCCAAATATTAATAAATATAGCAATTTTTATCATTTTTATTGTTATTAATTAGTACAATTTGATCTAAGATGTACCTAAAATATTATTTCAATGGAGTTGGTAATTATATGAACGTACAATCTATGCGCTGCAATGGATACTCGCTGAGTACTTTGCAAGAAGTGCCTGATGCCTAAGTTGCGCTTGCAACCATTCTGCATTACGCGTTAAGGGACTCTAGTTGAAGACTTTATAATTTCCATCAGTCATGCTAAAGTGTTTCACAATATAATCTTAATTGCTACTAAGATTGTTGTATAAGGATGAAGTCTTTAGTGAACGAGGACTTAAATGAGAGCTTCCAAGTGCGATAGATGCAAATTTCAGATTTATTTCAACGTTTCAGTAGCAATATTTCTAGAAATTAGAAATGAGCTTAATTAATGTTTCTGCAAACAATCTTATATTTATTGGACTCTACTCTTTTACTTTGATGATATGAAATATGCAGAATATAGTTAATAATCTTAATTAACAGAAACTTTCCTGTAAAGATGTGCATATATATGTCTATGAAGATGCTCAGACACACAATGTATGTGTTTATATGGGAGAAAGGGTACGCATCTACTGTTCCCAAACCAAATATATTCTTTTTAATTTTATTAGCATATTACGTAAAACAAATCTGTAATTAAAAAATTAAATAAATTGTTGATCGAGATATGTAAAATGTTGATAAAATGGACCATTGAATTCAAAACATTATTTGTCACAAAGCAAAATAACCGTCATTGTGAACGATGATCAAGCCATGGGTCGATTTCAAAGTCAAAACAAATATGCGTGCGTTTCAATCAATTTTAAATTAAGATATATGAAAATGTTTGGTAAAAAAATTATTTTGCAATGTACAATTGGTTCACAGGAAAAAGTTGTCAGAATACTAAAATTGAAGAATAATAATATAAAAAAAATTTAACAAATTAGTCTTGGTTAAATTATAAATTTATTTTATAAAATACAAAAGTAAAATGTTTGAACTGAAAGTGAATTTTCAGATTCATGCAGAAGAATGCTACAATTCTTTCTTGTAAATTTTCCAAAAATGTAGGCAACTAACGCCATCTGTTAGTTCATACCAAAAGAAATATTTAAACATCAAAGAAATGCTGAATTGAAATTACGAACGCGTAAAGACCAGGTTGCTCATAAATAAGCAGCAGAAAACAATCCTTGTTGAAATTTATTGCAGATATTTTGCTACTTTCACGCTGCCCTTGGAAAAAGCTGGTTGCGCAGTGAGAAGGTTAAACAAGGATTTGTTAGAAAAATCCCGTTACTTAAAATTAACATGATAATCTTTAATTATGGCTGTCAGTGTAGATATTTTTGCTTCAGGCTCTATAAAAATGCTTCCACGCTGTTTGTGTTGCAGCGCTCTTTGGAAAGTTTACCGTTCATAGTTTTTTTTTTTTTTTTTTTTTTTTTTTAAATTTACCCATACATTATAGTAGTTAAACAATTTGATACTTCCTCTTTATTTAATGGATTTACACAGTTTTGCCCCTATTTGTATCTCTTTCGATAGTAAAATTGTTTTCCTTCCTACCGCTTTGACGGCAATAATGGTTGATAAAGTTTTGGAAAAATATTTCATTGAATAAGTTTTATAGATAGTTTATTACTGTTAGATAAATTTAAAACTAAAATACATTAAAAACCGTAACTCTTTCTATTTTCCCTGGTGTTTGTGACTTGTGTGTTAGAATACTTGAATACTGAACCAACAAGGTTGAGGAATTCTGTTCTAAATTAAAATGAGTGGTCCGTCAGCTGTATACAGGTTAAGTATATCTCATCACACACTGATATTAAATGTTCTTTTTAAATTTATAGCTTACATTAAAGTTTATAATTTAATCGATTTCCTTTTTTTAACATCATGTCTTTTTTGTGTGAACTACTTTTGTATTTTATAAATTACTCCCGAAAATTTTCTCATTTAAATTACGTTAAATGAAAAGTATTAATTTTACAAAACATAGCAAAAATACTTTTAGCTTCAAATTTGACTATAAAAACAAAGTGATTTTATAAAAAACACTCCATAAGAGCTAGTTATTTTCTTGGAATATTTTATGTATCCACTAAGTAAATAAATAAATAAATAAATAAAAACAGTTTTCTATCATTTTTCAGATTCAATTTGCTTTAACTTCGATATTTTGAATAGACTTTGTGTGTGAGAAAGAAACTTATTTTTTTGATGTCTACTTCGATTACATGATTTATGCTCAGTCCAAATATAAGTGAATGGAGATTTTACAATTGATATTAAAAAATAAATTATTGATAAACACTCTGCATATTATAATTTAACTAACAAAATTATTTTCTTTCAGAAGAATTTAATTGATTTGATATTCAATTCTATCAAAATATATGAAAATTTATCTAAAATTATTACCATGGATTTCTACATCAGTTACAATGTGAAAATCTTTAATATTAGATGGAACTTAAAAATGAATACTCAAGGAATTAAAGGTGTACAGCAATTTAAATATTTACATGCAGTCGTGTAATTACATTATAAACCATTATATTTTTACCTTAATCTTGATAGATTTAAAAAGTTTAATCTAAATAAGGTCTATGAGTAATCAATTACTTGGTAAAATACACTGCTGGGCAATTGCTCAGGACGGATAACAGTATCATCCATAGCAACCACAAAATGAAAGGAAGCAAAATGTGGAAAATTAGAATAAGTGCGGGATATAGTAAGAAGAAGTATGCGTATGCAAATTTTTTTCCACGTCTGTTCATTACGTGATAGCGTTCATAAGAGCTTTAAAGGTTTTGACGCGTGTGGACAGTTGTTTCAAGTCAATATTTTACAGGAAAGATTTAATAGACGAACTTGATATTGTTGGCATGTCTTCCCGATATTACTTAGAGAATATTATGCGTGACCGAATCATTGGAAAGATCGAAGAAGGGTGAAAAATAACAGATGTTGCAAGGGAGTTCGACATAGCTCACAGCGTTGTTTCACAGCTGTGGAAGTAATTTAAAACTACTGGAATGAATAGTAGGCAGCACGGGGGAGGTCGTGTTAGAAGTACGACGCCTGCTGAAGACAGATATATCGTCTTATCAGCAAAAAGGTACAGTCGCACCACAGCACAGAAGGTGGCAAATCAGATTCTTTCTGCTCTAGAAGAAAGCAGGTCTCCCGAAAAAATGTTGCCAGACGCCTGAGGGGAGGAGGACTATAATCCCGCAAGCCTGTTGTGTGTGTCCCATTGACCAGACAGCAACGTACTGCCCATTTGCAATGGTGTCGTCAGCATCGCAATTGGACTGAACAGAACTGGGAATGCGTACTATTCTCAGATGAGGGTAGGTTCAGTCTGTCATCGAATTGTAGACGCAACTGGTCTGGCTCTAGAGTGGTACTGCTTATCGTCCAGAAAATAAGCAGGAAAGGGACCGATATCTGACATATAGTGTCATGGTGTGAGCAGGCATCATGATCAATAGCTGCACGCCCCTACATGTGGTTGCGAATGGGACTATGATTAGCCAACTCTACATTAATGAAGTTCTACTTCCTCATGTTCGTCTTTTCCGTGATGCTGTCGATGATAAATTTGTTTTTATGGACGACAACGAACATTTCATCAAACACAAGCTATTCAGGATTGTCTAGACAGCGAGGGTATTCAATGCCTCTATGGCCATCACGTTCTCCAGACCGAAACCCCATTGAAAATGTGTGGGATGCTTTGGGGAGGCAAGGTGTGGTCGAAACGTCCTCTGACAAACAAGAACACCCTCACCTGTGCACTCACAGAGGAATGGGATTAATTGCTTTAACAGCTGCTGGGTAAGGTTGTGCAAAATATGATATAACGTGGGGAATGTTGATTCCTACTCCACGGTGGACATATCCCGCAGTGTTACCTTTCTTCACAGTGACTTCTGACTTTTAGATACATTGTTCCATTTTTTCGTATGCATCATCAAATGAGCATTTTTTTTTCTTTCAGATGTTTCACAGCTTTTGTACTTTCCAGAACAACAAATATTCTTTATTCTAAAGTCTGAACAGTTTCGCAACTATATTTTTTCCTACTAGGCCTCATGTCTCGCTTCATGTTATGCTACATTGTAATTTGTGATCCGTCCTTAGCAAATGACCAGTGTACCATCTCCTTATTTTTGTAATGGGAAATATAAAATAAGAAATTATAGCTTGCATTTCTAACAACATATATTTTTTATAACATATTTTACAACAGGAAGCAACATTTTTGAAGCATTACAATTGGAATTATTGACAGTAATATTAGTATGCAGTGATGTAAGTATTAAATTATTTCTTTCTGTGGCTTAAAACATAAAATAGTAGCATTTTACTTTAATAACAACCTATTAATAAATCAAAAATGACCAAAAATTAAAATAATTTAATTATAAATATGATTTATCTCACATGTTTAAAAAGTTTACATACTATTGCTATTAGACATGTAAAAATATAAATGTAAACAAATCATAAAACACATGTGTATACATAAATTTGCATATTGTGGAAAACAATATTGCAAAAATAAACACTGCATCTGAAAATCTTGTAAAAATTACATACATTCTATCGCAAACGTCCTGTTTCTCAATATGTCATATTTTTTATGTTTTTTTTATACAATTTTAAGTATGAAATGCATTGATTTGTCTTTTACACATTATTAATCCTGGTACTACTAATCTAAAACATACTCCTAATTATTCTGATACAATAATAAAATTTCTTGTTAACATTTATGTTTAGATATAAGAATGATTTCATAATTAAAAATGATTCCCATAAATGGAAAAAATTGACAGTATATTTGTTTGATATTTTGGTACTAATAACTCACCAAATACGACTGCAGTAGCAAACTTACATCGTATTTGCTGACAAAAAGAAATTTAACTGAGTTAACTACCTTTCTTTTTATAAGGCAACAAAAATGCTTACAATGCTTCCATTAGTAATATCAATTTTAGATTATCAACCCGTTCTCGAATTATTTATTTAAGTTCAGCAAAGATTTATTAATGAATTTGAAACCGTGATTGATGCTGTTAAAATAGGCTCAGAATAACTCGTACTGTTTAAAAGATACTAGCTTGTATAAGATAAAAGAGATCATTTTAAATTATTATTTTATACCAATTTTATAGCAAATAGAGAAATCAATATACATTCATAATAAATAAGCATTCAACCATATTTAATTTATGGTAGAGTATGATTTTGAGAGATGTTTGTTTTGTGTCGTATGTTTGAATATCATTACTATTTCTATTATATATAAATACTTTATCATTCGTATTATCTCTAAGTAAAAATATTTCACTGAAAGTAATTCTTATAAGAACAAAAATATAGTCAAAGAACATTTTAAGGACATTGTTAAGTTCATCATTTTCATGTATCATACAAATTAATTCAAACTCATTATTTTTTATAACCTGTGATAAGCTATAATAATATTTCTCTTTAAAATAAATCTTAAGTCCTGATATTCCCCTTATGTTGATTTTTAAGGAATACAGAAAACTATTTAAACGTTAAGACTTATCAAGAATTCATGTAAATATAAATTTACTTGCAAATATTGCATAAATTCATTGTGTAAGCAAAATAAGAGCTCTAATATGTTTATTAGATATGTCAATTAACTAGATATGTAATATTATTAATAGATTTGCAGACATATAATGTAAGAATTACAATATTTTATTAATTATGACACAGAATTTACCACATAAAATTAATTTATTCATATATGAGCAGCATATTTTGATTACCTTACTTAAAATATTTTCTTAAAAAAATATTTTCTAAAATCCCAATAATAATTTTTGCATTTTAAAAGTATGAATTTTTCATTTTTATTAGATTTTTATTAGAAATGATTTTCTTATGATAAATGATGAAGAAATTAATGACTTTATCATCTACTAGATGTCTATTTATACTGAATAAAATGATAAAAACTTAATAATCATGTGACATATGACACAGAAATACATATATTATAATTACAAACGCTAGACATAAGAATAACCAAATACATGAAACAAAGGACAATTAAAATGTCGATGCTCTAAACATTCTTATGGTTAAAATGGCAATGTTTCAAATATCCAATATATTTAAACAACAACAAGTGGCATCATCTTCAGTTGTTTCTTTCACATATGTAACATTTCGTTAAAGTGGTGAAAAATGATATAATATTATTTATTTTTAATTTATTTATGGATTACAAAATCTTTTATTGAATTATTCTAGTGTTGCTCATGGTAATATAAAAGGCCCCACAAAATGTTTCATTATTATAAATACTTTAAATGTTTAATTTAAATGTATCTTATATTAAGTGATATTTATGGCCTCTAATATTTTGATCACATAAAATCTCAATAATTAAGAGCTGAAAATTAAGAAAATATAAAATATTTATCCTATCATCAGTAACTATGATTGCTTAGTTTACGAGCCATTTCTGTTAGTAATATGCCGCTTAACTTCAAATTTGATCCTCAAATTTAATATATAAGAATTCACCTATAAAATGTAGTAATTCTGCTTATAATTACTATATATTGTTTATAAAAAGCAATACACAGATAATCATTTCTTTTAAAATATAAAATATTAAAAATGATCGTTATAAATCATGCTACTTATTTTTTCCAGAAATCCAATGCATACATGTGCTTGAAATTATTTTAATCTATAATAATATCAAATAGCATTATTTACTGTTAAATTAATTCAAGTAACAATTTACAAAAAATATTTTCATTAACTTATTAATGGCCCAAAACTAGGAAAATATATTAACACTATAATACATGCAACTTGGCAAATCACAAATATGCACACTCTAGCTTACACCAATTTTACGCTTATAAAATAAATGTACTCACCTTATATATATGACGGAAACACATTTACAAAAATAATTCCATACATATAATAAGTGCATTCATAAACATAAACAATAAAGAACAGAAAACATGAAAATAAACGTCCTACTGTTTCTTTAACGAGAGCATTGTAGTTACTGAAATTCACTGGGTCAAAGTTATTGATTTTGACAACATTTATTGATTTGGACACAAGACTAAACATAAAAGTTAAATGAATACTATAAGATAAATGCCGAAATATCTTCAAATGCTGTCAAAAAGCATTCTCTCCCATAAGATTAGTTTCTACATTCATTTTTTTTAAGGAGCATCGACTTGGTAAATTTTTGCAACCATAATCTCTCATGAGTACTAATTTGCATTAATTTCATGGATTTTGTGCTTTATTTATATTCTAATTTCTTAGATTATTTTATTTTCTTAAATAATTCACCTTTATTTTATGGAAATGTGATAGGAAGAATAACTACTTTTTTCTTTCTGGAAAACCTTATTGATAAGAAAATAAGGTTCATTAGTGAATTGAGTGATGACGCCTAATATACTCATTAAAACCTTACTTTATTAGCTTTAATGTAACTATTTTTTCTGCTTCATATTTATGATACGGACTGTCGAAATAAGAATACCTAGGAAGAGTTATTAAAAGGTTTTTCTGGATAGAGAAAAATTTCTATTATAATATTTTCATAAATAAATTTGTTTTTACTTTTATTATTTAAACTAATTATATTTTTTCACAGTACGTGAAATTTATAACACTTTATTAAATTTGTATTTTTTTTTAATTTTTATTATTTTAAAATAAAGCCTTTATATTCTCATGCTTACAAATTCCAAGTTTATGCTTCATAATAATTCTTGTTAAATGCTTATCTTCATTAGAACAGTTACTTATTGTTACTTCAATTATTTTCCTAATAACTTTCTTTTAAGTCCTTGATCTTAAGAAATGGAAAGCTTAGTTCTTCATTTTTTATGACTATCATATAATGTGTTTATGTGTTATATGAGGAATAATATATAGCTTTTATTCTATTGAGAAGCATTAAATACATTAACAAAAAATTAAAATTACTTACAATAATAACACACACACACACAAATACAATAAATCAAAAAGCAATAAAATTCTCTCTCAAAATAATTTATCCATAAGAAAAATGGGTAAAATATTAAATTGTCATTTATGAATATATTTAATAAAAAAGTAGTTTTTAATGTACATAAAATTAAAAAGTTTTATTTGATTTTACAATCATGAAGAACTAGAATACAAAATTTCATAAGGATCAAGTTTATTAATCAATATGGCACCCACTAATAAAATCTAAGCAGATAGAAACATATATCGATTATAGTTAAAGAATTCATATTAACTAAAAGTAGGTTTTTTTTTCACCGAATTAATTATTTGTATTAATTAACAGACAATACGTGAATTGTTTTATTATATTTTTTAAGTTAATTCTGACCTTTTTCTTAGGTACATATAATAATTTTATATAATTAGTTCATACATACAAAATTAGTAATATTATAAATCAAATTTTTAAATGAATTATTAAAACTTATTAAGTTAAGAAGTATAAGTTGTTTCCAAATATTCTTTAATAAATTTATAAGTGTGCCAAGTAAACTCTCATAAAATTGATTTAATAGAATCATACAGTGATTTAGTGTTTATCATAAGTGTTTCCCGCTTGTAAAATATTATTGTATATGTTCAAACAGCATTTCACTGGAAAACGTTGCTCAATTTTTGCACAATACTCTCAGTTTAAAATTCTTAGAGTTAAAAACTTTAAGTAACATTCTAATAAAAAACCAGACATTTTACTCTCCTATCAATAAACAAAAATATTTTTAACTTAATTGCATATTTCAAAATTACACGTAGTATAATTTTTTAGCAATGGTACATACAAAAAAAAAAAAAAACAATATTGCTCTCTTTTTTTATTGTTACTTTTTATTTTTTTAGTAACTGATCCTTATATATTAAATTAGAGGACTGATTAAAAGTTTTGTTCAATTTTCAACAAAGTGTCCGTTACATATTTGATTTTTAAAGTATGTAGTTTTATGAAATCATTTAATCATTATCATAGAAATAAAATACTACTAAATTTTAAATGGTTCGCCATGGTGAAAAACGTTTTTATTAGCAACATTACCCAAATATTTGATGCAAAATTTTAATTTTATATTGCACCAGGTTTATTCTAAAAATTACGAAGTGTTATAACTATATTATTCACTTTTGATATCATATTAATAAAGCTGGATGATAAATTAATACTATTTTTCAAATAAATCCATGTAATTTTTCAATTTAAATAATAAATAATTCTAATTTTTACCAAATTTTTAAACTTATACGCATTTGAAAATATTTAAAAAATTCAATATTATTAAAATATTTGTGTTTAGTAAATATAGTTATATACACTTGTTTCATTACCAATGAGTCTTCCACCAATATTTTGGAGGAATAAAACCTCATTTTTTATAAAGTTACAAGCTATCAAATTTAGAAATTTAATTTGCAGACTTAATTTATAGCTATTATATTTAATTTATAGACAAAGATGCTGGTAGAAAAATTATTATTGAACAATATTATGCACAATTTAGTTATAACAGTTTACAAAAATGCTGAGGAGGCTCAGATTTTTGTGGGTTTTATCTTTTAATGATCATAAAATGTCAATGTTTATTAATAAAATATTAAAGGTATTTATCTAGGATCTGTGGTATATTAATGATAACATTTTAGGGCTTTTAGATTAATATAAAAAGCAATGTTATGAGCTTTGCTTGGGCTCACCAATATCTCTATTGCTTTGAAGACTCATATCACATTACCGGTAAAATTTTACAATCGGGTAACTCTTGATATTTTGGGTAATTTTTCTGCAGCCAAGATGTGCCACTATACAGAAGCCTTACAAAGATAGATTTACCAGGATTACTAGAAATTAAAATCTATTGCCAAAATATGTCACCAAAGTGATATGTACTCAATTTTACACCAAATCCTACATCGCCTTTAATTTCAAATACCATTTTCTATTGTAATTTATGCTTTGATAGTAATTTTAATGAAGGATACTTAGATTATAATGATATTTGGATTGTTATTTTATTGAAAATCAGTTCCAAATGATCAAACTTTGTATGTTTTCAAGGAAAATGTAATTTCTTTTGAATAATTAGACATATATTTGTTTTTCTAGAATTCCATATTACATACACAGCAATAATTCGCATATTTAAGATGAAATTTGTTTAAAATCATTTAACAAATATTAATTCATTATATATTTAGATAAATAAATTTATTTGACATAAAATTGTATTAAAAATAATCATGCCTAAAATTCAAAATACAAATAATTATTTCAATTTCATTTTTCAAATTAACCTTAGTTTTGAAAAAAAAATTGCATTTATCTTTCAATTTTTGAAATTGAAGGGCGATAATATTAAAAAGAGTCAATAATGCTACAAGCTTTTTATTTTTTTATTTTCTTTAGAGATTTAATACAGTTTACTTTTTACATGAACCATAAACTTTTCATTCACTTTCATTCAATTCATTCATTTATTTAAAATTGACTGCTGAATATTTACACAAGACAAATGTTTGGCAGTTAGCTAAACAGAATCATGTCTATATATTCTATATATTTCGGTGCTTTCACATTTTTCGTTATGTAATACATCATTTTTATTTAGTTTTTATAGTCTAACTACCATTATGACTATAAAAACTAAATAAAAATGATGTATTTACTCATTTGTTACTTATTCTTTACAATAAACAATCATATAAATTATATTTTAGTAATATATCTTTTGGGGTTTGAAATCAACGCTGATTTCATTTTTTCCATATTAAGACATCAAGGAATTTTTTTTCTTTTTCTTTTATTGCAATCAAAATTAATTTTTAGTATAATCAACATATTATAGCCAAATAATTTATTATAATCAAAACTAATTTGTATTTATATTTAAATTGTAGAAAAATTGATCCTTTGACATAAAATTACTTTTAAATAAAGACACTTTTATATATTTGGTGAAAAGTTTTATTTTATTTGTTATACCAAAACGATTGTTTTTCAGATTTTTGAGCAGTATAATTTGCAATTCTGTTTCATAAACATTGTATTTGACATGCGTAAATTTCCAAGATAGAAAGTAATATTTAACTCAAAACGTTTAAAAAAGATGTGTATCCCTGGAGTTTTCAATTTATTTACATTTTGAAATCCGAATTAAAAAATAAAAATATATTTTTCATTACATTTCCATCAAGAATACTAATGTATAACTGTGTCTTTAAATTATAGAAACAATATACATCATGCATTTTACAACATTTCTACAGAAATGACATCTACTACGTATAAGCACATTAGAGATTAATAATGAATTCATCGTTCAATATTTATTTACATATTTCTGTGCAGTTTAGTTTTAAAACATGCGCAGAAACTTCCGAACAATCAGGATCCAGAAATTGAAATTTTTGTAACACTTTTGGAATACACTTCAATGCACACAATCACAATTCATTTTATTTTTTTAATTTTATTGAATACTTCAATTTATTTTTGGAAAAAAATTTATTTTATACCATAAATGTTTTTCAGGGAAAACACATTGTATATATATATATATATAAATCAATATTACTAATAAAAAATATTGAGTTGCTAGTTTCATGTTTTTTCAGCGAAATATCATTGAAATTAAAAATACTTTCTTTTTGAAATTAAAATTTAAAAGAAATTAAAATATTAATATTCAACACTCATCCTCTTTTCTGAAAACATTTTTTTCTTGAATACTGCACATTTTCTACAGCTAATTTTATGATTTACAGTATTTTTATGACTAACAAACAATGCAAGCAGTTTTGAAAGATATACTTAATCACTGTAATATTATTTGGATTTTATAAAGATAGTTACCCTTTTTAAATGTTATTTATTAGATTTTTATTTAAAATATATTTTATTATAAAATAAAGTAAATAAAATATAGACTAAATGCACTTGATATAAAGTTTTTGCTTAGTTTCAAACTGAATTGCCCTGTGGACTGCCCAGATATACTGAAATGATCATGGATGCTACTTTTGGCACAAATGAATCTAGGAGACCTATTTCTGAGTTTGTGTAAGGTTGTTTTTTGACGGATTTTTTTGTGCACTATGTAACTTGATTTTTATTATATCATAGATACAGAGAAATAATATTATGTAGAAAATTCTATTTATGCAACCCTAGTAGTTAAGTCATAGCGCGTGCACAATACGTCATCTTAGCAACATTTCCTCAACGCCAAAAAAATCAGAACTAAGCATCCTGAATCATAGGGCATATGTGTCCTAATTTTTACTTACCATCTTTAACATCTCTAAAGTATACTTAATAAATTTAATAATAATTGAAAGTTATCACCAGTCAATTCTATTTTTAACAAATATTTAAGAAGTGTAATCATAAATTATAATCAAATATTTTATTCTCAATTTATGATTCAATTTTAGTGAAACTGATTGGAGTGATACAATTATATTTCATGACTTCGAATATCAGTGCAAAGCGAACGTCTTCTGCCGGGCTTATGACTTTTCGATTTTGCCACAAAATGTATTTTTCAAAGCAAATACCTAAAGCAAATGCTACAATAAAAAATCTTTTTTATAAAATAATATAATTTTATAATGAAAAAATCATTCCGTATGGTATTTTGTTCACATGTTTTACTAATGTTTTACACTGATAATTTACTCGTATCTTAAATATTACAAAATGACATAGATATGCCATATAGGTCCTAATATTTACATATTATATACATTTTGAGAATATCTCCAGTAATTTATTTGCTAAATAATAAAATTCTTATCGATTTTTCCTAAATACTTAATTTTTAATTTATAAATGTATGGTACTTCTCTTTTATAGTAACATATTTAAAAAATATTATCAACTTTTTTATACTTTATGAATACTTATCAAGTTTGCTTGCCCTCATATTTGCATAGGTTTGGATTTTGTATCGCTCCCATATGTACTCGGTCCAGACAATGTCGCATTTTTGATACCACTCATATGAACTCGTGTTTTGCAACTGTAGAGTTCAGAAATATTGAAAGGCTAATTAGCGTGATTCTAAGCATTTATAATAAATAAATAAAGAGAATGCTTAATAACATTTTAATTTGTAGTTTTTGTCCAGTAAACAGTAATTTAAACACAATAACTTGTATCATATTTACAGAATTTGTAATTTTTAGATTATAAATTAAAAATATTGTTCTGCAAATTTTTAAGCATAGCAACTATAAAGAAAATAATTTTAAAAAATACTTTAAAAGTTGCTTCTAAAATATTTAAACAAATAATTTTCATGATTTTTATTCAGAAAAAAATTTTATACATTTTAAAGATTGAAACATAATCGTAATTTTTTAAGGCTTTAATGCTATTCTTATTTTAATGTGTTGTTTTTAGTATTTATGCTTACATTAAATTTTTCAATAGAAAATTCCTGTAATTATATGTAATTTTTATCAAGAGGAAATATGCTATATTAAATGTAAATACACACACACACCGGTATATATATATATATATATATATATATATATATATATATATGCATACATACATAAATTTTATAGAAACAGAATTAGTTTAGAAAAATATAAATATCATCTTTAGATAACAAACTAATTGGTCAAAACCTAGAAAAATTTGTGTAAAATTTTGAGGTACATATTGATCAACTAAGCTTAATTTTCACATAATTTTGTTTTTAAAGTAAAAATTTGAATAATTTGATATTTCTTAAAGTGTAATTTTTGACTTAAGCAAGCCTTAAGGTTCATTACATAGAAATGGGATTCTGGGATTCTAAGAAATATTGTGGTAGTTTATATAACAATATATATATATATATATATATATATATATATATAATATGTATAATATATATATATATGTATATATATGTATATATATAATATATATATATATATATATATATATATATATATATATATATATATATATATATTAGCTAATTAGCTAGATTATTCTTTTTCTTAGAGAGAAACGAGAAATACTTCCTGATATCTGGTTAGTGAGGAATATTTTATTACTTGCATTACATATGCTTGAATAACGCAGCAAATATTTTGTCTTTTTAGTTTAACGTGTCACTTTATTTTATAGATATCGACACAAAAATAGATGCTTAAATTATTCTGAAAAGATGCATCCCTATTCGATTGTTAGAGTCAATCGAAGTTTTTTTTCACCTATCAACCTCAAAAAATTTCAATAATAAAAAAAAAATACATTCAATAATATATAATTCATATTATCATCGTGAAATATTTAACATTGTGAGTTGATGTCATTTTTACTAAGAGTTACTAATCATAAACTAATGCAATAATTTTCACACTGAAATATTTAACTGAATATTTCTCTAATATATGGACAAGACTCGTAATGTTTAGATTAAAATACAAGCTACATACATGTGACTATATATTTAATTGCTTGGATTTAAGAAGAAAAACAGAATATTTTATGCAATTATTTCAAAAATTAAAATCGCTTTATCCATTTTTTACTTATTGTCTAATTATGTGAAGAAGAAACGAAGATATGTTGCTAGATACGTGAAGATATAAATTAATTTTTTCATATATAAGTATTTTTTTTAATAAATAGATATTCTCTGAAAGATTTATTTTACTTTCTTCTCGTTTAATTGATAATATATTTGAATAAATAGTATGGTTTTATTTTTGTACAGCGATATCCTGCCATAAATATAAATATGGCTGAGTGTGGATGTATATTCGAAACTCAGAAAATTAGATTAATATTGCTCTGATAATTTTTGAATAATCAAATAACAGAAAGTTAAAATTTAAAGACAAGTATGTTTCTTTATGTAATTCATTTCAAACAACAAAATGTTTATTGGGCTACAAGAATATATAAAAATATTTGCTTTTCTTTATATAATTTCTCGTTAACTCTTTTTTTTTTTTTTTTTTTTTTTGAATACATAAAACTCTTAAAAGCGGAATATATTTTAAAGCTATTATTTGTTATTAAGACTTGCCAATATGCGCGTATTTTCATATTTTTGATAATTTGAATGAAACAATTCATTTTTAAATTTGTTATTACTCAAAGATGACAATTAAATTAATAATAACTTATAAAATTAATTTTCTCTAAACTAAATTTTTATGGAAACTACTCGCATACACATACGGTATAAATACTATATAATCCCAAAATATCAGGGTAGTTTTTCATTAATGTTTTTAAATCACACTTTAATTTTTAAAAAATGAAAAAATTTAATATATATATATTATAGAAATTTAAATGATTATATAAAATGCAATTAAGTTTCTCTCTCTGTCGCATAAAAAGAGTTTGTGTATAATTCCATAAAATTTCACAAAAATTTTAATAGTTAAAAGCATATATTTTAAAATAAAATTGTTGTTGACACTTTGAAAAGCTGAATTTCCATAACATTTGAGTTGTATAAAATATTAAAATACTTTCAAGATTCATTATTAGATTATTCTTTGAATTTCGACTGTGTTTGTCCAGACAATGGAAAAATATAAACACCAATTTATTTTGTTCAAATATAACTTAGAATTATAAGTTTGGTCATGAGATAAACACACTTAACATATATTTTAAATGAATAAACTCACAACTAGTTTACTTTCAATGAATTTAGTAAAATTATTTTCCTTCATAGTTAATTTTAATGAAATATGTGATTGTAAGATATAATATAAACTGCAACTGTTTTGAAATTTCAAATTGTAATAAAACACCACATATTCTGTTAAATATTATAAAATTTAAGTTTTCAAATTTCAAGTTTATTTTTGCAGCTGCTTTTATTGATGTAGACTATCACACGAGGGAGTTTATTGTCAGCGGCATAATGAATTTGATAAATTAGTACACATGAAGTACATGAAATTCTAAAATTCTGACTAATCTAGAAGGATTATTTTTCAAAAATACTGTAACGTAGGGTCTAAACATTTGGTTTCAGATATTTCGTCAAAAACTTACAAACATATCATCCTAATATTTTTGATAAGACAATAATATGTAAGCATCAGACCTGTTAATGAAACTTTCTTATCCTGTATGGAACAACATTTGTAAGAAATATTTTTGATAAAAATAATGAAAATAGGTATCTGATGTATCTAATGAAAGACATTTGAGAAGCAAATATGCGTTGGAAATATACAATAACAGTGCAACATCACTTTTAATTTCTTTGCATTATAAATATGTGAGAAATGTAAGCAACTCAGTTCGATTATTAAATGCAATTTTCTGTATGTGTGGTGACCTCCTCAGGCATGATTTTTCTGGATATCATCCACTAAAATTATCAAAAATATTAAAAATCATCTCATGGGGTTTCCAAATCATGGACTAAATTCACAAACTCTTGTATTTTAAGTTGCATTGCAGATCATTGCTCGAGACCTATAAATATCATAATTCTAGATATGAATATATAAACTAAAATATCAATTGAATGGTTCCAATAAACAAAATCAGATTGCTTAACACACGCATGAGAGTAAAGCATAAAATAAGAAGTTATTCTTAAATATCCTCTTAATTCATAACATTATTTTACTTTGTTTTTTATTTAATTCTTTGATGGTATGGGACATCATTTTATCTATATGATGTATAAATGGGGAATGAAGAGATGTTATTTTCCAAAAATTGCTTCATATCTTTAAGGTATTTTCTTACCAATATTTAAATATTCATTAAAAATTTAAAAAGTAGAATTAAATTAAACGAAAGATGATGTTATGTATGCGTAGTATTAATTTATTTTTTAAACAATTTTAAAAAAGTAAAGATAAGGATTATTTCTAAGATGACTAAAAGTGAATTTTAATTTTTTTTTCAGTAAAGTTTCACATAAATGCTATTTTATCAATAACAAGGAATTATTGTACTTTAAATGACAGAGTTAATAGTAGTGTTAAAAATTATACTAGGCATATTACAAAAAATGGGATATAATTTAAGGATTCAAAAATTTTACTATTAGTGTTATCACTGAAAAGTTATCTAGGAATACACAGATTTTATAAGAATAAAATAAGAAACTTTTTATGAATTAAAAAGTAATCGCTCAAGAGAAATACCAAAGATTTACAGTCAATATTTAATTATCTTTCGTTAATATTAAAAATATTTTATAAACTGTTTTTTATGCATTAATAGTTAAATATTTACAGAAAAACATTATACTTTTATATTTTAATAAAATATTTGTTTATAATTAAAATACATTTCTTTATTTTATAACTGTTTTAAAATTCATTCACTTATTTTGAAAAATCTTTAATGTAAGTTTTGCTATTGATTAAATAATGGAATTCATATATGACTAGTAAATATTTCTTTTATGAAATTTTCAATAAAGTGAATAGTTAAGTAATATACTCTGAGTAAACAATCAATCATACAACTAATAAAGAGAACGGTGAATAGGTAAACATAATGATTTTTTGCATCAGCTTCATTCATAAATAAGTGACTTTTAAGAATAGAATATTTCTTATAAAATGAAAAACCAATATATATAGCTCAGTTTTAAATAATTTTTTTTAATTAACACCTTAAAAGGACGAAATTTCAACTTCAATGAATTTATACCTTTATGAAGACGGAAATTTCTTTAGTAATGACTGTTTTCAGTTAAAATAAATGGTAAATATTTCAGATATGATATAATTAAAATATTACATATTCTTTTTTTTTTGTATCCCAACTATTTTATAAATGTAAAAATAAAAAAAATCGAGAAAAGTAATCAGTTTATAGAGTATATTAGGTAATCCTAATATAAGAATTAAAATAATGTAATATATGCTATCAAAAATTCTAAACAAGAAAGTAGGAAAAGTGATATATTTTTCGAAATAATTAATCTTTATTTAAGAATTCAATTTTCCTTCATAAATTAAGCAATTACACTTGGAAATCAATGTCATTTAATCTCAATTTTTAAAAGTTATGGAATGGCTAAAAGCCTTACATATTTTTTATTTACAATCTATTCTAATGCAACTCATAAATATTATTTACAAAAGTAAAAATAAAAATTCAAAATTATATTTCGACATTTATTTATAAATATTTTATTTAAAATCATGAATTATTCTAGCGTTTTATCATCCCCTACATTTGAAAAATGTTTACAGTTTCGTTTTAAATTTTCCTTCAAACAAGAGAGATTTACATATCCATAATAAATATAAGTTTCAATGAAAAGCTTTTTTGGTTAATAACATATATCAAATAAGTTTAATTTTTACTTTCGTTTAACTATGAAGAAAATTGTCTGCATATCGTTGTAAGAGATCTGCCTTTCCTGAAAAGTTATCTTGTAAAATATTGTAATCTATCTAAACATTTTTAGAGTTGTTGATATTGAAAATGGTATAGTGTATCATTGTATGAGAAGAAAACTGTTTGTGAAAGAGTATTTGGATAAAAGCCGAAGTATATCACATAACGCAAATCTATGCAAAGACATCACCATCACTTATTATTCTAAAAAAATGGCAACGTTGTTGTAAGAATCAATGTTATTCAATAGTCTTTACAAGTCTTTTCCACCTGCACTTTGTGCAATACTAACGAAGGCAGTCCCGAACACCTACTGAACTGCATTGGCTTTTCAAAGCGGGAACTTTTATACAGCCCTGGAGCTGTCCTCGATTCTTTGAAGGCGAAGGATGTCATGGACCTGGTCTGATTCAGAATAGGGGACAAAAAAAAAGAAGATCATGATTATAATTAACAAATGAAAATTAAGTTTTATGTACAAACAATGTTTTGTAGATAACAAAACCTATTGCTGATTTCCTATACAAAATAATATGTTTAATTCTTTCTCCTGAAAATGTTTAATATCTAAAATTTACTGTCAAAACTTAACGTGCATTTTAGTAATTCGTATAATTTTCTCTCTGTTGTTACCCATGATATAGTAATAAATATTTTGTTACAATTAGAACTAGAAAGTTTAATTTTTGGGTTTGAATAAAAATAATATTTTTATCAATTGAAACAACAGTAGTAAAACAGCAAGTACAAAGCTATTAGTAAAGAATTATATAAATTGTTTGATACAAATTAATTAGACTAATTCATTTGACCTGAAATTTGATAACTGGATATTTTTTCCCAGGTCAAATTTTTATATAGGATTTCTCCCTACCGTGAGAGTGAAAGACACGTCATTTCATTTACAGTGAGAGCTTGAAAAATTGAAAATAATAATCAATTTAATTTTGTTTCAGTAATAATGCATAAATACTTGGCTTAAACAGAAGCTATAATTTTTGTGCAATGATTAGAAGAAAAATATCATGATTCATATTTCTCTATATGTATGTCATCATAGATATAATGGATTTATATTTCTTTTAATGGATATATTTGTCTTCTTATGATAAATTTATTTAATTTTAAAACTTTCTCAAAATAAATATTATTTATTCTATAGGAAGATTTTAAAACTAACATTTGAAAAAGGAATTTTTATCTCATCTATGAGAAATGATACTAACCACACGATTCATCTAACATTAAAGACATCATTTTTCATATATGAGGTAAAATCTCATCAATGCCAGTAATGTTTCACAGAGCTATATGTTATCCAGTCAGTTAAAAGAATAGGATAATTTTTTTCAACTTAAAATTCAAAATTTTCTCCCACTATAATTATAAATTTTATGCATAAAATTAAAATATTTTATTTTATAAATATAGAAAGAATGAAGTGAGTGTTTCAAACAAAATTGAGTAAGGTTGAAATTTATTATTATATGTATTTTCATGCCAGCACGTGAAGAGGAAAATTGTTTTCTCAAGAAAAATTGAGTATGGCAAAAGTAATATGATTAAAATATCTTAGCATCTTTAAACAGTAAAAAAAAATATTTTGCAGTGAGATCCTAACATTAAAATTGCTCTACTGTTCTTTAATATATTCCAAGGTAAGTTTATTAGCCAGAAAAATCTCTCATATATTATTTAAAAAATTCCGTTAGTATAGAGTCTTAGAAATATTTCACAGATTACACAGTAACTGAACATGTAAGGGACTCGTTTGAGTCGTCATAGAGTAAAATCATAATAGAATCTTCGGAAAATTGTATTTTTCAGGGAAGAGAGTAATTCTTTATTTTTAAAAATATCAGAAAAATTATTTTTATTTCTTGAGTCACAATTATGGAGTTGTCTCGGATATTAACTTACTTATTATTTGTTTAGATTCCTCTGTAAATTTTCATTCATCAAATATATAATAGTAAAGATGAGTAACTTCATTTATATGTGATTGTTTAATATTATAACAATTGCATTTTTGTATTTATTTAATTTAATTTTAATGTTGAATAGTAAGATTTCCATTGAAAAAAAAACACTCAAGTTTTTTTTTATTTTAATCCGATAATTTTATTATTACATAATGATTTATAATGAATATTGAATATTTGATAGACATTTTTGCATTGGTAATGAATATTTTTGCATACGTATATTTATTATTTTTATCCAGCACACAAAATAGATTTATTTAGAATTTTACTATTACAATAAATTTGAATAAAGAATCGTTGCATAAGAAACCTGCAAAGGTAAAGAGAGATTTCGTTTGCTAGAAAAAAATGTCTTGATTTAAAATTTATACTGTTAAGTTAAATTTAACAAAGAAAGAAATTCACAATGGAATATTGGATTTAAAGAATCATCGTGGTTTAGTACTAAATCGGATAAGAATAGATAAAATCTAAATTTAACTATTTCCATTTGTGAAAGTTATTCGAATTAAATGAATTTCGTTTCTCACAGTCACTAACACCATGCTTTAATTTAAACTTCATTACACTTCAAAGGAATTACAGATTTATTCGTATGAGAGGACTTTTAGGGGTGGAAACGTTTTCCACACAAATTAAATTACGAAGGAATGCTCATCAACAAATACAAGTGATGTGACTAAAGTGCTAGGAAGTGTTTCTTTCATATTGTTTATCATATTAATTTAATTTAGTGAAATAATTAAATAAATAATATTTGAATGTAACCGGTATAGCAATGATCTTTAAACTTACAGCAATTTTGAAAGCTATTTAGAATCATTCATTTAGAATATAAATGTATTAAATGTATTTTAAATTAAGAATGTATGTTATAAAACTCTTCACAAATTTTATACTTTTATTTTCTCTGACGTTCTTAATTCTTTGTGCTAATGTTTAAACAAAAACTATAAAATAAAAGTCAATCAATAAAAATTAATTTATTTTTTCTGAAAAAGTAAAAGATAGAATCCTTTTTTCTAAAATAAAATTAAAAGTAGTATATTTTTCAGACAATTTTCATACATCAATGTTAAATTAACATCCGATATAATATTGTAAAATAAGTATTTTGCACTTTTATCCTTTTTTCTGTGATATATTTGTGATTTAAAATTGAAATATAGGAATTACAAAACCATATATTTAATATTTTATATTCAAAATAATCAGTCGAATATTAGTATTGATAAATTAAAGTGTTATAGATGATAACAGGAAACTTAATCTTAAATCGATAATTTTATAGATATTTTTATAAGATGTTTGTAAATATTCTGATGTTCTCTTTAGAATATTCGGAATTATTAAAAAGACGAAAAATGTTACACCCAAAACAGATCATTGATTACATCCTATATTCCTAAATATTGCACATTTTTATCTATAGACTACCAAGTTTACGAAACACACCAAGTAATGTTGCCGAATTAAACTAATATTCAGAGCAATATACTATAAAATAATCATACAATTCCTTTAATTATCAGTTGTATTGTATATAATCTGTATGTTTACAGTATCGACAAAATAATTCATAATTGCAATTTAAAATTCATATCAAATGGCAAAACGAAACAGTGTTTCACCGTCAGAAATAAATAAAAATAATATACATTTATATATGAAATAATCTAAATATGATTTCATATTATACTTCAATCAAAACTGTGTTACACATTCTTTGAAAGGAGAAATAAACAATGCATCTAGATCCAAATTAAAATAAGATTACGTCAAAGTGAAGAAATTTTGAGAGAGAAATCAAAAAACAATTTTTTATCTATTAGTAGGATCATCATTTTTAGTATTATTAGCAAAATATTTTTGCTGCATTGATTACCAGACATTTATTTTATACAAAATAAAGCTATTAAGTGATATTTGTTATTGAAAAAAATTATTTTTTTATTAGATTTCTATCATTTTACTCATAAGTTTGACTTCAATTTGTCAATGTAATATGCATTAATCTTTAACTTACTCATTAAATAGGAATGCTTATAATATGTAAAAATTATTATCTCCCTAAGGAAAACTATAGTTTCAAAACGTTTCTTTCAAACTTTGAAACAATATTTTTGTAAGCAATTGCACAGTAATTCTGATTAATTTAGATGTTTTGCCAAACGACAGTAAAAGAAAAATTTATAACTTTGTAACTCACATAAAATGTTCGTTGCATTTTCATACAATCTAATTCAAACATATTGAGTTGCTACAACTCAATATGTTTGAATAAGTAATTTGAAAAAAAAAGTTGAATTGAAGATACGCAACACAGAGGATAAATATATATATATATATATATATATATATATATATATATATATATATATATATATATATATTTAGGTAGTCGGTTTGATTCCGGCTAGTACATTCTGATATTTCATTTCTTCTAATTAATGATGTCCTTCTCAAAGATTCAAGACAATTTTATTATAAGTAAAATTCACTAATTTCCATATCTCTAGAAATTTCTAATACTGAATATAAGAGCCTTTCTCCCCTAATTGAGGGCAGTTCAGTCAGAGTTGTGTGTGTGTAAGACAATACATTTTTTACTCCCACAAAATTGTAAAATTATATCTCATATTTTAAGCATTTAACTGGTTAATTTGTTTGTTTTTCTTAATTATAATAACGCAAATTTAGAAATTATATAATTTCAAAATTCGCATTATTATAATGAAGAAGTACATTTTACATCAGAAATTTTTTTAAAAATATATTTCAAAAAATGTAAATCTCCCGATCACACCTTTCATAGACTTTAATTCCTGAGAAAAAGTATGAAGTCTCTATATAAAAACACCTAAACTTATTAATGTTTTACTTTATTTTCACTACAAGAAAGAGGGCTCAACAGAGTGCAGCTGGTGCATCTAGTCATTTTTGTACATTGAAGTTCAATCGTTTGAGTTCCACTGGTCGAAAATTTCTTGTTAGGGCTCGAAGTGCTGTTAAATTTGATGTTGATTTCTGTCATTTTTAAGGAACCTGAAAGAGATAAAATATTTACTATCATATAAATATAAAATTAAAACGAAGTAAAATACAAATATAAAATTAAAGTATAAAATAAAATTAATAAATACCATACATAGGAAGGAATTTTTACTATGCATGTATTTTAAGTAATTGTTATTGTTACTTTTAACACTTGGACAAGCCAAGCTTGTTATACCTTGGCTATGTGAATTTAAGATTGTAGGGTGCTTCTTTCGTTTAATCAGAGCACCACAAAGGGAAAAGTACGACTCTGCTCTTCAAATCCTCCGATAGATCGCACCACAAGGGGATCCACTCCTTCAATTTTGACATTGATCTGAAGGGAAAGGAAATTTTCTCCAGACCCCATTGCACCCATAACTTCTCAACGACCTGCCATAGGAGTTTCGATTCCACAGATTTAACGGGAACGTATGGACTCGTTGGGTCTTTGGCGGCATTGGGAATAGATTCTCACTTTCAGGATGAAGACCTATGGTCTAACCACTAGGTTACCACAGCCAATAAATATTTGTTGTATATTATAAGAAATTATTAGTATTTCTGAAAGAGTTATTGTAACTATGCAAATAGTTATAAGTATATACGAGGTTCACCCGGAAAGTATGTTTCTCACGCCACTAGAAGATGGCTTTTTAAAATGACCGAATCACCAACCTACTTGGAGTGTAGGTTGTATAGATATGGTTTTCATATGTTGCAATTCTAATTTTTTAATAACGTACGCTAAAGTCCTAAAAGTTGTCAGCTCTTATTTTTTCTCTCCTAACTGCAAGGAGCAACAGTAAACCTTGAACATAGCTACTCAACTCGGAAGAACTTGCGAAGAGAGATTCAGAACAAGAGAATTTCGATACTCATCACAACTGTTTTATTACCTTACGACAGATCAGCACTGATACCGCAAATGCCATGAAAAATCTTCTGCAATAGTTTAGCTAGGAAGTGTTGAATCATCCACCCTATAACCTGATCTTTCTCCCAGAGACTTCTGTCTGTTCTGGCAAGTGAATAAATTTCGGTCATTTAAGCACAAGCGAAAACTCGCAGACCGCTGTGACCTAACTGGCTTTTCTGGTGGAAGACTTCTATGATACCGGAATACATAAACTTAATCCAAGGTATGACATGTCCTGATGACATTCCAATGATATTTATGTTGAAAAGTAACTGAAATAGTGCTGTATGATTTGTAATAAATCTTTCTAAGTATTTATGTTTTGATTCTTTTATAAGAAATCAGAAACTTATTTTCTGTATGACGCTCATATAATAAATATTATATAAATATTGATAAAAAAATTTTATCGAAAAATAAAAAGTCAAAATAATAATGATAATTAATTGTTGCAAATCAAATCTTAAGCGTCTTTGTTAAGTAAACATTTGAATTTATAACTTGAAATTCCTTATTTTTAATTTGAAATTTCTTCAGATTTTAAAATAACTCTTCTAGAAGATACAAATTGCTTTATTATTCTTAATTTTGGAATTAATGATATATGTTAACCGGAAATTAATATTTGGTGTTTCTAGATTAATGCATTTCTATCGAGAATTATAAAATGAAAAAATGTTATTTTCAAGTTATAATTATTTCTTTCCTCAATATTTAGAAATATTGTTATTTACGCGTACCATAATTAGTTCAATTAAATGTTATTATTAAACAATAATAACTTTAAAATAAATCACTTGCCTTCTGAAATCGTTGAGCGCTCAATGGTACTGGATGCTATTCGGTTTCCATTCGCCCCACTATATTTACTATGATTCATCAAAGACTGGCGAACATTTTTTTCTGGGTGAAGAATAATAATATACAACTTTGGAGTGAAGAGGCAAAATAAAGTCACAGTGGCACTTAGACTGACAGTTATTGACATTGTGAATACATTGATTTCATCATGATCAGTTGTAGTGAAATATAATGGTATAAATGCAAGCCATACGATGCATGTTGTATACATCGTGAAACCAATGAATTTTGACTCATTGAAAGCTTCTGGTATTTTACGTGTCAGAATTGCATACACGGTGCATATAATTATAAGAAGCATGGGATATGCAAAAGCAACAATGTATGTCGTATCAATGGAAGCTGCGCACACAAAATGACTTTCATCTCTTGTTGGATGATAGTATATGGCCTTTGGAGGGCTGATGCTCATCCATATCACAGATAGCAGAATTTGAATGCTAACGATGGCTCCACAAATTAAAAGTTGTGATTTGGGACTGATGAAACATGGCTGCTTTTTGCTTTTAGGACCTAATCTGAAAATCCGGTCAATCCTGTTGGTTTTGGTCAGAACTGCACTATACACAATTGTAAAACACAGCCCTATGCCAATTTTTTGGGCTCCACATTTAATATCTGAAGGTCTTTGTACCAAAAGAAATGTCATTGCATAACACAAGAGGATTCCAAAAAGAAGAACATAGCTTAGCTCTCGTCCAGAGGCTTTAACTACAGGTGTTTCGTGGTGCTTGATAAACACTAACATCACAAATATCGTCATTAAAATACCCACAGAGGAAAATGTGATTATGCCAATAGCCCAATAACTATTTAATTGCATGTACTGAAGAGGAATTTGGTCACAATTTGTATGATTTGCATTCGGTAAGAATCCTAAAGGGCAATCATCACAAACAGTTTCATCTCGGAGTATTTGGTATTTTGTACAATTGAAACAGTGCCAACAGCAATTGCTTCCTTCAACATACTTCTTTGCTTGACCTATTTTACATGGCTGACTACAGACTGAAACGGGCATTGCTGGCTCATGCCATCTGAACCTTATATCTGACAGTTTGAGATTCAATTCACCATCTTTGTATTCACCTACACGAATCCATTTGTAATTACCAAGAAACACTTGTTTGAAATGTATTATATTGTAGCGAGCAGGACCATCACCATTATTTGCGAACTGGAATTCATCTCCACTTAAACCTGAAAAACAAATAAAAATGCCAAGATTATTTAAAATAATATGATTTTTTTGCACAAATTAAAAATATTCTTACAGAGATAAATAAAATTTCATTTACTTATAATAATAAAATAAAAGTAAGTTTTTACATACTTATATTTTTATATAGCATATGTCTCTATAGAATAATTGCTTTTAAAGGTAGAAGAAGATAAAATTTTAGATAAATTTTAATTTATAGATTTCAAATTTCGTTGAATACGAATGAAAGAACTCTATTTTTTATGAGAATACTGCATAAAAATATGCTAACTAAAAGTATGAAAAACGTATCCAATGCTCATATTTAGATATCATGATGTGTTTATTCGCTATTTTTCTGTAATGCTGTCACACGAATATCATAATCTCACTATCTTGACCATAGAATTTTTATTAAAACTTTAGCCAACAATTTGTAGGTTTGTTGGAATTTTATGCGCAATTTATATATAATTTGGCAAAAGAAATATAAGAGGTTTCAAGAGAAGTAAACTTACTAAGGAATCTTGACAAATTTTGTTAGTCTGTAAATAGTAATTTAGAAAATCATTCTGTTAATTACAATGTTTTTAATGAATTTGCATGATAAGTGGAATATTAAATTAATTATAATTAGAAAATTTAAATATAACTGTCCTATGTGCAGTATTATAATTAAGGAACTAACACATCATTAAAAATATACAAAAGTTAAAAGAAGTTGATTAAAGCAATGTATAAACTAATAAAACTTAATCATCTTTCCAAAAATATAACTTTCATTAATAGCCACCACTTCATATGCATGTTTTGTTTAATATATTCTTATTTTCAATAAAAGAACTTTAAAATGTACATTACACTTAATTTTGACTTGAAATAGGTTCAAAAACACAAACACAGTTAAATTAGAGAGACATTTTCTGTGCTTATTTCTAATAATTTGATAAGTATTTTTTTAATAATGAAACTACCTAATATTTCTATGCGTTTCTGGAATTATATATTATTTTAAGGTTTTCTAAAACAATTTTTCACAATAAATTAATATTACAATTTTATGTATAGCTAAATAAACATTGGAATTTCTTAAAATAATTAAATTTGCTTTTGTGATTAAATATTTTCTCTAATAAAAATTTTATTTAAAATATAATTTATTTACTAAATGTAATTAGTTATCAAATAATATTTTTTATAAACTTTAAAACACATTCATTTTAATTAAAAGCTAATTAATTCATATTTAAAGAAAATAATATTTAGTTATGAATTCATAAATAGAGTTTATTATTCCAAAATTTTGACACTTAACACATTACATATGGATCTTAAGGACTAACAATTATGATATCCGAAAATATATCCTTTTTCGATATCAATCAGAATTTTGGAACATCTTGCATGCGATGAATGCCAATATCATTTCCAACATCATATTGATGAACAGAAGGCATGATGTAGATCCAAACTGTGGATAACCTCATTTCAAATCATGATGGATGTCTAGGCTGTTGATAGATACTGTATGATGTTGGCGATTATATACTCACATTCAGTAAAGAACTCGTTACTTCTTACTTTAGCCTAGTGTCAAGATGATCCATCTAATGCGAACTACGTTTCATCTGTTAACAAAAGATATAAAGAATATGTTTGATTTGTTATGCATAATTATACAGAACCATACACGTATGATTTGTGACAGGGAATTGTTGTTTCATATCAAATGTAAAATAATCCAGCAGTTTCATATACATATCGAAATTAATCTGTTCTAAACATCACCGGTATTCAGGCTCATACGCGTTCCTTACTTCACTCAAAAAATTATATTCCTTATTGGATAAACTATTAATCCTTCCATTTCCTTCAAAATTATCGATTCCTTTACAATTGAAATACCGATATTCACAAAAATCGGAGTTTTAATATAAAGATAACTTTTCCGCATACTCTCCATGTGTAATTCACGTAGTTCATGTGATCCCACAATCTTATGGCAACAATTTTGAACATTATGTATATAATTTCCTCTTAACTGTTCGCCTACAACTATTACTACTCAAATAACTAAGTATCTGATCAATGGAAGCCCATTTCAAGAGGTTTATTGAATGGTCTGCCACTCTCTGGCAACGCTCCATGAACTTAATTCAAATTGTAACAGGATTTAAATTATTCCAGTGCAACAATCTGCTTCTGAGGAAAGAATAAAATCAACGTAATATTGCATCGAATAATATAAATTATTTATCTGTTCCTTACACTGTTTTTTGGAATAGTTATTAAATTAATTTTATTAATCTGACATATCTGTGTAAGGTTCTAATTAATCGTTGTTAAGAATTTTATATCCAAGGCTTTTATAAGGCTGATTAAAAGAAGATTTTACTAAGATATTCAATAAACTAGCTATTTTTAAATTATTAGTAACATAAAAATTATTTTTTGCAAAAAACTTTATATAGCTTCATTGAATTTTTTTTTAATTTAACATAAATTAGATTTTAATGTGTGTAAAAAGTTTTGTTACCTTTAAACTTTACATTTTTCAAATATTTGAGCAACACAGCTCCATCTATGGGATCCATTTTTGAGCACAGTCCTGGAATACCACCACATAAATCAGAATGCAAGTTCTTTAAGGCATAAGCAAACGCAAGCACCGAGTCACTCACAAACTGCAGTTGTCTCTCGGCTTCGTAACCAGTTTCGAAGGATATAGTCTCGTTTCCGGTACAGATTCTAGAATATGAGTTGTACGGTGTGATTAAGCTTCCTGGCCATTTGCAGCTGAAGAAGTGTTCCCAAAACTCAGTAAACCAGGGATTCCTCTTGTTATTTTCGAGGGTGAGACCCTGAAAATATTGATCGAATCCTTTGACTGGATAAGCTCGTGGCTGAACAGATATAGTACCTTCTACTTGTTTCTCATTGCCATCAAAAACCAGTGATCTGGCACTCCATCCATCACTACCAATCCAAGAAAAAGTTCCCGTGCAGTTGTTGCGCCCCACTGCACGCATAACTCCAGCAACTTCTTGGTCAGAACCAAAAATTATTACTCCTAAAAATGAATGAAGTGTTTTCATTAAAAAGTGAAATATTATCTGAGATTAAATATGTTAAACTTCATTGGATTTTCAAAATGTATGAAATAAAAATAAATAAATAAAACAGCGAACTATTTAGCCTACGTTTCACAAATCTGCTCTTTATTATTTCAGCAATATTAAATAAAAGAGGTATTTTGATGTTGCCATATGCCATGTATTAGTGATAGTTATCATAATATCCTGCAATGTTCTTAGTAAAATAATTATAATAAAAAATTTGTTATGGTTTAAAAAATAATGAATATTTGTGAGGGATGTTATATATGAAAATGACACTAGTAGAAATAATTGTCTAGAGACACCTTTTAAGATATTTTTTGGAATTATTTCGAAATTGTTTGTATATAAGTACTTAAATTTAGTCTTTGGAAAAGAGATGAAAGGAAATTCGAAGTCAGTGAAATCCTAGCACATGTTTCTACATTTGAGTTTTGAGGGAAGTAAGATTCAATTAGATCTGAATTGCAATGGAGAGGATCGTTTCGAAAAGTTGAGAATTTTGTGATAAATTACAATGCATGCACTTCTTAAGCATTGCTATCTGAACGCATGGGCCAATTTTCAAATAGAATTTTCAAAATTTAGCAATGCAGCAGAGCAAATTATATAGTTATCCTTACATTTAATTAATTTTGAAAAAATTTCTCAATAAAATTTACTGCACTTAAAAGTTGTATATGAAGTGTAATTTCGTAACTATCAAAAGTTAGTTAATTTTTAGTTAATAAAATTTCCTATGCTAAAAATTGGCATGCAGCTTTCTATTTTATTCATTAAAATATGGTTTTAATGCTTATAATCAATAAATATTCCATCATAAAATCATTTACGTTCGTATGCTACTTACATAGAACTCTGTTTTTTAAAACACAGTTTTTTAACTCAATGTTTTACACAATTATGTATAAAATGTTCAATATAAAGCTTATTATTTTAGCGTATTTTTCCGAATGTTAACTGAAATTCAAATGTTTTATACGTTATAGAAAGTAAGTATATTATATACAAATGTCTTTTAATCAAAGCCAAAGTTTTTTATTAAGAATAATTTACAGTATATTGAGATAAAATTATGATATTTCTGTCCTCTAGAAATACTTTATATAAATTTCCGGAAACGTGAAATTTTTATTTATTTTGTGCTTTAATTATGACTCATCACTATTAGGAAATAAAATAGAGAAGCATTTTTCATAGATTTTTCAAAACATTGTTTTGAAATTTATCATATAAAGGTACGTGCTTTTTTAATTTTAATTGAAATTAATCATAAGAATATTTTAAACTTTTGTTCCAAATTTCCTTATTACATGTGCTATCAATCTTTTTTCGTACGTTACTTACAATTGCTAATAGATATGGCTTATTTATAGACTTATTATTAACACTTAATATACTAGACAATTGTATTTTATGTATATTTTACGATACATATTTTAGAATTTAAACTCAGTGTAAAATCGGGTATTAATTGCTTTGGCAATACATTTGGCTATGATCTTTAATTTCTAGTAAATGTGTGTAGTCTAAGTTTTTGTTTAGCGACCATCTTATCAGTCAAATCTTGGCGTCAAAAACTAGTAAGAAAACATGATTGTAAACTTTTACTTCTACTTTTTAAAAGAATAATGATTTCAAAATTCAGTGCAATATTTTCGTTGATTTCAATTTGTACCACTGTATTGTATTCGAACCATTACTATGGAAAAAACTAGTCTGAAAAAAAAAGCTTATCAAATAAATGTTTTTGATTAACTGAGGTAATTTAAAATATGTTAAACTCCTTATTTGCAAATTTATTTTCAAAGAATACTGTATTAAGCACAAATACATTTATCTTGAAGTAATAGTAATATGAATTTTTTATTTATTTTATTGCTTTTAACTAAAATATAATTGCTAAAATATCTGTTGAAAGATAAAAATAATTTAATTTTAATTACAATTTCAAGCAATGATTTGTCAAATTATTTTACAACAATCAACATTTCTTACATAATGTAGCAATGTTAAAGATATAAATTTTGTAAAAGTGAGGTACGAATTTCACAGACATAAAATACAAGATTATCATTGTACCAGAAATGTATCTAATGTTAAAATGAGGGATTAATCGAATTCTTATTCCATAAATAGTTAAGCAGTCTTGTGTAGAAGTGAAAGATGAAACCTAACAGATTTCCAAGGTATCTTACATACATTAATCTAACTAGTATTATATTATTGGGTTAACCTGAACCACTCAAATACTCTACAAAACTTGTTGGTATTGTGATTTCCACATTTTTGCACTGAATATGCTGAAAAAAGTAATTGAAGTAGTGAAAACACTTTAGCACTACCGCTGTAAACTGCAAATGAATTGAAATAATTAAAATCATTGAACTGTAGACAATAATTTATTCATAGCCATGCAAAATTATATGGGTTTAACTTTTAGTTATGTCACAAGAAAAATTTTCCTGATCCTATCTACCATTCTCTACTTGGCTGATTATTTATACCAAGAAATTAGTTACAGTTTTCTTAGTTAGTAAATCAGTAGCTACAGCTGATTTACATTGGAGTTTTCCTATTATGTATGTGAATGCACTCACATACAAACATACACACACACACACATATATATATATATGTGTGTGTGTGTATGTTTACATGTGAGTGCATTCATATATATATATATATATATGCATGTAGCATGTATGTATATTATATATTTGTACATATAACAAAATTTAAAAGAAGAAACTAACGTGACACAGAAATATATTATGTGAAGTATATTCTTTGAATAAAATAGATTATGAGTCGGATGTAATTACATAATTGTATTTAATAATACATCTAACTTGTTTGAAACATTTTCTTACAAGAAAAATGCTAGAAATTTAAAAGTAAATTATGTTTCAGGAAAATATATAGAAAATTAGTAAATCTCGTTTATGTATAGACTTCATTAAAATAATGAATGATTAATTTATATATGAATTATATATATATATATATATATATATATATATATATATATATATATATATATATATATATATATATATATATATATATATATATATATATATATATATATATATATATATATATATATATTTAAAGTAATCAATCACCTAAACTAAATATTTAATGCTATATTACATAATTTTACTTTAAAATATTTTAAATATATATTTAGAAGATTATAAAAAAGATTATATAATTTGCATTACATTTCTAAAAAATTATAGAATCAGTATTTCTATAATATTAATATTCTGTAATATTCTATAAAATTTTAATTTGAATTGAAATAGTAATTATTTCAATTCAAATTAAATTATGGAAATATCGGTGGTACTGGATATCTCCGATCTTTTGGTGCTAGTGATTAATATAATATCTGCGCTATCTTGTGCTTTATTATTGTCAAAATGTGTTTTTATGATACTAAAATGTTTGGTAAAGTGGATCCATTGATCGCTTACAGTACATTGCTGGACAATTTCAAAGGACGGATCAAAAACTGATATGTAGCATAACATTAATTGAGACATGAGGCCTAGTAGGATAAAATGTAAGTGGCACACTATTCAAACATTAGAATAAAGAATAGTTATTGTTCTGGAAAGTACAAAATCTGTGAAACATCTGATAAAAAAATAAAAGTCAGAAGGCACCATGAAGAATGGTATTAGTGCGGGATCCGTCCACCGAGGAGTGTGATGCAACATTCCACACGTCGTATCAAACTTTGCACAACATTATCCAGCCACTTTTGAGGCAATTTAACCCATTCCTATGCGAGTGCACAGATGAGGCTGTTCTTGTTTATCGGAGAATAGTTTTGATCAGAAACTTGCCTCCCCAAAACATCCCACATATTTTCAATGGGGTTTAGATCTGACGAACGTGATGTCCATACGAGGCGTTGAATACCTCGCTGCCTAGACAATCTTGAACAGCGAGTGTTCGATGACATGTCGTGTTGTCGTCCATAAAAACAAATTTATCACCGACAGCACCACGGAAAGACGCCGGTCATAGTCCCATTCACAACCATATGTAGGGGCATGCGGCCATTGATCATGATGCCGGCACACATCATGACACTACATGTCGAATATCGGCACCTTTCTTGGATATTTTCTGAACGATAAGCAGTATCACTCTGGCGCCAGGTTAGTTGGCGTCTACAATCCGTTGACAGACTGAACCTTCTCTCATCTGAGAATAGTACGCATGTCCAGTCCTGTTCAGTTCAATTGTAGTGCTTAGGACACCATTGCAAACGGGTAGTACTGTGCTGTCTTGTCAATGGGACACACACAACAAGTGTGCAGGCGTAGAGTCCTCCTCCCCTCAAACGTCTTGCAACAGTTTTTTGGGATATTTGCTTTCCTGAGGCAGAAAGAACCTGCTGAACTGTGGTGCGACTGTACCTTATGGCTGATAGGACGATATATCTGTCTTCTGCAGGCGTCGTATTTCTAACACGACCTCCCCCGTGCTGCCTACTACACATTCCAGTAGTTTTAACCCCTTAACCCATGACTTCCATAGCCGTGAAACAAGGCTGTGAGTGATTTCGAACCTGTATTTCCCTGGCAACATCTGTTATTTTTCGCCCTTCTTCGATCTTTCCAATATTTCGGCCACGCATAAAATTCTTTATAAGATGTCGGGAAGACATGCCAACAATTTAAAGTTCGTCTATTAAATCTTTCCTGTAAAACTTTGACTTGAAACAACAACTGTCCACACGCGTCAATATCTTTATAGCTCTTATGAACGCTATCACGTGATGGACAGACGTGGAAAAAAATTTGCATACGCATACTTCTTGTTACTGTATCCCGCACTTATTCTAATTTTCCGCATTTTGCTTTCTTTCATTTTGTGGTATCTATGGGTGATAGTGTTATTCGTCATTAGCAATTGCCCAGCAGCGTAATTCATGTCTGCTGTAAAATGCTTTCAAAATATGCCACATTTACGAGTTTAAAAGGATGATACTATTTACTCTCTCAGGGACGTAATACAATTAGTTTTATTCCGAAAATTTGAAATTCGATTCATGATAATTAAAATTAATTTTTATCCTTTTGATGACAGTAATTAATTACCATTAATATAATGCATAATGGTTTTGGCTTACGTCATAATATTTTACATGGAGCATTTTGTTTGATGATAATAATTTTACAATACCATTTTTAGCTGAAAATTTTTAAATATTATTTTATATTATTTTAGAAACTTGTAATAAACGTACAATTTATGTGATATTTGGGTTAAACGGCATACATAAAACGTTAAACGTTACGACATGCGTTAAATGGCACACATTTCTCAAAAATTTAATTTTTGAATAATAAAATCATTTATATAAAATGTCATTTCAACTAATTTTATTTTATTTCGGTCCATAAAATATTTCATATTAGTAATTATTACTCCTAAATTGATTTTGTTTTCTTTAAACTTTGTGTTCGGCTATTTTTTTTTTTTTTTTTTTTTTTTTTTTTTTTTTTTTTTTTGAATTCAAAATGTAACTAAAGAAGCAAGTCTTAGGCTTTAAATTATATATATAGCATAATAGTTAAATAAATATTAAAAAAATAACTTTATAAAATGTCATGCTTTTTTAAATGCATCTAATTATTTCGTTAGTTGATATATAAAACTAAAAAGCTAATTAGAGAAGTAAGAAAAATGAATGTAAGGCTTAAGACTTTTAAGGAAAATTGAAGCTATCACGATATTACTAATTTAGATTTCTTCCCTAATCTTTTAAAGAGATATCATGACTCATTTCTTTTCTTCTTAGTCAAATAAACCAGTGTTTATATTCTTTATGTATTTAATGATTTACTTTAACGTTTTCTACTAATTTTATTCACGGATGATATGAAATTGACTGACTATATATATATATATATATATATATATATATATATATATATACACACACACATATATATATATATAGGTAGTCGGTTTGATTCCGGCTAGTACATTCTGATATTTCATTTCTTCTAAATAATGATGTTCTTCTCAAAGATTCAAGACAATTTTAATTTATATAAAATTCACTAATTTCCATATCTCTAGAAATTTCTAATACTGAATATAAGAGCCTTTCTCCCCTAATTGAGGGCAGTTCAACAGAAGGCTTCGCTTCCTGCTTGCATCGTGGTAACAAACTGCGTTAAAGTAAATATAGGGTGGTTATTGCTTCGATCGTTCACTTCAGCGTGGCAATATATTGGACTTATAAGCCGCCAATTTGTGATAATATGAAGTTATTATTTTTTTGCATCAGTAATAATATTCATCGGTATTCTTTCAAAGAAATGCTTTATTAATTTTATTGTTATGTAAAACTTGAGTATTCTATTTTTAATATTCTTTTTTATTATCCAGCATCAGAAAAGGGAAGCATTACATAATTTTATTAATATTTTTTAAAAATTTTATTAATATTTCTCAAATGGATGAATTGTAATGGAGGACAATTACTGATTTAAGAATTTTTATGTGATTAATTTTCTTTTGATGTGAGATTTTTCATTTAATTTAGATTAAATTATCTAAGTTTTAAATATTTTCAAATTGTTGAATGGTTTGGTATTATATGACTCGTAGCTTCAGAAAATTACCTATAAAATATGTCTCATGAGCCAAAAGGATGGATTTGATTGCGCATATGCATATTTTTATTGAAAGTTATGTATTTTTAAATTTTGATATCTAAATCTTATTCAACATACTCAAGTAATATTTTTAATCAATATCCACTTAATGAGCTTATTACTTTTTAGCATTGTGTGTGTGTGTGTATGGTTTCGATTATACTAACTATCCAGTGCATTTCTTTAAATGAATTAGATGCTGTAGTAAGGACGCGAATTTTGAGTCTTTGATCTTCTTAATAACGACTTCAAAATGTGAATTAATTTTCCTTCCACTAAGGTTTTCACTTTAATAGTTAGTTGCAAATACTTATCCTTGGATACACGAGGATATTTTAAATACAGTAGAATAAATTCCCTTTCAGATTAATTATGAAATTAACATCAAAAGTTGTAAATAAATTAATTTTAAATTAATTCATAGCATCAGTAGCCATAAATGTTTTTACCAAGAAAAACAAAATTTAATTCGTAAAAGTTATAAATAAATACCAAGCTATTTTTTAAAATTTATTAAAAATGGTACATTACAGGTATTTTTAAAAGAATTTAAAATGCAACACTGAAGAATTTTAAAATGCAACACTGAATAGTTTAAAATATTTACATCAATTTACTTATTTAAAATATATTTCAGCTACGAATTTCACAACACTTGATAAATGTACTGACATTGAAAACTTTATAACAGAATGTACCGAATTCTAAAACTCGTTCGATTGTATATTTATAAATACAAAAAGATAAATTTTTGTACTTTTCCCTTCTAGTTTTAGAAAAAAGTTTAAATAAAAATATGTATAATTTAAAAATTGCGTTATAATAACAATCATAAATTATTTTGAAATAAAAAAGACGTTTAATATTAAATACTACATATAATAAGTAATTTAAAAAGTTTAATAATTTTAACCGATATAAGCACATTTCTAAGAAAATTTCTTTCTTACATTATAAAATACGATTAATTATACATTGATGCATTGAAATAAATATTCTTTTAATAGTTAAAATATTTTAAGTGATTTAAATTATTACTTTGAATCGATACGAATTTACATCTGAGGGTAATTTTTATTATTTTTATATTGTTGATAATTTTTTGTTAAGCAAATATTTTTATACTTTAATCGAATAATGTAGAAAATAAAAGTTAATTTAACATAATTTGGTGAAACCAAAATTATCAAACATAAATTTCTCCAGTTTAATATTTTATATTTGCTTTGTATATTTTACTTCAATCAGTGATCTTACAACTCACCTCTGGCACTTGATTTTGCCAATAACTTTTGAATTATGCTGTCATAGTAAGAATCACCGGCCACTCCGGAATCTTTTGTTAGTCTCTCTTTGACAGCGATGCATATCTCACTTTTTGATAACAGATGTTCAAGGACTGTAAATGCCTATAACAAATGTTGGTATAAAAAATCTAGCATGTATTTATTCATATATATATACTTTATAACTATCTTAAAGGAATACTTTAAAACATACATTAAATTAAAGGAAATAACGGTAGAAACAAAAAAAAAATAAAAATAACTTGATGTGGAATGGAGCTGTCTAAAAAATTAAATTGAAGTAAAATTTGCAAATTTTTATTTGAAATGATTTTTATTTACTTAAAATGAAATATTTTGAAACATTGCGCAAAAGAATTAAATTATTGTATGTATAAATTTCCTTAGAAATTAAGGAAACTTTAATAATCCAAATCTACATCCCATTTGTGTTTTCAGTTTTGCATTTATTTATTCCTTTGATATCGGGTTACTTATCTTCAATAATCTCCTGCATTTCTTTTTGTTAACATTTTTTTAACCATTTTTGAGAGTATTAGCAATTTGATTGGATCAAACAAGCCTATATGCATGTATAAGAAAAGAACATTTTTGTCAAAATAAAATACAACAATATTTTTAAATTCGAAAAAAAGATGCTGCTTCATTTAAAAAGGATTGCATTTAGCATAATTAGCAGTTTGTTTTTAAACCAAATGAAAAGGCTGGAAAACTTTACCTCATTCGATGATCTAAAATTCTTAGTCATAACAAACACGCAAAAACTATTTTGTTACTAATGCATTAGAACGATAAAGAAAGCTATGTGCTTCATTTACAAAAACGTTACAATTATATAAATAAATATATTTTATAAAGTAAAATTTTTTATCACTTTTATAATGTTGCTCCCTTATATGCATATTGTTTTTAAAGAATATTTGGTAACATTTTACAATCGTGCACCTCTTAACTCGTTAGAGATTTTTTTGATGCCAAATTAAGTGTCATCATGTATCTAATATAAGATTGCCGCTAAGCTAACAAAAGCAAAACAAATATAGGGTTACCAGGCTTACCAAAAACTAAAGTTCATCCAAAAAATATATTGCTAAAACTAGTTGGACCCGATTCTACACTGATCCCGAATATTTCAACTATTTTTTTTTTTGTTACAGATTTGGATAGTTCATAACTACTCAAATATGTGTATTTTGACTGAGATTCTTGGGAATAAATTTCAAATTTTAAAATCTCTTGTTCTTATATTTTATTAATAAGGGTATAGAAACTATTCCTTGAGAATACACTATTAATAGTTATACATATAATGTAATATCAGTCATTATTATCAGTTATTTTGTGTAATAACAGTAATTATGTGAACTTAATTCTTGAACTAACCATCATAAGCATTATTGCTAACAAAACAGTAAATAATTTTTAAATGCTCAAGTTTTTTAACAATATTTATTTTAAGCTTTGTTGTCATTCAAATGTTCCAGATTAAAATAATTATTTAAAAGAAGACATTATTTTTAAAACTTATTCATTTCTACAGAACAAATTCAGTGTTACTATTCAGATGAAAACAATTCTTATCACATACACGTTTTTTTTTCAAAAAATGAAAGAAATATTTAGTAAACAAAACTAGAGTTTTGAAAAATAAGAATGTTTTAGTAGAGTTTTTTAATGAGTTTCTTCAAAATAAATATGTTTATGTTACTCATGTCACTTGGACGAGCCAAGCTTACTAATTCTTAGCGAATTTATGTCAGTCTTTTGTTTTATCAGAGCATCTTAATCAGTCGTTCGATTAATCAGATATGAAAATTTTTAAATTTGACATGACATTGATCTGAAGCGGTAGAAAATTTTCTCCAGATTTTTGCACCCATGGAAACGACTCAACGTCCTACCAAATTCAGCGGATTTAACGCTCACGTATACCACATGTACTCGGTGGGTCTTTGTCGATATGAGGAATTGAACGCTGCCCTTCCAGACGGAAGGCTGATGCCCTGATGACTAGGTTACCATGGCCTATCTATAAATCGGTATATTTATTTTATCAACATGAGTGCAAAGAGTGCCAATTCTTACAATTTTAAAGGTGTTTCAATTATCTAAATGAAAATAATTTTGAAAAATTCAAAATCAACTATCAAATTTATGCTATTTTTCTCATACATACGTACTATTTTTCAATAAATATACTATCTTTCATTTTGCCTATAAATGTGGATATTTCATGGCTGTTCAAATATATGTATTTTGACAGAGATTTTTTAGAAATAAATTTCCTATTTCAAAATCTCTTGTTCGTATTTTTTCAAAAAAAAAATTAATTCAAAAAGTCAACATTACTGACAATTTAAAAGTTTATTATTTTTAACATTAAAATATCTTTATGAACTGTAACTACAATAATAAAGCAGTTTTTCTAATCAAAATTTTTTTAATAATGTAATAATATCCCATAAAATGAGTTCACTGCCTCTCATAAATCTCATGGTTAACATTATTCTATTCTATTATCATAATATTCATTTTGATACAAGAAATGAAAAATTTAATTTAGAGAATATGTTGCGGTTGTTAAAATAATCAAAAATATTTTGTTTATAAATCTGTAAAAATCAATTTTTTTAATTTAATTTTATTGTTTTTTTAACAAACTTGTTAGTAATTTAAAAAATATTGCTATATGTTTTACTGAAGCCATAAAAATATACTACTTCAAGTGATGTGAAACAAAACAAAAATAAATTTTAAAGTAATAACGTTTTTAGAATTTTCGAATTATTTTGTCAATAATACATTTGCAAATCAATAAAGTATGTTTTTGAATTAGATTCAAAGATTTTTTTTATAATTACAAAACAAATCGTCAATATTCGTTTTGAAAGAAATGTTATTTAAATTCAAGTGTAATAAAAACTATTGAAAGATGAATAATAATTTCTCTTTTACTTATCCTTCGGACATGTATTGAGCATATTTTTTAATTAATTTTGACGACAATTTTAATTATCCTCCTCTGTGAAAAATTCAAATTTTTTTCCATGCGAAAATAATTTACATTTTTCACTCATACTAATATCATTTTCTTTTATTTTTTCTGAACGTGAAAAGAATAACTTTAGAAAAAAAGGGAAAAATTACAAAATTTTATGAAAATATAATTTTTTTGTACTTTTATAAAATGTAATAAAGTTAAGTTACGTCCTTTTATACAATTGTAATGAAAGTCAATTAAAAATAACTAATTGATTACATTCGTAATAACAAATTCATTTAAGAAAAGATCTGAAATTTACCTCTTTTTATATCTGAAATTTATTTATATTGATAAAGAAATGCTACACCTATTAAAACTTAAGGAACAAATTTGTCAAAATAATTGTTCTTATTTCTTTGTTGTATTTATTAATTGTTAGTTAATGAAAATTTTTATATAAATTTATTTTGGTATTCTTTTAGATCCTTACGTAATTTGAATGTCAAAGTATGTTTGTTTCAAGTTAATTATGTGCCACATTTTTTGTGATATTTGTAGGTGTAAAGTAAAAATTCAGTTAAATTAAAGATAAAAAGTAAAAGTCACACTACCCGTGTTACGATGCTCTCTAGAATAATTAGTACGCTTAGGTAAAGCTTTAATATAATTGTTTTGAGCTAGAAAATAAAATATCCCATACAATATTTCAAAAATATAAGACATTTTTATTTTTTTATATTTTTGTAACCTATTGTACACCAAAACAAAATACTTATTCAAAAAATTTATCAATAAAACATGGATAAATGCTTTAGGATTTATAATTTTGACACATTAAAATTTTTTACGTATTTTAAGGAAGTCATTTCTTTTTACTTCTGATATTCCCGCATATTAGTATTTTTATAATATTAGAAATATTGAAGAATAGATAAGAAAAAGTAAATATTCAAAAGATGTGCGTAAAAATTAATTTTTGAATATTATTTAATGATTACTTACTTTTCAAATAAAAAAATTAAAAATATAAAAAAGATTCATATGCACTTTTTAAAATACTATTCTATAAGCTTTTTCAATGACCATTTTGTTTTGCAACATTTTTAAACATTTGTATGGGTTTATTGCAAAACAAAAGAATTTGCAAATATTTGATTGTGTACAACAAGATGTAAATACATTATTACTTGAAGATCAACTAAGAAATTAATTACTTAGAATTATATTTCCTCGTGTTCAGTAATTTAAAGTAATACAGTAAACTTATCTGTGCTAGACTCCATTACTTAGTGTTATTAAATATGAATGACGATTCATATTTAATGTATTTAATAATGCTAAATTTTGTTTTATTTTTGTTTCAAATTTTATATAAAACAGCATGATTTAATGTTCGTTAAATTTGGTTTTGTGAAAATGTGTCAATATTTTCTGCATATGGTGTGTGTGTAAATAAATTGAATAAAATAAACGATGCATTATTTAATGAATATTTCATGTTACATGCATAAATCATCTATTTAAATAATGTACTTACTATGTAAAGTTTTCTTATTCATACACGTAAGATATATGCACATGAATTTATATGTGTGTTAGCTACTTTTCACAAAGTTTTGCATTCATTATTTTAAAGGAACACTATGATCAGGAACAGTTTGAATTATCTGGTATCATTACTCCAGACTCAATAAGAGACACAGCAAAGTTCGGCAAGAGATTTAAGAGATAAAATGAAAAGTTACACAATTTTAAAATGATACATTCTCCATTAAAAATATTAAGAATGAAAATTTAATTATAAAATAAAGCAAACTTAAAAAGGATAAATTGATATACATACTTCATTGAAATTTAAAATATAGTATTCCATATTTTAAATTTAAATAAAGTTATCTTCCATAAAACATTTTAAAGTGAAATAATAGAATCGTACGAAAAAAAATTATTTATGGTATTTTATTATGAAATAATTTTTTATCTATGACTATCTTTAACTTAGATGTAATTTCTGAATTACATGCTAAGAGAGATTAACAATCACATAGCTTTTGAGTTCTATTCATACATTAAACTAATATTCATAAAATTGTTAGGAACAAATAACTCACTTTTATTTATAAAAGTTGATGAATTCCATAGAAATAATAAAATTAGGAATTCTATAGCAAAAATTAAATCACTATATAATCGAAAAATCTAAACTCGAGCAAGAGCAAAATTTAGATTAATATAAGTTCAGTTAGATTATTAATCTCAATTGGATGACATTTCTTTTAACCTTATTCCGTGTTTCATAGCTACTTTAGAAGATTGAATAAAACAAAAAAGAAATTCACAAACATTTTTTTAGAAATAATTGCGAAAAAAAATTTTTTTATGTAAACCTGAATCTATTTACTAAGGTTTCTAGAAAAAATAGCATGCTTTACATCGTTTTATGAATGGTGGATATAAAAGCAACGTTATGAAGAAAGTTATTTCCTTTATACCAGATGAATAATGTAATTTTATTTACAGCATTTATTTTAAGAAAAAAACTTTTTTTCAACGTCAACTAAAAAATTATGTAAAATTTGTAAACCTAATATAAATTGTGTGTTTATTGGGACTAATATTGAATAGTATTGTTGAATATGAGAATTCCAGTTATCTCACCGTCATTTTTATTATAGAAATAAATAATTAATTCTAAACATAATTTAATTAAAATAAACTATTACACTAGTTCCTTTTTATACTCTTTCAATTGAAGTAATAATGCTGGAATTTAATACTAAAAATATTTACAAAATAATTACTCATAACGAATTAAAATTTTTAATGCCATACATGTTAATGCTTTAAAATTTTAAATATTTTTATAAAATATTTAAAAAAAATACATGAAGAACCTATAAAAACATTTTTCACGATTTGTTTAATAGATTTGTGCACATTTTTTGCTAGCAAGATTTTATTTTATAAAAAAACTCAAAAAAGTGTTAGGAATTTGATATCTGATAATTTCTGATTTGTCTGTGGTAATTTGATAATTGATAAACCTGTTAAGAAATAAAGATATTCCTTCTTGAATAAATAATTGTATCATATTATCTGTTTTATAAATAATTACAGAAAAAACACAATTGCAGAAAAATACTTTTTACAGTACAGTATTGTTACCAATATCAAAAACTTATAAAGGATAATAAGGAATGCAATTTTGGTGTCTCCTAAATTCTCTCATGATTAGCGGAATATAAATATATATATGTAAAACTAAGCTATATGCATGCGTCTTCTACTCTGAGACAATGATTCTATATAGAAGCATTTGTTTTTTTATGTTTTCTGTTTTGATTGAATAGTTGTCAGTTTTAACTGCTTTTAGAATTAAATGCTTAAGACCATTTCTCTTAATATTCTTAAAAGGTATTAGATGAAGAAAGCTTTTAGTTTATAATGTAATTTCTCTTTAGCAAAAATATCCATTTTTTTAACTTATCAAAGAGAATAATAAACTCAGAAAAAGCATGTAATGATAAATTTTCATATTTTTTATTTGTCCTTGAAAATAATTTTTGTTGATAGTTAAGCAATCATATTTCATATTTTAAAAGTTTGATGACATGATATAACAAAACAACTTGTAATTAATATATAACGAATGGAAGGAACATGCATAAATAAGAATAAAATATTTATTTGCTATTTAATATCATTCCAGGACCAAAAATGAAATATTTATAGACATCATATATGAATCAAATACCATGCTCATTTATATGTGCATATAATAAATTATCTTATTGTTAGGCATATCGTTCTTTATAAAATATATATTAGATTAATAAAATTTTAATTTTGAACATAAAGAAATCAAACCATTCACTTCTGTTAATCGATTGTTTATTGCAACATATAAATCTGAACTTGTCTTTGTATCAAATTTAAACTTTTTTAAGCATTTATGAATAAATATTGAAGAATGCTGTCACACTTATTAATAAAAAATAGTTTAAAAATGTAAACTGATTTTTTTTCTGAAATTAATTAGTAATTAGATTTTGAAAACGGTATTTAAAAGGAAAATGTAAATAAAAATTTAATATATAGTTATTTGATTCTAACATGAATTAGAGAAACATCGTTTTTAACAGAAACATTCCTCTTTATTTTTTTATGAACTGTTTTCTGAATTTCAGCTTTTAAAAAGAGTCCGGTGTAAAAATGTTATTATTGCCTTATCAGTAACTAGATAATACTATTCTAGAAAAAAACTTTTAAATTTGTGCTTTTGTTGAGGCATTATATGAATTTAAACAATGTTGTGTTCTTAAATCCATATTTTTGTAATGTGGCAGAAGGCCCTGATGTATTAGTGGTACATTGTAATCTTATGTATTCATATTATAGACTAATTTTATGTTTCTGGTCTAGTCAGGGCAATAATTATAATTACTATCCACGTTAATTTTCAATAATATAGTATTTCCATTTCTTTTTAAATAATGAAAATTTCATTAAAATTACCCTAGTAGCCTTTTAATTACCTTTGATCAGATTATATAAATGATTAGTTTTTTCTTCAACTATATTTCAATTTGATCTAAAAAAATCAAAATCATTTGGATTTTGTGTCTTTGATTGAATTGAATTGAAAGAGAGTTGAAGAAACAAATTGAAAGATAGATTGAGATCATTGAAAGATAGATTGATACAAATGTGAATTTAAATTACCAGAAAAGGTGAAAAACGATATCTTTTATATAACATAAAATAACATTTAAATAAAATAATACTTCAGAGGACAATTCATATTGTGAGGATAGTTTATCTCAATTTTCTTGATTTCTGAGGATAAAGTTAATCTTAATGATATTGCTTAAATAACGTCACAATATGATCTAATTGATAATTATGCGAAACGTTATGCGTATATATGTTAGTAATCATCCTAATGGTTAGCATCAGAATTTAATGAAAGAATTCATCAGAAACTAAAGTGATGCAGTGTACAAAATAGAAGGCCCTGTGTTAAATCTTATACTACATTGTTTACCCAGTTTAGGTTACTTCCTCTGCAATACACGAATAACAATCTATTTCACTCAAAAGTGAGTCTACGGAACTACTCATCTATCATATGTTTTAAGCATACAATGTTTTAAGATTTTTCTACCAACTATTATTCAAATAAAAAGAGTTCTACAAAATAAGTTTCTTTTATTCAAACACGCATTTTTTATGATATAGAACTTTATGTGTTTAACTAATTAATAAGTAAAATTAACTTTGTATAATATGAAAAATGGTGTTATTAATTAAATCACGTAATAAGTTCATATTAAGGAAAAGTAATGGAATAACGAATTATCTGTAAATAAATTAATATAGTGTTCAATGCGAAATTGTTTATATTAATCGATTTTATGTTACAATATTTACTTAATAACGCAAATGTACACATGTTATTTACATAGTGACATTTACTAACAATGTTCAAATATTAATAGTGTTCAAAAAATTGGGGTTTTCCTACATTTCAAATTATAACACTTTTATCAAATATTTGAAATTAAGCAAAAATGTTTATGTGAGTTCAGTAAGTAACAAATTGTAATGAAAAACTTTCTATCATAAAAAATTAAATAGCTTTAAATACTTACTTTAGATAGATGTCAAATTAATTAATGGTTAATGCAGCTACATGTATAAATAAATGTATCGTTGAGTAAGCGTATTTAATGCAATTAAAAGTATGTCACTCAAGTATTTTTAATTTTATTCAGATTATCAATTTATGCAAAAATTATTTTATTTGCAAGCATACATTTCAAAATTTACATTTAATTATGTTACGCATTTAATTTCAAATTGCACAAAATTTTAGAATCATATTTGTTTTTCTCATAGATACAAGTTTCTCATTTTTATGTAACGGTTTCAAACTGTCAAGAAAGTCATTATCTTGAAAAGGCGAATTTTCCTTTTGCATTGTAATATTTATTAAATTGTTAAAGTAAAATGCTAAATATTTGAATTATATAAATAAAATAACGATTCTCACCTGTATTCCGTAATTAGATTCTTCGTAAAGAATGGATACGTAAGTCCAATTAAGCCTTTGGATTATTTGAACCATGGCGTCGGCTTGATTTGTGTCTGATGGAACAGTTCGAAGAAAATATTCAAATCTTTGTTTGTTGCTCAATTCAGGACTTGTAGAAAAAAAACTTATCTAAAATAAAAATAAGTATGTAGCTGTTCAAAATATTAAAAATTAGATAAAGAATACGTAAATATGTACGCACATACATATGTATGTAATCATTGGAACAATTAAGCATTAAAAAAATTGTAACTGCTGAATACACATAATTTTCCATTAGATTCATTAAATTAAGTTATAATATATAGTTATTTATTGACATGTTTTAGATGAAAATATATATATTACTAGAATTTTAAAATTTCTTGAAAACTTATTTAAGATTGCAGATGAATTTATATAAATATTTACATTAGGTTTTCTTCATAGATTTATATATGCCTAAATTTATCAATCAATCATATATATATCTATATATATATATATATATATATATATATATATATATATATATATATATTATTGATTGATATATATATATATATATATATATATATATATATATATATATATATATATATATATATATATATATATATATATATATATATATATATATATATATATATATATATATGTGTGTGTGTGTGTGTGTGTGTGTGTGTGTGCGTGAGTATTTAAGTCAGGAAATAATAAAATATTTATTAACATTGAGTAATTACTTTGATTATGAGAAATTGCTAATATAAAATATCAGGCAACAGAGTAAATATATAGAAATAACTATTTTAAGAGAACCATCAATAAATACTATTTTATGAACCTTTTGAAACATGTTGAGAGATTAACAATTACAATTTTAAATGAATTTTTGATGCATACGTAATTTATTAATAGATATCATAATCTTCAAATGCGTCTCTCAAATGATTCTTGGATGCATTATAATTATTTTAAATTTAAAAAACTTAATATATATCTATTAAAACTTTCATTTACAGTATATCATATCTATAGTGTATATTTATTGAATGGTTTTACAAATGTTTTTAATTGCTTTGTGAATTTGAATTTCATTCTTTTCTTATGAATCTGTCATTTTTGTATCAATTATTCATATTTTTGATATTTTGGAAAATATTCGCTGTTTAGAGAACTATTAGATCTAATAGATATTGGTAAATATAACTATGTTCTAAATATTTATAACAATCTCTATAACAATGACTGGATCTGTAAAAAGTACAGAAATTAATATTATTAGGAAAGTTATTAAAATTCGATCATATGATCAAAATATAATTTACAGATTCAAAATTTCTGTGAGAATATTCTTTGGATGTATAATGTATGCTATATCATGCGTTATAAAATTCTGATGTCAATATAAGAGACATAAATATTTTAGAATATTTAATTAAAAAATTTTATCTCATTAATCAAAATTAATAAAATTTTAATTAATTTTGAATTTTCATTATGGTTTTGGTTTATTTATCAATATTTTTTCCTATATACATTATCCATTTAATTTAAATTCGCAATATTAACAATAATGTAAAATACGATAAACATATTAAATTAATTTAATTATTAGACTTAACAGATTTTAGTTTAACATAGTTAAAAATGTAGTTTGTCCGAAAATAATAATATACAATTTTCCTGTATATATTGAAACTTTTTTATATATTTTTTTATTTTTAAATAAAGAAACTTGAATGACTTTAATTTACGATGTTTTAGTAAGCCGTTTTAAAAATATTATTAAAGCATTATTATTGAACTTATTTATCTATATAATGGCTTTGAAGCTCTTAATTAAAATTAAAAACGAAACTCTAAAGACAAATTTAAGAGTAAGATGGTCCAATATCTTAAAATCTCTTTCGAAATTTCTGTCTACAGTTCAGAAACTATTCAAATTACTGCAAAATTTCAAATAAATTTCCTAAGATTAATTTCTCAAATATTCACTGTCAGATCGTCATTTTATGACACATAAGAAGTATATATTCGATTTTCTTATTAATCAGATACTTTAGCATTCACAGATAAACACATCTGATTCATCTTAACACTATGTCCAATGTCAACTAATAGGATTATTTAAGTAAGGTTCTATTGTCATGGACCAGACATTATATGAGGATTCATGATAAAAACAAGGATAAAGCATATGGTCATCATTCTAGGAAATATGATTGAACTTGAATGTTATTGTGACCAAGAATAAATTTATATAACACAGCAGTCATGCATCAGCACAGTAGTTATTCAATGGGATTGTATGAAAACTGATTGCTTCCGGTTTCATAAACCATATATTTATTAACGTATTGCTGTAATATAATTACACGTAGTTATGGAATTGCAAATAGAAATTATTAACGTACTATCCCCCAAATTAACGAATAATTTACATTTTTTTTTTGAAATCACTAAATCCTTAAAGATAAACTTTATAATCATTCCTATTTGGAATAAGAATTTAATACCATAATTTAAAATCTCTAATTCGAAAAAACACATTTTTTAAAAATTATTTTATAAAAAAATATTTAAATATTCATGAAGTCTTTCAAAATATTGTTTTTAAGTGTTATAATATTGCCATACCTAATATAATTGATCTAAGAAATAAAATTTATTTTCAGAAGATATGTACTTAAAAAAAGAAATTAAATTCAAAATGATGGACTTACAATTGAATGGAAAGAATTAAAACTAAATCTTTATGACGTATATGTCTCTATAAATTTAAAAAATGCCTATTTTTATATGAAAACTATTGATGACAAATTAATTAAATATGAAAATTCTTACATTCGAAAATTATTTGCAAATATTTACCTCTCCCATTTATTTGTCAAAATGAATATAATTCATGTGAATGATTGTATTACTATTCATATATATATATATATATATATATATATATATATATATATATATATATATATATATATAATTATATATATATATATATATATATATATATATATAATTATATATATATGTATATATATACACACACAAGGTGGTTATAATTAAACTTCCCCTATAAACAGCATCCCACAAAGCAAACGGATGAACGGAATGCAACGAAATTTTGTGTATGGGCTTTACACGAGATGCGCTTACGGAATTCCGTAAAAAGTTTTCAGTTCCAAAATGTCCACCAGAGGGCACTTTTTTTAAAGAAAAACGTGAAATTTAACTTAGTAAACGGCCAAAACGGAATGCAGAAACAATATTAACAAACCAGAACAAGAATTATGAATAAAAGAATGCATAGTCAGGAATATCCGTCAGTTGTAGGAGAAAAATGACGAGATTTGCATGCTTGAGAAGAAGAGGAAGCTTTATGTAAAACAGGTTTGGGCATAAAACGTTTGCAGACGTTGGCATGCTTAAGTCGATGTTTCCGGCTGTATTTATGGCGGTCTCTTTAGTTGAAAGTGCGTTATTGTTGAAGCTGGTTTACGAAAACAAGGGGAATGTTTCTGCTGCAGTTTTTCTGAAAAATGCGCCCTCTGGTGGACATTTTGGAACTAAATTTTTTTTTTTTTGAAATTACATGAGCGCATCTGGTGTAAAGCCCATATACAAAATTTCGTTGCATTCCGTTCATCTATTTGCTCTGTGGGATGCTTATAAGAGATGTTTATAATTGAAGTTTGATTATAACCACCTTGTATATATATATATATGTATATATATATATACAGATATATATATAATATATATATATATATATATTATATATAAATATATATATATATATATATATATATATATATATATATATATATATATATATATATATATATATATATATATATATATATATATATATATATATATATATATATATATATATATATATAATATGCATATCAGTAAATGTGGGAATGTGTGTGCACAAATGTTGTATTTTTTAAACGAGCCTGTGAGTGTTCTAATATACCACAAGTAGACCCCCTCTCCCTCTCTCTCTCTGGAAATAACTTTTCTTCTGTTTTGCAATTCATTCTGGTTTGATTAAAGAGAATCAAAGAAAATTATAAAAGTTACTTTAAAAAAAGAAAAAAATTCAAGCTAATATGTCTTCTTATCACTGTAATGTTTTAAAAAATGATGTACAGACTTCGGCTACATTTTCGTAAATTAGATGTCATCATATATTTCTTTGAAAAGGCAAAAGTATACATGTTTTCTAAAGTGAATTTTAAAATGTTATATACTTATATATGTAATATCGAATTCCTGATTACCATTACCATTTCAAACTGCTTTTATTCTATAAAATTAAAAGAAGTGATATGAATTTAAGTGAAATTAAATACATAACATTTTTAAAAACCAATAGTTTCTTTAATTTTAACTTTTTTCAGAACTTTATAAGTTGTTTTAGATAAGCATAGATACATATTTCTGATGAAAATATAGTATTAAACTTTAATAGTTAATGTTTGAAAAATTATTTTAAATAAATAATATAAAACATATTTTAAAGTTTTTTGTAATGTATATTAATTAATATACTTTATTTTTGAAATATAAAACACTGACTAAATAAATTGAAACAAAATTGAAAGCTCCTAAGAAAATAACTGAATTGATTGGGGAAAATCTTAATAATTTTTAGTTAAAAGATCAAAAGTATATATTAATAAAATCAATAAAATCAAATGATAAACTTGCTGATATTATCAAATCATTTTAATTATTATTTACATTATATTGTTAATAATAATATATTTTTGCTGAATGCAAATGAACTTCTTTATTCGTTATTAAAACTAATATTCCAACAAAGATTGATATTAATCAGAAATTCTAACCCACCTTTTTCAAATTATGTGACGAAGTTCTTTATAACTTAGAACTGAAGCCATCGGTTAGAGTTTTATGGCCCAATATAAATCTTACGACTCTTTATTGTTTATTTTTTCATGTTCATTATGCATGAATTTCTCTAGAAGCATTTACGTTGGAAAAGGGAGATGCATATTTTTCTATAACTTAACTATTTTTATCCATTAAAGGAAAAGCTTGCAATAAATGGTAAAAACTTCAATTTAATGATTTTGTAATGTAAATTAGCATAAAAAAGGTTTACAATAACAAAGCTCAGCATTTATAAGGAAAACAAAGATTATGTTAAATACATAAACAATAACTGATGAATGATTTTTTTTGGTATAATCCAAGGAGATCCCATACCCTTTGCAACAAATCGAAATAAAACAGCAAACCAGAATGAAATTCTAAAAATAGTATGGCTTACCATATGAAGTGTGTCAAATATTGTTATCAAGATTGGCGCAAGTCACAAATATCACCGACCAAAACCATTTTCACCAAGGGTATCGATTCTGCTAGGATTCAACCTTTTTCTTTTTTTTTATTTTTTTTCTTTATAAGTAATCCTTATTTTAATTAAAAAATAATATTTTTAGCATTATTTAAAAAATATGCTATTGGAAATTTTAATTATTACTAAACATTATTATCGAAAAAATGAATGTATTTGATTTCAGCAAAAATTTAAATGTAATAAGTATTTTAAACGTCGTAATTATTTTTCATTTGAAATTAAGATATGCATTTGGTTTGAATTCAATTGAAATTATGACTAATTAGAAATAATACATTAACTTAAATGTAAATTCAAATTTACTGAAATTTTCTACTGATATTTATATAAATTTCAACTTGTACTGAACAAATTTATTATCTATGCTAATATAAAAATTAAATAAATAATAAATGCAACAATTTGTGCATATACAAATTTACATAAAATGTACATATATACTTTCAGCAAATAATACAGATTTTTCTCATATTAAGTTTCAACAATATGTAAAAATTCTTAATATGATTTCATTCAGTTTACAGGAGCTTTTAAATTATGATTGAAATCAATTTACCACCTGTGATAAAATAATAAAATATTTCATCAAAAATAATTTTGTCTTCTAAATTTATTTTACATAATATTATTTTCTGTAACATAAAGATAATAGGATGAAAAGTAATGTGATGGTTGGAAACAAAATATATTATACCTGAATTCATATAAGTAGATTACTTCTTGAAGTGTAATGCCAAAAGTTTTTCAAACAAAGTAAAAGTAAAAAACTTAGCAGGCAATGCCCCATTAAATAAATTGTTTATCATAATATGAATTTTTCATGAAAGATCTTATATCTTCAGAAAAATTTCATTTTGGGGAAATTTTTTCTTCGAGAAAAATTTTGTAATTTATATTGAATGATAATTTTATCATATTAAGATCAATATTATTTTAAACGTAAAATTAAAAATATCACTATACTCCAATTTATAGATTTATTAAAGTTAAATAAATCATTTGGCAATTAAATTATCTAGTTCATTGCAAGACATACAATAATTAAAATTATTAAATGTGCTATTAAAAATGCCTGAAATAAATATTTTTCCTAGTATTCCTCTTTTTTTTTAATTCAAAAGATTTGTTCTTATATTAACCATATTTACAAATTTTGAAAAATAAGCAATTCAATTACGATGAAAAATTCTTCAAAGAATAAATTTTTATTTTATCTGTACAAAGAATTATAATTAAATAAATTCTTATTCTGTATAGTCCAGTCACATAAATGTGATCACCAAATACTTTCGAAATCAATGTTAAATTCTCATTCACTAAAGTCAAGTAGTAACACATTGCGATTTCACGAGTATAAAGAGTGTATGAGTGCATCAGAAATCATTGCCATGGTTGGCGTAATGCTGAAAGGGAGTGATTTATCGACTACCAAATGGGTATAATACTGGGATCCCTGGTCAAAGATGAAAGAACTTCCGAAGCTGCTAAGTTTGTGAATTGTTCACGTGCTGACAATATAGTATACCTCACATGGTAAAATGGGACTGTCCAAAGTCCCATTTTACCATGTGAGGTATACTATTATGAAGACGTATACTATTATTATTAGAGACGCGTCAAATGCGGTACACAGTGGGCCATTGATTACACAGGTAAACGATGGCTGAAGAGATTCGTTCTCCTACCATTGAGTAACTGACCTTCCAAATGAGCCAAGGAGCACTCAATTGTATCTGCCTAACTACTGTTCTGCGAACATTGCTGCGTCTGGGTCTCCGAAGCAGACGTCAGATTCATGCAACTATGTTGACTGCTGTATATCAAAGACAAAGGTTGGAATTTACAAGCAAGTACGGCAACTGGGCGTACACTGAGTAGAGAGAGGTAACATTTTACATTACATTTCATATACAATACATTCATACTGCAAATTGGGAAATACATTTCATATTGCATCAGAGAGATGGGAGTTGGGCACATACGACGTGAAACCTCTGAATACAAACATCCTGCAACAATTGCTGAAACAAACCTGGCCGGAGGCGGGCGCATTATTGTCTACACAATGTTTATTTCTAGTATACTCTGGATTCGCCCTTCCTAGCGGAAGACACGAAGCATAAATACAAGTAAACACATGTCCTTGCTATCATGTTTTCCGCTATATACTCATCTAGTTTCCTCAAGATAATAACATTTACTAGTAGGACAATGCAAAGTGTCATTCAATTGTCAGTGAACACGTATGATTCTTAGATCAGGATGTGTTTACCTTTCTCCCTCAGTCAGAAAAACTCACCTTACTTAAAATCAATCGAGAACCTGCGGATTCATTACGACAGGTTTGTTCTTGGCATAGATCCAAATCTATTTAGTCTATCACAGCTGGCCACGCTGGTATATCCTACATGGCTCAACATTCAAGAAAACATTTTCAGGAGCCTAACTGACTCTCTTCATGTACGTTTCGCAGCAGTTCACTCAGTGAAAGGTGGATATTCTGGCTTTTGATAGGTGGTCATATAAATGCAACTGCACTTAGTGTATTGTGTCGTAGTGTAAAACGACATAACCAAACCCTGGGAAAATAGATATGTATATTTTTATTACACTTTAAATTTAAGCCTTTAATTAAGAGTTTCCTCTTTTCCTTTCAAACTAAGCTGTAATAGTATAAAGGAAAGGATGCAATAAAAATTGGCATAAGGAGCCAAGTGCAATAAAAGAATAAATTTTTCCTTTCGGAAGGGATGGATGATCGTGAGAAAATTGCAAGGAAAGTTTATGTTTTATGATATGTTTTATTTGTAAATCTGACCAGTCGGGATTAAGGGAGAGAGATTTTTGACATATCCAATAAGAGTGTAGGACGTTATATGGAACTTTGGAAAACCAATGGTGTATAGAGGAGGAGCTAAGATGAGAATTTAAAAACTGCATCTAAGAATGGAAGACAGGGAGACACAGAGACAGAGAAAGTACTCACACACAGAAGTCCCTCAGATACACAAGGCAGAGAAGCCCCAGAGATGCCCGACAAAGAAAAGGAGTAAACGGAGTATGATTGCACTGGTCTGGAGAAGTCCTGCCTCGATTGTCCTGAATGGGAATGCAGATGTCCGGCTAATATATGAAGAAGAGGTGACAAATTCTGAAAAGAGGTATACTGAATAGCAAGTCAAGTAAGATGCGGAGATATCAGCGAATGGAAATGCAAAGCGGAGATGCTGAGTAGAGGACGGGAAGTGGATAAAAAAGGAGAATCATCGACACTGGAGAGCGGCGAAGTCTCAGACACCACAATACTATTTCTAAAAGGGGTGAGTCTGATCTCTCCTTCCATTTCCCTCTGGTCATTATAGTTATTGTGTAAATATCATAAAAATAACGATAATGTTAGAATCTTCTCAATTATTTAATCAAGAATGTTTTAATTATAAATGTAAATACCTTTGTAATGAATTTGAAAAATAAATTATTAAGTTTCATTGTATTTTTGTTTTAAATTGATCTCTGTCATTCAATTATTTAAATAACGAATCTGGATTTTCCTCGAAGTTTTCTAAAATTACCGAGGTCAGTACAGCATATTGAATTGTAATGTGACTTATTAAGAGCTGATAATGTTTTTCTTTTGTGAGTATTATAATAGACACAAATGTGATTTTTTTTAAAATTATCTTTTGTTTGTAAGTAAACATTTTTTACATTTTATTTCATTTATAATAATTTCTATAAATTCGCATTCTTTAAAAATACATTAATAATTGTTAATCTGTTACTGAAAATGTGTAAGCAAGAAATGAAGTTGAGCATAAAGAAACATTTTTTCTGCTCAACCACATTGAATATTCAAGAATGACAAAAAGCACATTTGTATCTTTCAGTTTTATTTTGTTACAATAAGACGAATTTTTTTAAGAGCAGATAAAAAATAGTTTTATTAGCAATAAACACAAATTTTGCGAAAATTCTGTTTCTGATGGTTAACATAAGGTAAAATGTTTTCATAAGCATTAAAAACCAAGCATATTTTTCTCTAAGAATATATAATGTGTGTATACATAATCTCCAATATTTCACGCAAACAGTGTAAATATTTACTACTACGTAATTTTACGTACTTCAAACACAAGAAAATTTCCTGATATATTTTTTTCAAGAATATATTCTGCTTCCTTTAAAAAATCATAAAAGTAATGAGTTAATTACAATGTTAAGTAGATTTCATTTTTAAAATGTGATAATTTTTCACTATATTTATAATAATTTTAATTTAATTATATACTTTAATCAGTATAATATACATTGTCTCACATTTTAAAATATTAAACACATAAAAAAATTACATAATAATGTATGAAGTGTTTTGTTTTTATATTAAATGCATTTTAACAGGATATTTTAATTAAACTATTCCCATTAAAAACTAATTTATTTATAAATGTAAATAAAACTAACTTGTTATTAAAATAATATTTTAATTAAATATAAATTAATTATTGTTTCATATTACATTTAGAATAGATCTAATAAATATAAAATAAATTCTACTTTTTTTAGCTTTCATTTAATTCAAAAGTTTCTTATATAATCGTATATTTAATAACAATTTAAAATTACATCTCTTAATGAAAATAGTTGAACTGAAATTTTCTATTAAAATGTATTTTATAAATTGATAGTATATCAGAGTATTTAATTTACCTCAATGTCCATGAATTTAAATAAAACAATGATGCTAAGAACATATACATTCTTTTATATTTTAAAAAAATATTAGAAAATTTGTTTTATTATTATTAGTTATTTATATCAACTGACCATGACATATTAATCATGAAATCAAAATGTTTTGTGAAAAAAAATTTTTTTTCTCTAAAAGTTACTGATGAAGGTGATAATATTGATACCAAAAAGTTATTATAATTAGCTAAATATTACAAATTTTCCCTACCCAAGAAGAATCAATACGCGAAATTAGAGGACGTCACTAAGAGTTTTGAAATGTGAAGAATAAAACTATAAATAACAATGAATCCACGCCATCTCCATTGCGCTGATTTCTCTCCGGAAAATGGTAATTTCCTTTTGGGGGAAGTTTTAATAACTCGAGTTCCTGAAAGGCATAACAGTTTCTGAAGCTTCATTAAATTACTATCAACACCACGGGATGTAAATTTAAGGTGGAAAGATGAAGGAAGAGCACTTCATTTGCAGAGGTGACAGTTTAAAGATTCTTGGATCTTGAATGATGAGTAAATATGGAACTGTAATGAATCTTCACTTTAATGAATTCTTGAGATCAAAAGTAGCAATAACTATTCTCAAACTTCAATTACAGTTATTTTACATGGACTGAAATTGAAATGTCTTTAGGAAAAAAGTGTTTAAGTTTATTCTAAGAAATAGATTTTTATTATTTTTAAAACAGAGAATTTTTCATCAATATTTTCATGAATGATGTAGTATATAATCAAATAACTATTCCTTTAAAACTCTCAAAAGTCCAATCAATCAAAAGAGTGAATATAATGCATTTAGATGAAATATATATTAATAATGATGAAGCCACAAATTCAACTGTTAATAAGAAGTAAATATATTCAGAAAATATTCAATTTAATACAGAAAAATAAATCTATAAAATCTTTTTTCACTCATGTTCGTAAATAAAAGATGATTCAAAATCCGAGTAGTAAAAATTCGGAAACATAAACGTAATTTATTCATAAAATTCCCTACAAATACGATTATTCTTAAAATTTACTACAAAAACAAAACATAAATAATGAACAATATTGAATATATTGTACAATAAAAGTAACGATTATCGTTTTCTGTGATAATTCCAAATCACCCTTCATAAAAATTTCATAGACGATAGTTTATGGTATGAAAGATAATACATTACATTTCTTTCACTCTTTTCGTGGAAAATCTGAATATGTTACATTTAGCATTTATTGTAAAATACCGGTTATTGCTATAACTGCTAATTGATATGAGTTGTACTGTCATTTTCATATCTTATAATTACATCAAAACAGAACGTAAAGCTGATATATTTGAAAAATACCAAGTTCTTAGGATACTTCGACCTGAGCAAACAATATTCTAGACGCTGATAATTCTACCTCTTAAAAATCATCTACATTCTTCCTTTCTGACACATTTCCACGCTTAGAACACTGAGTAGCCTACAGAATGCTTATATAAACACTTTAATTTCTTCATTTACTTCTCTAATGCAAGTTTAAAAATGTGTCGAATTATTACTGCAATATCATGGATTTTTGTAATTTCCATATTACTTTTTTAAATGTGTGTAACCTTTCTGCAGGGGAATTTCTTCATTAGTTTCGATGTGATATTATATTATCCTTAATTTAAGGATATGGGAGGAATTACAGAAAACTGAAAAAATCTATTATAGATCAGCACAATTTTTAAGCGAAACTTTTTTGCCCAGTAAATCCAATATTTTCCAACAGTATAACTTTACGTGAATCCCAATTTTTTTTAAAAATATTTTTCACTTTTCAGTTTAAATAAAATTTATCACTATCGTATTTAAATTTTATTGTATAAAGAAATAAAATATTAGATGTCAATAAAATCTTAAATATAATATTTACAATAACTGATTCACAGCATCGATTGATTTGCTTATTATATCCAAAAATGACGATTGAAATATTAAAAATATTTCTGAAATGATAAATGAAAATTAAGAAACACGTATTTTACTTATTTAATGTAAAAACGTTTGAGTGTGTGAAATATGCAATTTGAATACATAAATAATTTATATTAATGAATTATATTTCCAATTAACTTAATTTTAATTTCAATTTTTGCGAAAAAAAGAGTATTATATAAATACATAGAATGTATATAATACTCATAATTATTCTTCAGTGTCCATTTAGAAGTAAATTCATGATATAAGAAATTTTGGACTCACAAGAAAATTGTTAATTGAGAACAAATTTACGCTTACAATATGAGTAATATATTTAATAAGATTTTAATGTCTAGAATATTGTTGGCATGTTATTATCATAATATTAATATTTTGCAACGATAAATATTTGCCTCCATGTATTAATTACTTCTAACTAAATTAAACCTATTTTGAAAAATCGCTATGTTAAAAATGATTGATTATGTTAAAACTTAGAATTATCTCTGAATAGGTTGATACATCTCTAAATGAGACTAGAAAATCAAAACTGTAGATAGAAATAAAGTTCCTCTCAACGTCAATCATACTCAAAACTAAATTGAGGGTAGGTAAATGAACTAACTGAACAAGTTTCATTAGTCATAGCCAATAGTCGTACAATAATGTATAATTGTATAAATTGAAAATTTTTATGTATATTTAAATTTCTAGTAAAGTTTCTTTTGATTAATCGGTAAATACGTTATTGCTAGCAAACTGTTTTTCCCATCTTAAACTGATTCAAGTAACAACACGTAAATGTTATCGCTTAGAGACAAATAGTTGCCAAAACTTTTAAGAAAATCATAGGTTGATAGAAAAATAAATCATTATTTAAGTAATGAATATTGTTTTCTAATAGTGCATTATTATTTGGGTTGAAGCTTGTATTCAAAGTATGGAGTTATTCAGAAGTAAATTAGACATTTTGTCCCTGTGACAACATTCCATACAGTATTATATATATATATATATATATATATTATATATATATATATATAAAGATTAAAATGTTTGCTTTTATTTTTACTTTGATAAAATTTTCTCTTAATTTAAATGACTCATAAAATATTATCATGATAAATTACTACTGTCATAAAATTTTGTTGCTATAAAACATTAAAAATATCACTAAATTGTACTACGTTTCAAAAAATTGCATAAATGGAAATGAAGATTCCATTTCATTAGAATATATATATTTTCTTTATATTTTTTTTTATTTTATATAAAATTATAGAAATATTTACCAATTAAGATAAAATAAATTTTAATTTCCGAATGAAAAATAGAATGTAATTTGTTGTCGTCAAACTACAGCAGAGTAAACTTTTAAGAAGGCAATATTACAACGTTTTACTAAAATATGTGTATAATATATGAGTATAATATATGTGTGTATGAATATAATATGCTAAAATGTTCATTTAGACAATGATTTAAGAGCATTTAGTTTGAAGAAAAAGTACCTAAATATTCTATGTTTCTATCATTTTCTTTTAAAAATTTCTTAATGCCAATCTCAGCCATATATATAATCAAAATTATCGAATATGACAATACTTACTTGAGGAATCTTAAATAAACGCAGTAAATTCGCCACTTGAATGGAAGTGACGCTTGAAGCCGCACCAAGGACTCCTGAAATCCTTTTGTGTCTGATACTTGGAGCGCTGCCATCGGGACATCGATAAGTACCATCATATATATTGTTTATTGAGCCTATAAATAAAGAAATAAAATGTCTAAAATTATTCAAATAATCATATCTGGTTTCACCTTATTTAAAATTTGTAGCTTTCCATATGCAGTCAAAATAAAAATTATCTATATTTTGTAAAGAAAAAAAAATATTATCTAAAATAAGGCAAATTTATAAAAAAGTTGATAAGGGGAAAAAAGTGTACCTTTAACCACTTGATAATATCAGAGAAGTTCAACTTCACATTTAGTTTAGATGTTTAAAGTTTTATATATAAATATATATATATATATATATATATATATATATATATATATATATATATATATATATATATATATATATATACACATACATATATATATATATATATATATACACATACATATATATATATATATACACATATATATATATATATATATATATTAATTTTTGGCATATTTTATTGTTTTTTAAAAAAAACTATGTTATGTTACCTTTTTTTTTCTTAATAATCACATACATGATATGTAAATTTGTTGGAGCATGCGTGTTTTGTTTTAAATTCTTCATGAATTACGTGCTCTCAAAATGAAATTTTTAGTGCTTTTTGCTAATATTTTAAATGATCTTATGGAAATCATAAAATAATAAATGATAAAAAATATGAAATTAAATTATAAAAAAATTTGATAAAAAACTACCATGGCTTGTTTAAACTAACCATGAAGGGGATAATTTGTCCTATTTTAAACCTTTTACTGCTTCTTTTTTTATATTTTCAACGTGTTTAATTTTGAAGCAATATTGCTAAAGATTTGTAAATTTAAAAATTAAGTATTTATAGAAAGCAAATAATTTTCATGATTTTAGAAATTTTTACAAGAGAAAAATATTATAATTGAAAAAAGTTTTTGTATTACAGGTAAAAATCCCGAATGACTTCTTTCTCAGCGCCAAAGGTACCCAGACAATCAATTATGAACTTTGCCTTGTTTACTGCCACTCAAAAATGCAATTTGATGATAAGTAGAAAATTCTTCAATACATCATTTATGTTTTTAACTAATAAAAATTGTTATTAAGTCGCTTAATCATGATACCAACTGGAGCAAAAGAAGCAAGGAATTTATGATTAACAAAGTCAGAAAATATCATATAAATTTTTAAATAAAAAATTTAACTTACAAAAATGTATGCCCTATCTCTTAAGATGAGAAACGTATTTATTCAATTTCCGAGAAAACCTATTACCCCCAGGAATTGAATGCACAAATTATGTAATATAATTATAAATAATTGTTTAGTTGTTAATTTTGACAGATACACTTGAACATCGCGAACTAACAGAGGATAAGCGCAATTTCAGATAACGTGAGGAACAGTAAAATTAAATGCTAGTTAGGTTATGAGTATGTAAAATGCTAGTATGTATCACCAGTAACTTCATGAAACAAATTTAATACTTATTGATGGAAAAATTCAAAGTAAAGGCATATACTTGTAAAAATAATTGTAAGAATTTCGTGATTGTTTTATAGTTTCATTCATCCTTCAGTAATACTTTGAGTACTATATGACAATGTTAAATATTATGTATTTAGTACATTATCAAAGCTTCATAACTAAACTTCAAGTGTGAAAAGTACACAGTCTTGTTCATTTGAAATGTTAAACCTGTAACTGGGATACATTTTATTTTTATGTTGACAGAATATCTTGATAAATATTTTAGATACTTTCCATATAATTTTAGAATGTAAAATCAATGACTTTTAGAATAAAAAATATAAAGTGATCAGTGATATATTTTAGTACTAAGGCGGCACAAAATTTAGTAAACTTATTAATAAAATAAATTGTTGATCCTTATCATAATTGATAGTCATCTAGATTAATTCTATGAATTTGAGTGTTGTTAAGGTCGGAACAATATTTCGCAGAGCAATTCAAGCATTTCCCAGAACCAATCTATAGTAAGAAATTAGCAACAGCGAAGGAAGTCAAATTGCTTATTTTTGGTCAAAATAAATAAAGAATAAGACCTCAAAAATCCTGTGCATCATGAAAATGACTACTGTGCAAAGCCTGTCAACATGATTTTGTTCCTGATATTTCTGATGGTCCATCAGGATGGCGGCAGTCATATGACTTGAATTATTTTCCAAAAGGAATTCATTTCTTTGCCCAGAGAAAAAATACTCAAAAGGAAAAATATTAATTGACTAATAAAATAAAATAGTGTGCAAAAGTATTCCCTGAATTGACTTTTTCATAAGGTCACAAAGGAATATTTATTTATTTACACAAGACAAAATGTAAATATTAACAGCCGAAATATAAAATATCTAAATGAATTTTTGAAGCTGAAAGAAATATCGAAACGATATTCACAAGTTATGATGGGCGAAACATAATAAATTTCCTAGCATTTATTAAATTAAATGACGAGTAGAAATTACACATGCTTTATATTTCTTGTAAAATATTAATATGAAGGTATGATGAATAAGAACGTTGAATTTTTACAAAATAGTTTTACTCTGCAGCACTTTTAAAATCTTATTTATAATCATATAACTAACTATATTACAAACATTAAATAAAAAACTACTTGCTTGTTACAATTAAAAATTAGTTTCAAACTCATCATATAGTTTGAAAAATGTAGAAGGGTACAGATCTAAATATTGAAAATAAAAATCTTATTAATAAGGAATTTTCTAGCTTTTCTTTGATTACTTCAAGAACTCTATTTGTCATTGAATCATTTCTTGGTCTCATAAAATTGTTCGAAAAACAATTCAAACTTCCTCGAAATTCGATTAAAGATTCCTATTACTTTCCACTGACGTAAAAACTCCGAAATATTATTGACTATATATTTATTTTTCAATTTTGATGTCTGGCATTTTAGCAGGCAAAAACATTATTTGTTTCAAACCAATTTTTAATATCATTGTTCTCATGAATAGATGTTGTATATTGATAAAATATCCAACTTCTTCCAGCTAACTGAGCGCCGTAGAGAAGAAACACTGATTTAAAATTTCATTGTTTAATCAAAGTAGATTAGTCTCTCCACCGTACCTAACCGCTATCTAAACTGCCTCCTCGCATCTGTCTGGTGGAATACGTTTGTTCATGTGTATTCAAATGTCAATATTATTGTTAACCATCTGGGCTATCTAAATTGCATTTTTTTTAATCATAAAAAAATAACTGAAGTCCATTCGGAGTTCCAAGTCATGTGTTGTTTGGCCCACAGTAACTGGAGCTCAATGTAAATTTCGTTATATTTAAGATGGTGTTTTCCTTTTCTTGAATATAAATAGATCCAATATTTTTATGCAGTTGTAAAGTGTTCTTCTAGTTACATGTGTGATTCCAGATAAGTCTTGTGCTTTTCCAATACTTTCACAAGTTTTTTTTTTTTTTTTTTTTTTTGTTAAAGAATTTTTTTTAAATAATTGATTAGGTTTTTTTTCTTTGATAACTTAATGTCAATTTTTTAGCATATAGGTCTATGCTTTCCTCTGAAACTTTGGAATTTTCAAGAAGTTAGAAACAGCATCTGGGCTTCTCGAATTTCACTTAAAAATTTCCTCCTAAGTATTTTAACTATACCAAAATTGAGGAATTTTTCCACAAAATATATTTTTAAGAAAAGACAATTTAAAAAAATAATACTTTCAACATTTTAAACTGCTACAGATTCCAATATGAAAATATTTCTGCACGTGTTCTTACACGCTTTTCACATATCAAAACTCTTTTAGTACTATTTTATAATATTTTCCTTGTGGAAAATGAAACTCATTCACTGAAAATAAAAGAAAAATTTAATTAATAAAATAAAAAAAATTTATATTAATTGCCCTAAAATATAATATATATGTATAAAATATGAGTGTTCATTTTTTTCCAGCAGTATATATATATACTTAGTACCTATGAGGATTTGCCTCTCATGCTGAAATGGATTTATGCTTCACAGGGAGGGAAACTGAAAAAATTGCAGTTTAACAGATCTATATACGCAAAGAAAAACTGTAATATATGTCTCCAGTTGTTAAATACCGTGTGAAATGAATTTCAGAAATTTCTATTCCAAAGAGTACAAAGTTATCATTCGTTCATGGAAACCTAAAATTATTATCTTACAGTGCATAGTTATATTCTTAAATTGTGGAGTTTGTTGTACAAAGTTGTAATATGCTATCATTAATATTACTATTTGGAAAAATATTTCTTTAATATATTTGATTTTACTGACATGCCTCAAAACAATAAGCTTGGAAAACTCTCAAACTAAGACCTGTAGTACTACAGCTCTTGTGAGTCAAGGCTAACACAGTGCCCATATTATTTTCTTCATCAAGGACACTGTGTTACGAAGCATATTAGCCAAACATGAAGCCTAATGTTAGGGGATCAGCCTAACACGAAAGCCCCAATGTTTAATTCCCAACATACTTGTTAATTAGTTTATCAACCCTTTGAAAGGATGAAAGGCTGTGTCTACCTCTCTCAGATCGAGGATCGAACCTCGGAAATGTACTTTGGGAGCGTGAAAAGATACTACTAAGAAACCAGATTTTCTCCCAAGCATCCCACATAAAAAGATGTTAATACATAAAAAAGGAAATCAACTGATAGGATTGTTCAACATTGGGGGAACACGAATTTAAATGATTTCCTACCTCTAACTCGGCTCTAATGTTTCCTGGATCCTGTTTAGAGAATTCCAATTCTTAAGATAGCCCTATGAAAGCATTTTTGCTGAATTTATTGATTTTGATTTTCATATTTATTTTATTAGATCAAACATAAAATAATTTATCAGAAACTTTTAAATTTTTGTTTGACCAGGAATTCAGGGGTAATTTGTTTTAAATGAGAAACTGAAAACCAGTTTCTTACAAGGAAGGCAAAAAGGTTCAATAAATTAATAAAAAAGCATATAGAAACGTTCTAATTAACCATATGATATAATTTTTAAAGCATATAATATGGTCTAATTTTTAAACATATAATTGTATTTGATATTACTCCAAGTTTAATATTTAAAACAATGAGCAAATTAAAATCATCATTCAATTTTCAATCGTAATTAATATGATTCTTCCACATGGAGTAGCAACTATAAATACTATTGGGTTGTTCCGTAAGTAATTTCGTTTTTTATGAAACAGGAATACGTATAACTAACAAAAATTTTATTGAATTGCATCTTGTTAATTTTAATCCAATACTTTCTGCCATCTTTTCGGTGGTAGCATGATTCCACACTCATAAAATAGTTGGTTTTTAATAGCTAAAAACTTATCCAGGTGAGTAAAACGAAATAACTTTCAGAAGAACCCAATATTTTAAATTTATAAATTCTTTTAAATGTGAAGACTGTGTTTACCTAGTTTTAAATGTAAGCATTAGAAAATCTCCACAGATCTCAATTACAGGAATAGAAAATTTCAACTTATCTCAATAAATAGAAAATCAATAATAAATGACACCCTGATAGTTCTTATATGACATCTAAGGAAAGAGCCAGGATTATACATATGTATATGTTGTATGTTGGTATGCTGTCTGTCCTATTATTTATTGATAAAGTGTCTGATTGAATATATATTTGATTAATCAATTATTATGCTCCCTGCAACGTATTTAGACTCCTAAAATCTATATCGAAATGATGGTAAGGGTTTCAGTATACTCTGTTTTATTAGATATATGTCTTTTCTTTAAGAATCAACATTGCCATGGGCTTTAGGTATATATTGAATTAAAATATTTCAGTTGAATAGATACACTCATTTGACAAAATATAGCTGTATTTGGAAATTTATCAGAATAATATTTAGTGTACTACACTGCTGGATACTTGATAAGGACGGATATCACTATCATCCATAGCAACCACAAAATGAAAGGAAGCAAAATGTGAAGAATTAGAATAAATGCGGAATATAGTAAGGTGAAGTATGCGTATGCAAATTTTTTTTCCACGTCTGTTCATCACGTGATAGCGTTCATAAGAGTTTAAAAGGTTTTGACGAGTGTGGACAGTGGTTTCAAGTCAAAATGTTACAGGAAAGATTTGATAGACGAACTTCAAATTGTTGGCATGTCTTCCCGACATCACTTAGATAATTTTACGCGTGGCCGAAATATTGGAAAGATCGTAGAAAGGCGAAAAATAACAGATGTTGCCAGGGAAATACAGGTTCAAAACAGCTCACAGCGTTGATTGACGGTTGAGGAAGTCATTTAAAACTACAGGAATGTGTAGTAGGCGTCACTGGGGATGTCGTGTTAGAAGTGCGACGCCTATAGAAGACAGGTATATCGTCCTATCAGCAAAAGGAAACAGGCGCTCCACAGCTCAGCAAGTGGGAATTCAGTTTCTTGCTGACTCAGGAAAGGAGATCTCCAGAAAAATTGTTGCCAGATGTTTGAGGGGAGGAGGAGTAATCGCCCACAGACCTGTAGTGTGTGTCCCATAGACCAGACAGCACCGTACTGCCCGTTTGCAATGGTGTGGTGAGCATTGCTTGGACTGAAAAGGACTGGGAATACGTACTATTCTCAGATGAGAGTAGGTTCAGTCTGTCATCAGATTGTAGACTCTAACTGATCTGGAGTGAGAGTAGTATTACTTATCGTCCAGAAAATATTCAGGACCGGTATTTATATCCGACATATAGCGTCATGGTGTGAGCCGGCATCATGATAAATGGCCGTACGCCCCTACATGTGGTTGCAAATGGGACTATGATGGGCCAACGATACATTAATGAAGTTCTACTTCCTCATGTTTGTCTTTTCCGTGGTGCTGTCGGTGATAAAATTTTTTTATGGACGACAACGCAACATGTCATCGAACACACGCTATTCAGGATTGTCTAGACAGCGAGGGTATTCAATGCAACGTTTGACCATCACGTTCTCCAGATCTAAACCTCTTTGAAAATGTGTGGGATGATTTGGGGAGACCAGTTGTTGGTCGCAACTATCTTCTAACAAACAAGGACACCCTCATCTGTGAACTCACAGAGGAATGGGATAAATTGCTTCAAAAGCTGCTGGATTATGTTGTGGAAAGTATGATATGACGTGTGGAATGTTACATCACACTCCATGGTGGATATATCCCGTACTGATACCTTTCTTCAAGGTGCCTGCTGACTTTCAGATGCATTGTTCCATTTTTCCGTATTCAGCATCAAATGGACATTTTTTAACCTTTCAGATGTTTAACAGCTTTTGTACTTTACAAAACAATAAATATTCTTTATTCTAATGTCTGAACAGTGTGACAACTATATTTTATCCTACTAAGCCTCATGTCTCGCTTAATATTATGCTACATTGCAATTTGTGATCCGTCCTTAGCAATTGTCCATCAGTGTATATCAGAATATGTAAATTTCAGTTTTTTGTTAAAACTATTGTATGTCTTTAAATTCCTTTTTTCACGTATGAAACTTTAATAATGAATTATTTTCTTTGTTATATCTAACAAATTATGTATATAAATACGCATAAATAAAAATTCAAGTACGGTTGTGTATTTATGACATGAATCAACTAACTGCTTTAAAACCATTAGCATGTTTTTATTAATAGCTATAATATTAATTCAATCTGAACGCTCATAAAAATAAGTGATTTTCCTTTATTCAGCGACACTCGCACACAGTTTCAGATAAATTTAACTTATTTATAATCTAAATAAGACTTGTTCTCAAACTAAGACCACATTGACAGTATAAATTCAAACTGTTCCAGCAAATCATAACAAAAATACTTTATTTCTAAAAAATATTTAAATAATGTTTAAGGGAATTTTTCCTATAATCGTATAAAAGTATTTATATTTTATCTGTATTAAATTTTATAATTAGTCATTATTAAGAAATTAGAAAACAACGCTCTGTAAAATATATTTCTAATTTTAATATTTTAATGGTTTATAATTTATATATATATATATATATATGTGTGTGTGTGTGTGTGTGTGTGTGTGTGTGTGTGAACAGTAAACTCCTGGCCGATCTTAACTCTAAAACACTAATTAACAAATCCAAAAACTTGGAGACAAAATGAGGAGCCATACTGTAGTTTCGCTTATGATTTATTCTACGCACATACCGCGTACACATTACCTATATTCAAAAAGTGAAAGAAAAATATAATAAATGACGCTCAGCGCCATCTGGAAGTAATGAATTCACAATTCAATGAATGGGAGCTTGAACATTCTCCCGGCCGATGGGCTTCGGGACATCAAAATTGCACTTAGTTATACATACACATACTGATACACATCAAAGGCTACAACTTACCTTACAAAGCACAATTCACATGGTAAAAAAAGTAACTGCAAAAATAAAAGAAATATCTTAATTATTACACAGAAAAATGATAAAAATGAAATGCAAAGTCAACTCAGTTCATCAGTTGTTGTACCGCTGTTAATCGGTAACACACACAGTTTGTGTATAAGTCTTTTTATTTCGCCTGACGCAGTTTTTACTAGCACGACACGAACCTTCTTGTCTAGTCCTTCATGGACTCTTATAACTCGACCAAGTTTCCACTTGTAAGGCGGTAAGTGGTCATCTTTAATGATAACTAAATCATTTACCTTGATGTTATTCGCAGGTCGTTTCCATTTTGCTCGTTGCTGGAGCTGTGTTAAGTAGTCCAGGGACCACCTCTTCCAAAACGCTTGACAAATTTGTCTCACACGTTTCCATCGGTTATTTAGAGCTAAGGTTTCACTGCTCACATCTGGCTCTGGAATTGCTTGAAGAGTGGATCCAATTAAAAAATGTGATGGGGTTATAGCGGAATAATCATTTGGATCTTCTGAAACTGGAACTAATGGACGAGAATTCAAACACGCCTCGATTTGTACAACATACGTATGAAATTCCTCGTAAGTAAGAATCTGCGCTCCAATTACCTTTTTCATATGATGTTTAAACGATTTCACAGCAGCTTCCCACAATCCACCGAAATGCGGGGCAGAAGGAGGATTAAATTTCCAAGTAACACCTTCATTAGCAAAGTAATCGATAACTTCACAAGACATCCAAGCTTTTAACTCCTTATATGCACCCACAAAATTTGTGCCACAATCACTGTGTGTTTCACGAGGTTTTCCTCTTCTAGATACGAAACGTTTCAAGGCTGCTATAAATGAATTCGCACTTAGATCTCCAACACATTCTAAGTGAACAGCCTTGGTAACAAAACAGACGAATACGGAAACGTATATCTTCATTGTTTTCACACCTCGTCCCTTTCTTAGTTTTACGTGGAAATGTCCTGCAAAATCAGCACCTGTTCTAGCGAAAGGTCTTTCAGGGTTAAGTCTGGAAGCTGGAAGGTCACCCATCATCTGCTTTGATAGCTCGGGTCTGCTCCGAAAGCAAGTGACACATCTGCGTAAAATCTTTCTTATCACTTGACGCGCGTTAATAACCCAAAACTGCTGTCTGAGGATTGCAAGCAGTAATTGGTTGCCACAATGCATATACGTTTGATGATAATGCATTATTATTAGATCTGTAATAATGTGATGTTTTGGAAGAATAATTGGGTGCTTAACATCATTTGGCAAATCAGAATTACAGAGCCTGCCTCCAACTCTGAGTATTTTCTCCTCGTCCAGGTATGGATGTAACGATAGAATCTTATTTTGAGGGCTCAAGCCTTTCCCCTTAGACAAAAGTTCAATTTCTTCCGCAAATGAAATGGTTTGTACATATTTTAGTACAAATGCTCGCGCATGATTCAGTTCTTTAGTCTGGAGGTAGTTAGTTTTTATCACCTCCACCTTCTTCAGGTTCATAATAAATCTGAGAGTCCACGCTACTACTCTAAGAAGTTTAGTATAGGATGAAAATTTTAAAATTAAATTATCGATCCATGAATTACTCTTAACTGTGAGAAACACTACACTTTTTAACTTCTCATTCTCTACTACTTCATTTGGAACTTCTTTAATACTTCGCTCTGGCCACTCCTCTGTCTCCTTACTCAACCATTTAGGGTCTATCCACCACTTATCATTAGACGCTAAATTCTCAGCTGAAATACCTCTAGTTAACAAATCTGCTGGGTTATCCTCTGACGGACAGTAACGCCAATCACTCGGATTTGTTTTCCCCTGTATTTCCGAAACGCGATTAAACACAAATTGCTTCCACCTTTTCGGGCTTCCCTTGACCCAACACAAAGCAACTAACGAATCACTCCAAAACATAACTTTCCCGACCAAATCAGCAAAAATACTTCTTACATAATTTCCTATTCTTGCACCTATCACAAGGGCCATTAATTCTAAACGAGGGAGCGTTAATTTCTTAATAGGGGCCACTCTGCTCTTTGACATTATAAATGACACTTTATAATTCCCACTTTTATCAGCATATCTAAAATATGCCACACATCCATAAGCAATTGGTGAAGCATCGCAAAACACATGCACCTCAACATTTGTATCCACACAATCCATAAAACAATACCTCGAAATGGAAATAACACTCAATTTCTCAACTTCACTGCACCACTTAGCCCATTTTTGATGCAAATCATCTGGTAACACATCATCCCAATCGATTGCTCTTTCCCAAATTTCCTGTAACAAACACTTACTCCGAATAACAAACGGAGAAATCAACCCATTTGGATCGAAAATGGTTGCAGCGGTCTGTAAGACACTTCGTTTGCTATTTGTCAACCGTTTCTGAGAATCTACCAAACCTCTCACATCCAACGACAACACATCTAACTCAGGGTTCCAATTCAAACCTAGAACTTTCGTCTGATAAGGGTCCACCGATTTATTTTCACTAAGTCCACTGACTATCTCTTCACTCTCACTAAGTCCACTCTCAACCTATAGCTCTTCTAGCTCTCTGCTATTAGACCTTAACTTCCTCAAATTAAAACCTCCTGTTTTAAGAATTGACACAGCATCTGAAGACAATTCAAAGGCCTCACTCACACAATTTCCGCCATGATATAAGTCATCTACATAGAGATCAGAATTCAGCATCTCAACTACTTTCGGATTAGAATTTTCAAATTGTTTGATATGATACTTTATTGTTGCACTCAGGATAAATGGAGATGTTTTACAGCCAAAAGGTAATCTCCTCATTCTCATAAATTTGTACTCATCACTAGGGTTATCTGAATACCACAGAAACTTTAAGTACTCTCTATCCTTTTCAGAAATGCTAATCATTAAAAATGCCTTTTCTATATCAGCACTAAACGCAATTTAGAATTTACGAACACTTAATATCATATCAAGAATGTTAGGATTTAAATTTGGACCAGTTTCTAAACAATCATTTAAAGAATTATTACCTTTAGATTTAGAGCTACAGTTGAAAACCACGCGAACCTTTGTTGTTTCTTTATCCTTTCTAACAACCGCTCTATGGGGCATAAAATATTCGCTTACACTATTTTCACATTTTTCAATAATACCCTTTGAAATTTGATCATCTATGATTTCCTTGTATTCTTCAGCAACCCATTTATTTTTAGAAAAATCGGATTTAAGCACATCAAATCGTTTTTTAGCCAAAGAAAAATTATTTTTCAATTCACTCGGATCAACCCTCCACAGTAAATTCGTTTCATATCTACCTTTAACGAATTTTAAACCACTCTCAAATTGATTTATAATCGCTTTATCACTTAAACTTAGTTCTTCCTTCTCTTTTATTCCCAAGGCCTCTAGATTCCATAGCATTTGAAGATCTGGATTTGCTATACACAAATTAGCTGAGACTCCGCAATTATATTCGTTATTCTCATTCTCACCGTCGAAATTTCCGCTTACCACGTACCCAAAAACAGTGTTTTGCAAAACCAAATTACTATTAGCCGGACAAATTTGACCTGGTCGTAACAATTTATAAAAGATCTCTGCATTTAACAGTAAATCCACTCGACCTGGCACATTAAAGCCTTCATCTGCAAGTTTTAAGTACTTTAATTCTGGAACATTTATTTCAAAAGTTCTTGACGGCATGAAATCCGTGATTTTAGATACAATTAAAAAATCCAATTTTTGTTCAAAACTTTCCTCAAGATTAGAAATCGTCGCATTAACAACAGATTTAATCGTAGTAGATATATTTCCTATACCACAAACAGTCAAATTGGTTCTCGTTCTTTTCAAATTAAGGCTATTCGCACAGTCTATCGTCATAAAATTATTCATTGCTCCTTGATCTAAAATAGCTCTCACTCTGTATTTATTTCCTCTCCCATCTCTCAATAGGCAATTAACGGTACTCAGGAGCACGGTTTTTGACTGATTTATCACTACACGCGAAGAGAGTACGGAAGTAGTGTTTTGATTATTTGTTAGGCTGGCAGCTGTTTGAAATGGCGGCGCAACTGGCGACAATACAGAATCACTGGCTCTCACTATGGGGGTAGAAAATTGGCCGCCATTCGACACACTTGCACTTTCATTGCGCGATAACTCAGAATTTCTCGGATAATGTAGTGATACATGATGACGTCTGGTTTTTCCCTCTCGCTTACACAAGGAACAAGAAAAGTGCAATTTACACTTATTAATTAAATGTCTACCTAGGCAATTAAAACAAAAATTATTTTTCCTAATTATCTCAACTCTTTCAGAAACAGGCATAGCTAAATAATTTCTACATTTGTACAAAGGGTGAAAATCAAAACACAAACTGCATTTTAAACTTTTACTATCAGTTAGAAAAATTCTAGACACATTTTTCGTGTTGGGGGATTTTCGATTGCTGATATCCGTAAGTGATTTTCCTCGCGACACATAGAACAAATCTGTCTCTTTCCCTAAGGTTACGGGATCAAACCAACTATCTGATTGTCTAATGCTGACATGACTCGCGGTTTCTTTATCTAATGTTTGAAACAATTTGTCTGATATAATTAATTGTTTTAACTTCTCAAAATCAGACACTTCTCTTAGTTTTAAATAGTATTCATAACTAGTAGTTAACCTTGACGCAAATTGTACATGCGTTTCATTAGCTTGCCTAATAGTTTTCCTAAACTGATCCAAACACAACTGAGGGGTCGGTTCGAATTCTCGTAGAACAATTTTCTTAACTTTTTCATAATTACTCAATTCATTATCACTGATGTAAGAAATTACATTTGAAGCTTTCTCGCCAAGTAAATTCAAAAGAATTTCCGCTTTAAATTTATCGGGTACATTTTTAGTTATAAGTGATCTCTCTGAAGAAGCAAAAAACAGACCCCATCCTTCAGGGCGACTTGGTATTCTAATGGTTAAAGTTTTTACACTTTTTTATAATGAATCCAAAGAATCGCAAATCTCAATTGTATTTTCTGAAACATCATCTTTAGTTTTTGAAGCTGTTCTCAAGCGCGATAACTCTAATTCGGCTTTCGCTCTCTCTAATTTAATTTGTTCTAACTGTAGTTCTAACTGTTTATTTTTCTCATTTGTTTCTAATTCAGATTTTCTGTCCTCAATTATGCCCTCAATGAGATCAGACACAAATTCAGGTTCAGATTTGCATTTCTCAGTCTTTTTAATGATTTTTATCAGTTCTGAAACCGTCATTTTATCTGTTACTTTCTCACCTAGCTCGGTTGCAGCAAGCTGCAGATCAACTTTTTTAGCGTTTTTAAACATTATGAAAACAAATCTTAACTACAGAAACACAATTTAACTCTTAACAAGGATTTTGAGAACAAATCTTAATTACAAAACAAAAATAACTCTTTTTAAAAACTGTAAGAATAAATCTGAACTACACAACACAATTCATCACAAATTATTTTTACTCTGCCACATTCTAATATCAACATTATTTCAACACTATTACACTAAATCAACGACATTACCACATCAACTCTAAATCTACAACTTCCAACACTATAGTAAAAAAATTGACTACTGAACATCAAAATTACTCACCCCAAACCAAAACTACGCAACAACAACAACATCCGAAATTATTTCTTTCATCACAAAATCACTGTCTGGGACTCGCACCCCACTTCTGACACCAACAATGAACAGTAAACTCCTGGGCGATCTTAACTCTAAAACACTAATTAATAAATTCAAAAACTTGGAGACAAAGTGAGGAGCCATACTGTAGTTTCGCTTATGATTTATTCTACGCACATACCGCGTACATACTACCTATATTCAAAAAGTGAAAGAAAAATATAATAAACGACGCTCAGCGCCATCTGGAAGTAATGAATTCACAATTCAATGAATGCGAGCTTGAACAATATATATATATATATATATATATATATATATATATATATATATATATATATATATATATATATACCAATGAAAGCACATATGAGTAAACACTTTTCAGTAAAATAATAAAGCTTATAAATATAAACTAATTTATGCTAATTTTCTGAAAATTATTTAGTATAGAAGTAAAAAATTAAATTATTTGTATGAACATTATATATGTTTATATATTATATGTATTGAGCATCTGATTCTTTTATTCGTTGATATAAAAATGTAAAATCTTCTAAATTATCGGTTTTTCTAAAATTAGAACAGTTACATTTTTATTACCTTAAAAGCATCACTTTAACAAACTTTCTCAATCAAAAGATTCCCTTAGTGCTTATTTGCATAAAGCTTGAAATGGTATACGATCCACCCGTTTCTTAAGTAGAAAGGATTATTTTTTCTTTAAAGCTAATTTTTAATCACTTTATACAGTAATGAGAGAGAAATGTTTGAAGTTGCTTTAATTTTTTATACAAGTATTTCAGTGATAAAAGGAAGGTCATTAGCAAGTGATATGATGGAAGCCAATAAATTCATTAAAACGTTTGGTCGTTGGATTTCCGGAGACATTATTCAATGTTTCAAATACTTTTTTAGCGTTTTTATGAAAAATATTTAAAAAGAAATGAGTTCTTGCTTAAGGAGAAACATTTTGAGCAATATTATAACGCAGTCTTAAGCCTATTATTTACATATGTTTAAAATAAACTCCTTAAAATTTATTTTAAAAAAGTAAAATTTTAATTCCAGAAGTGAATATTTTGAAAAACCGTATAGTTATTGATATATTTGTTTTGTTTCATATGTATACGGAAAACGTGCATGCAATAAAATATAAATTATTTTATATAATAATTTAACAAGTGGATGAGCATGCTAGTTAAGATATTTTTAAATTTTATAAGAATTTTCTTCTAAAAATATCTCTATTTTAATGAAATAAAGCATATAAAGCATATTTATTATTCGGAATGTTAATATGTTAGTAAAATTTAAATTAAGCATAAAAAATTTTATTAATATAATAATACAAATAAAATTTTAAAAAATTAATAGAATTTTCTACAATTTCCTTCAAGAAAATACATTAATTATTGCTCATTTTTTATACTTAGCAGGTAATCTGATATAGTAAGCTTTTACAGAATTTAAAATTGTATGATATGCATAATTTATGAAAACTTTTCTGTATATGAAATATTGCCTACCTAGTATATTGACGCAAATAGTTGTAATTATGTTTTCGCTGTTTTGAAAAGAGTAGTTAGTGAAGATGACTCACAATAAAATATTTAAGCGGTGTTCATTCATAAATAGGTAAACATATTTTGTTAATTTGAAAATTTTGGTAAGAGAATTCCGTTGAAAACTAGATAAATTGTCCTCACTTAGCTTAACGTTTTTTAATTTTGCTTAGGTAGAAGAAAATTTGAAAAGAAAATCTTAGAATAAAAAATTCTTCTAATCCATACATACAGATTCATTAATAACCTAATGTATTTTGAAATTAATGTCGTTTTCTGAAATTTATTTTTCTTTAAAAATACGCCTTGTAGACATAGTTAAAATTTGAAATATACTTTTGATATTATAAAATTGTACAATAGTATTTGTTATTATACTTTATAATAATAGATATAGTTTTTAATATTCCTAAATTCCAAAAAGTTTTTTTTCCTTAGTTTTTTATTATCAGTAGCAGCTATATTATTATTTTGGGTTACCTATTTCAACAAAAATATTTTTTTCTGATTTTTTTTTTAAAAAAAATGAATGAAAAATTATACATTAAAGTTTTAATGTAATTAAATTAAGATGAAATTTTTCATAAAATAGTTTTTTATTGACTAATTTAAATATTTTCTAATAATGTGTTAACATTAGACAAAAATTATTGTTGTATTTCATCGGCATTATTTTGCAACTGTGTTATGTTTTTATTAGCAAGTACACATTAATTTCTTTATTATTATCAAAAGACTTTAAAATCAATCAATACTAAAAAGCGTAATGCATTTTGTAAGTTTTCAAATCAAATATATATAAAAACGTCTTTAATTATTTTAATAAAAATTTTAAATTTGCAAGTGTCATGTCTAAATTTAGAAACAATACCTGGTAGTTATATATTTTATATCAAATATTTCTGAAATATAATATTATTTATTATAAAAGGACATATAGAATAAATATTTTAATTGGGAATAAAAAAAATAACGTATCTTCCTTATACAAGTATTTTTATTCAAATATAATATACGGCTTAGGTTGTATTGTGTATTCCTTGTGAGACAGAGTCCTAATTAACTATATTTTAGGGTGGATTTTGGTTTCTCAGCAACTTGGCACTAGGTTGGGTAATGAATATAGTAATAAACATTTGCTTGAAAAATTTATATCCTTTGCTAAACCGTATATCTTTGCATTGTATTTTTGGCGTTATTTTGTTTTTTCCAAACACTTCCGAAAAAATGTTTGGCCACAAAATATTCGGAAATTTTCACTAAGGATCACTCTAAAATATATTTTTCCCATAATATAAACTAAAATATAACTTTCCAATAATGCGAGGCAGTTGAAGGTTAAAACTGGTGCAAAATAGGATAAGCTGGAAAAAAGTTATTCTCTCCTAAATAAGCTAACTATTTGTGTGTTACACTTACGTAATGCACTTTCAGAAGAACGTGTGGAAGAGAATCAGTATGTAAAAAAGACATTTGCAGTAGTATCGGCAATTCAAGAATTCAAATGAATTGTTTTAAAATTCTTGGAATCTATTCGATTGCAGCCTGGCTGTGCGTCATATCACCAAGAGGCGCACATGATGCATAATTGCAGAGTGTGTATAAAATTGATGAGCTCACGGTTCTTTTCATATACCTTTAGTGTGAGTACGTGAAATATTTTTCAAAATATATACTTTTCAAAATGAATATAATTAATGCTCTCCTAGTATATCAGTTACATCACTGATAATTACGGGAATCTAAACTTAAATCAATTATGTAAATGAATTACAAACAATAAATTGAATACACTACTGGTAACCACTGGATAGTAAATTTAAATTAATTAGGAACTAATTAAGAGTTGCGCCCTTTATATATGAGTTTGACGCTACAGACTCCTTCATTTGAACGAAAATGAAACTTTTCTCACAAAGAAAAGTTCTCTTCAAGGAGTCACACTTTAAACATAGATATGAGTGTATCAATACTTATATAAATATATACACATAAAAATACAACAATAATGCATAAGTTTGCTAACTTAACATGAAACAATATTTATATAATTTCTAATAAATGTTATTTATATCTCGAAGAAAAGTTAACACATACAATTTCAGTGATATATTAATAACTAAAGTAACAATATTAATAACACCTTTAAATAAACATATGTATTTCGATAATATAGTTTAATTTATTAAATCTTTCATTGATTTTACTTTGCACAGTCGACTTAAAATCTAAATATTGTTAGGATAAAGCCAATCCTAACAGAAGAGGAATTTGTTCTTGTTTTTTGCAGCAAACAAACTAAAGGATTAAAGTTTGTTTGAATGACAGAAATTTCTGACGATCCTCTGTACAATAGATAATTTTATAGATATAGAACAATATTGTTTTATAGAACAATATGTAATATAATAGATAATTGTACGGTGTAATTTTTAATAACACTATATCTTGGATTGATTGCACTAATTTTTTTATTCATATATAAATTTTGATGCTCTTCTCCAAACCAAAAAAAATTCAGACAGAAAACTACTTCTGATTTAAAATTTAAAGCAGCTATAATTTCGTTTCGATACAAAAAGGACATCACACTTTTTAGGATACTTTTTAACTATACAAACACTTTACAATATAGATTTGTCCAGGATTAAGAAATGTATTTTACTTTATCCAAAACAAAAACAAATTTTTAATAACATTATATTCAGTTATTTAAATTAGCAAGATTCAAAATTAACAATTATTATTATAACTAAAATATATTAAAGCAAACAATTTAAAAGAGTTAACTCAAACTTATAAATCATCTCTAAATGAATTGATAAAACTGTCAATTTAGTTCATATATTTAAGTAATTTTTATTAATTGTTTTATGACATTACGAATGATGCTTTCACGGTAATATAAATAAGGGTACTTAGGACTTAAAAATACGGTGTACATGTAATTCAGCTTTTTTTCCATAAGATTTTTATTCTGTAAACAAAAACAGTTTTTTTGCAAATAAGGAAACAAATTTCGTAAGTAAACCATATTCAAATCAAACTCTCATCAGAATAGTATTTTTAAATCAAAAGAGAATTCTTACAACAATAAAATCATAACAAAACAATTTTATGAAGTAACTGAGTATTTACTTATTCAAAGAATATCGAAAATTATAACAATTTCATATGCTATTTCTTTTAAATCTAAGGGAATTATAAAATTTCTTGCTTATGATAGATATTGAGGTTCAGATGAAATTTGAATTCCAATAATATTATGCATTTAATAACAACAAATTTATGAGATGGAATTTCATCTAAAAATTATTCATTCAGTACAAAAGAAATTAGCACAATTTAATTCTTATTAAAGCATATTAATTCGAATAATTAATTGTTTTTATATTTTTAATTCTTTAAATATTATAGTTTAAAATTCAAAAGCAAGGAATAAGAAGAAATATGTGGACAAAAATTAATGTATTGATACATAATTTTTGGTTAGTTCTACTATTTAATAAAAACTTTTTATTTACAGCAAATACATTTGAGGCCCTATATAGAGTAAAATTTATAATATCCATCCTGAATTTTCCTAATTTCTTTCCTATTTTAAAATTCCATTTCTGAAACGTGCAATTTAGTACATTTAAAACAATTCAGTACTTGCACCCAAATGCTGATATTAATCTGGTATGTTGAAAACAAATAAAGGCATGTCTTTAACTTTGGTTTTACTACATTCATTTTAGTATTATGAACACAAGAAGGAAAATAAATTAATGACAAAAGTCCTTATAAATATAAGAACAAAAAACATCTTCAGTAGTTCACATAGTATTCATTCTGGCAATCTCGACAAATCTGCGACCGAAAAGAATGTGTCCTAAATTTTAGCAACATCTTCTTGATATGATTTCGACAATGTGATTCATATCATTTTAAAATAACTTGAATTAACGCAAAGTGCCATTGATCTCACATGTAAATACTTTTAAATTTAGTTATTGTATTTAGATTGGCAGAAACTATAAATGTTATTAGTTAACAAGCATACTCACATTCTCTTTTTATTTTGTATTAATATTTACCTAGCATATTGGTCATGAAGAAATCTAGTCTTCTGTAAATAATTCTTTATATAAAAATGCAATTGTAACTTTTGTTTAATATATATATATATATATATATATATTAAACAAAATGATAATGATAATTATAATGGGTAAGGTCTCTACTCAAGTTTTTCATCTTTTTAGTTGATAAACAGAATAAAAAGGGTGCTTGCTAACATAACATTGTAGATTCTAGCTTAGGCTGCCCACCTAACTGGGATATATACTTGAAGCTCCAAACCCTTTGGTCACGAATGCTAGTATATGATCTGTAGTTATCGGCCTTAATATGGGCGTTCGTGCCACTGAGTCTTGTTCATTTAAATATTTTATACGAAAATTATTTTACATGATTTCTTTTAATATCCTTTCTGTTAAACGTTTATATAAATTTTATTTTTAGTTCAAATTCAAATTATGCAAGCATTTTACAAGGTGCGTTCGAAATGTTTGGTGATTGGTCTCATAATTAAAAAACCACGCCAATTAGGATCTTGCACTCACACAGATGCAGTGAGAAAAATGCCATCTAGAGCGATATAATGCCCATTTTAAGACACATAAGTGGAAGCGCACACTATGAGCAGTTTAACACAGTCAATGTGAGAAATATTGTCAGTGTTACATGTAGCAACGCATAAACAAAAAGTTTTGTTTCAAGTTAGGCATTAAAATTCATATTAAATAGCGTTGAGTAATTAAAAAATTCTATTAAGAAATTCTAAGAAATCTATACAATGCTATTCAGTTTTCTGAAAAAAGCTACTTTCAACTTTTATGTATACTTCAGATAGCGTATTTGTCTATATTTTTTAACTAAATTTGGAAATTTATTTAATTTATTTCTCGAAAAACTTCCCAAATTTGAGTAAAGGTCAGATTTAATTAAGCTTTATGAGCTCGTTTTTTTCCGCATTATTATTGCTCAAGACCTAAAAGTCACAAAATTCAGCAGATCAATATTATTTCTGGCAAAATTAGGGTGAAGACTCGATATGGATAGCTTTGCATCATAGTATTTTTGATTACTATATTTTGAATGGAGGTATTTAATTGCAGTAGGAAAAAATACTCATAATAAACAGGTATGTTTTGAGTCATTATTATTAATAAAAATACTAATTTGCGAGTTTTCCGCATTCATATAGCTTACAGAGATTTTGACATAAAAATGAAGATTATTTTTATAATTAATTATATTTCCTTTTGCTTCAATTTTTCTTCCATGTAAGCATAATTTTGTTAATTGTAAATCTGCTTAGTTAAGGAATAAACAAGTGCACATTAATTAAGCCAAGAACCAATATTTATAGTTATATTAAAAATATTTCGCTTTAATTTTAAATTACACCCAAGTATTTAATGCTTAAATACATGTCAATACTTCAAAGGACATTTAATGATTATTTCTGTACATAATTTTTTAAGATTATAAATAAAGTAATATCAATTAAAAGAGATAGAAACAAGAATACATTGTAGAGTCATGGTTTGCATTAATCCATTCTAAATATTACATAAAAGTTATGATTGCCCAATAAATACTTATATACATCTATCTTGACAATGTTTCTGCAATATTCTGTCATTCACAGCTACACTATAGGAGTAAATCTACTAACATTCTATGACAAATCCTTATATCAGACACACCAGGGATTTGATCAGAATAGTTAAACAAAATCTTTCATAATTAACTGACATTTCAGACACAATAATAACAGTAATTTTTTGCTTACTAATATTATTTTATTTGTTTATTATTGAGTAATACGATTGTAGGTTGAATTTTGTATGTAATCCCACTTTATACTTTCATGTAATCAGTTTTGTAGGCGGGTTTTTATTTCCTAAAGTAAACTGATATATTTAAAAAATATGAATTTATAACTTTATTATAATTGTTTAACATTTTTTATAATAATTGTCCTTTAAAGCTCAATTATTTCTTCTGTAAGTTTTCAAAGTATTAGTTAAGTAAGAAAGATAAAATTACTATTTTTGATGCTGAATGATTTGCGAATACAGATAATTATACAGATTAGAGAAAATTTTCAAGATATAATAATATAAAATTTGGATCCCAATCTCAGGAAATTATGCACAGATTATTTTGAAAAATATTAAAAGAATTAAAATAAATAACTCAAAGTTTAACTCAGTTATTCTTTTGACAAGACTTAAATTTTAAATACACTATCAATAAGAGACCCAAAGAAATCTTAAGTTTACTGATAATGTTTAAAACTGATTCTGCCTTTCATATGAGACTAAATACATGATTTTTTTTAAAAAATATATTTTTAACACAACATAAAATAAACATATTTTATTTCATTGCGAAATTAACCCAATTTTTTGTAAATGTAATGTTATTATCTAGATACTAATATAAATAAGTAATATATATCCGGTCTTCAGGACACACAATTTTCTGCCCCAAAAGAAGCAATTTTTAAGCATTTTTGAATGTTATACCTCAAAATTTAAACTTTTTAATCAAAAATTAGCATTATTTTTTCAACTTTCAGTGTTCACATATTTTTCGAATTCAACTTTTTTAATTAAAAAATGTGCTATTTTTAAGTCAAATAATGATAATAAAAATGTAGTTATTCAAATACACGATTTTTTGAAATAAAACAAAAGATATTAAAACAAAAAAGATTTTTGTAAGTTTTTCAAACTATAAGATATAAGCCATTGAATGTGTTTTTTTTAAAAAAGATTAAGATTTAGACTTTTTCCAACTCATAATCATAATATTTATCATTTATTTTACCTTTGTAATTGAATAGATAATTATTTTTATTTATTTTTAATTGCTCTTTCAGATAAATCAGCATGACAAAAAATTAAGTAAAAAATTTTTTCATTATCGTCTACTTCTAGTTTTGCAATTAATGAAGATCCAAATTTTGTTTTGGTTTTTTTCACAGATATCAAATTGTATTTTCCAACTTCTAATTCTCTCAATTTAAAAGTTTCAGAATATGTATTCTTTTTGATGTTGTTGAATTTTTCCATTTAAGATATTTCATTTTATTAAATCAATTTACGTTTTCAAAAATATTTTCTGAAGATATTTGTTTATAATGTAATAAGATGTTTCACCTACTAGATCAAGTGCTTTTTCTCTTATATCTTTATTTTCCACTTTTAAAATTAATTCTCCTATTTGATCAATATATTTCATTATTAAATCATCAATTCCATATCTGTCATGTACTTTATTGATTTCAATTAGCTCGTTAATTAATTTTGAATTCTCTATTATTTCTTCACTGATATCTAAGTGTTTTATTTGTTCCATTTATTACAAACTATTTTTTGAATGGATTTCTTATACTGATAACATTTATATAGAGTGCACACAGGACCTAATATTCTAGGACATTTAGGTACATCAATATAAACAGCTGGTATATTTAATTCTTCAAATATTTCTTTTTCAATTGTTCCTCCTTTATAAGCAAATCTACCACCATATGCATCATATAAATATTGAATATGATTTTTAACATTTTCATTACTAATCCATAAACTTTTATCCTCTGAATTTCTTTTAAATCTTAGACCGTGAATTTTGTGAGTGCATTTACGAACAATTTTCATTTCTTGTTCTGTTAGTTCACAATTGGGTGTAATTACTTGAATTGTCTCAGCAATTGGTTCTGTTAAATGTGTCTAACTAATTTCTCTGATGATGTTTTTAACTAGAAGGATAAATCCTTGAATATTGAATATTAATGATATATCAGTCATTTTATTTTAAATCATTTTTATAAATAATTTTAAAAATTGAGAATAAAAATTATTAAAGATATAAAATACTGAAGATATAAAATATTAATGTAAAATACTGAAGATATAAAATATTAATATAAAATACTGAAGATATAAAATATTAATATAAAATACTAAAGATATAAAATATTAAAGATATAAAATATTGAAGATATAAAATATTGAAGATATTAATATCCAAAGGGAGCTGTGTTATAATCATCCAAGATTCTACGTTTATTAAATCGAAAATAATCTTTTATTTGTTTTTATATTTGAAATATTTCTATCTTTTTCGACTTTAAATTGGTGGATTTCTACATCTAAATAATCTGTTTCACCAGTTATTATTTTCATTCTGTTATCAAAATCTAATATCGTTTAACTTTGATACGACATTTTAAATCCTTTAACTTTACCACATATATCACCATTATTTAATTTATATCCGTAATCTTTACTTGCTCCAGCTATCCAAGATTTTATGTATTTATCATTTCCCAATTCATCAGTCCGTTCTTCTAACATGCATGCAGTTTCAATTTTGTTAGTTCCATTATTTATATAAACAATACTATTAGTATCATAGTAAATTACTTTATCTTTTAACTTAGATAACATTTTATATAATCGAATTCTAGCAGAACTAGCTGTAAAAGCTGCTATATATACATTGGTATTAAAGTTATTCTTTTCAAATTTATCTTTATATTTATATGACATTTCAACACAGTCATCATTAAAAAATTCATATTTAAATCTTTAATAGTATCATCTAAAAGGATTCTATAAAAATATTCGATTTCCATCACATATTTCATCACATTTTGACCAAATTTACCCTATAAGGAATTCAAACATATCTTGGCTATAAATCTCAAACCAGGATTTTCTTTGATTAAATCTAATTTGATACCTAATTTTTTTTTTTTTAACGACTTGCCTATATTCTTTTTCATCTTTGAAATTGTTTTCCCATTTATCACGTGTCTCTAATTTTATTTTTAAAAATGTTTTAACATACTACTTAAATAATTTTTCATATTCAAAATGCCACACTTCATAAATATTTAGTATTTTATATTCTTTTTTGATAGCTAATTTTATTTCATCAGTTGTCCAAGTTCCAATTATACATCTCTCCTTATCATCGTGTTTACATTCAGAATTTCTTATCTTGCAACAGATTTCACATTTTCTCTTTTTTTAAGCCGTTTTGTAATGGTTACATTTTATTGTTTCTGAACATTTTTTACACAAAGAAAATATTATCTTTTCAGCTTTATAAGGTAATACTGGATGATATAATTTTCTAGGGGGAAGCACTTTACATTTGATTAATCCATATCATTTTTTATTATATTTTTTAGGGTCAAATATTTTATCAGGATGACCAACCGGATAATAATCAAAGAAATTAACTGTTGGATATAAAAAACATACATTAATATATCTGCCTTTCATATTATCTTTCATTTCATATTTAAATTTAGATGGTTCACATCTTCCTCCATAAAAAACATCTATTGGATTCAAAGGTTCAATAAAATCTCTTTTCCATTCTTTTTTCATATGTTTCTTTGTATCCTTATCATTATCAAAATCACATTCCCAAATATTCACTAATTCATATCCTGCTATAATTATCTTTTTGTTAAAATTTTTAGTTTTTTTATATAAATCATTCATAAGCAGAATGATTCAATACATAAGCACAAATAATTCACAGTATTTATTTGTGTTTTTGTGAAGCATTTAGGACATCCATGCCAAAAGCATCCTTGAAATTGGAGTACTGTATTATCATGAAATCCATCAACATTATAATATTTTTTACCTAATTTTTATTTTTTCTCTTTATCATTCAAAGCATGTTGTATATTAATATTTTCTTTTTGAGATATGTAATCTATTCAAGCAATTGATTTTTCACTGTATTGATCATTTTGAATTACATCTTCATCAACAGAAATTGTATTCTCTTTCAGGAATTTATCTCTATAAATTGCCATACATAAACCAGCTAAAGCTGCATATTTAAAAGGATCAACATTCATAATTTCTAAGAATAATCTTCTTAATTCTAAACATGCTTTTCTCAAAATGTCTACATCAGATCTACAATATTTAATGAAATCTTTTTTAAAATCAAATATTTCATGTTTTACTGAATCATACCATTTATTATTTTTTTTTCCTTTTTTCTTTAATCATATTATCATATCCATAGTAATATTTTTTAGGATATTTACCTACATAATTTGGATTAATTTCAGTGTTAAAAAGATGAGGAAAATAACCTTTCGCTAATTCAGTTAATCCAAAAGTTTTAGGAAATTTTTTAAGCGCACACATTATAAAATTAATTGAATCTACAAATTTTATTTTATAATCTTCAGCATTCATAAAATTAAGATTATTACCTTGATAAATTGTATATACTTTGATATTATTATTGAAACAATATTTCGCTAAAAATTTAAAATCAAAACCTTTTCCATAATGAGCTATAACTATATATCCATAATGATATTTATTAAATAACCATTCACAAAATTCCTTTTCGTTATTGAATATTTTTTCATTACCATCAAAATCATGACATATAACTAGGTTAACTTTATGAGTTCCTGAATCTTGTGTTGTTTCAACATCAAAAAATAAGTATTTTTCAGTATAATCATGTTTACATTGGACACACAAATCCTTTTTATTTTTTATATTTTTAACACAATTTTCTTTACACACACCGCCTTTACAATCTTTTTTCTTCGTAAAACATTTGTGATCTTTGTTAACCCATTTCCAACAATTTTTACATTCGTATTCACCACATTTGTGATCCTTTAATTTACTTTCGTATGTTTTTAATATACGCTTACATTTTAAACATTTTCGAATTACCTTACAAACACTCAATCCTTTATTATTTATTTGTTTATGATTATCAAAACAATTTTGTCCTTTAAATTTTCTAAAGCAATCTTTACAAAATATATCATCTCCTTTACAATCAGATTCATTAACAAAACATCTTTCACATTTTAAAGGACATTTATGTTTATTTGTTTTTGCATTTCCAATTTTACAAGAATCACAATAATTATACTTACCTAAAAATCCTGTCATTGATGTAATTACATTGAAATGATTCCTATCTTTATAAATGAAAATACATGTACATTTTCGTATATATTTACCACTATATCAAATCTGATTACCATTCTCTCTACATACTACATTGATTTGAATACCTGAAAAATTTTCAAATATTTAACCTCTTCCAGGGTACAAATTTCTAATGGTATATTACATAGTTTATGTAATTTTATAGCTAGATTTTGTTGTAATACACGACCTTTTTTAATATACAAAATTTCATTACTTCTTAACTTTTCAATATCTAATTTCTCGCTTATTAATTCAGGATTTTGAATGGCTAAAGCTACTACTATTGATCTAGCTAAACATAAATGATCATTATTTTTAATTTGTAAAATACTTTTCTTTTTAACTGGATCAGTTTCAGAATATAATTTAAATATCTACCTCCTTGAGGTAATTCAATTACATTAAAATCAAAAATGCATTCAGTTACATCTAACTCTTTGTATTCAATTTTATTATTTAATGTTTCTAAATACACTTTATAAGCATCTTTAGTATTCATCATTACTGGATGAAAAGGAGTACTTAATTTAAGATTATAAACAATTATATTAACTTTACCATTCACATTTCCAATATCTGTATTAAATATTTTCCTTAAAATTTCATAATAATTTTCACGTAAAACATTAGATCCTGTAACTCTATATTGCTTTCAATATGCTTTATATTTTTTAATATATTCACCTCTAGATTTGATAATCTCATAATCAGGTTTAAATAATTTATTCAGTTTTACTTCTCTTTTAATTTTTTTATTTTTCACAGGTTTAAAATCTTTAGTATCTTTATTAAATTTTAAATTATATGAATCAAATAATTTTTTAATATTTTCTCTTCTCTTTGGATATTTAATAAATATTTTCTTTTTACGATCTAAATAATCAGAAGTATCTAAATCTAATATATCTGTTAACACTTGTTTATAATTTCCACTTTTTCTAATATATGATATTATGGATTTAATAATATCATTCTTAGATTTACTTTTACTTTTTATTTTTAAATCTTTTATAACATTTTTCAACTTTTGAATACTTAAAGTATTCAATGATTTTCAATATGAACGAAAGCCATACTTGTATTGAAATAAAAAAGAAGAAATTTTTTATTTCTATTTATTAGAAAGTAATTTTATAAAGGGATTTTAAAAATATAATTTTTTATTTTCTATTTATTAGAAAGTAATTTTATAAAGGGATTTTAAAAATAGAATTTTTTATTTCCTATTTATTAGAAAGTCTTTTTATAAAGGCTTTTGAAAAAGATAAAATATTTTAAAAGATGTTAATATTTAATATTTAAGATTTCATTAGCAGCAAATATATTTGCTAACAATTTTTTGTGTATTTTGCTTTTCTCATGTCTCGCACGATCCCATAAGTTGTAGTAACTGCCACAAATACAGCGCTCAGATTGAGAATAAATATCTTTGGTACATTGGATACAACGAGTCATTCTTTTCTTTATATGCATATATAACTCTTCTTCATTCTTTTTTATTTTACAATCTCTACAAATCATATCCATTTATTATGGTTTAATTTTTTAAATGGAAATTGTAATTCTGATAATAACAATAATTTTAATGATATTAAAAGTATTAATTTTAAAATTATTATTTCATTTTTTCTCCTTAAGTGGAAATATTTTATATTAATTATGTTTAGAATAATTTTTAAGTAGCTCTAGTTTGGGGCTATCTATAAAATAAGAAATTTCTAATTATTTAAAAATGCTAAAAACTCATTCCATTCATTTTTATTTTCTTTAACTTTTAAATTATTTTTATTTTCAAAATATTTGCAAATCTTTTTCATGACCTACAAATATTTTATAATTGTTTTGTAATAATTAAAATCTAAATATTTGTAAAACATTTCATCAGCTTGCAATGTAAAATTTAAATTATGTTTTTTTTTTAATTGTTTGAAAAATTTATCCTACTTGCATGCCTCTGTTTCAGAAATGACTGAATATTTATATTATAATAATTTTCATCTTCTGAACTGTCATAAGTAATATCTTTCTTTTGAATATATTTAAAAACTTTTAAATATTCATTTGGTACTGAAATATTATTTTCTTCATCACTAGAATAATATATTTTTTCAGATTGACTAAAATCATCCATTTATATATTTTCTAATTTAAAAATATAGATGGAAGCACTATTCATTGAAAGTTGATCAGTTGTGAGAACAAAGTTTATTAGATAAACCCAAAAATGGTAAGAGTCTAATAGGTCCGAGTTATTAGTGGTTAGAGTAACTGAATAGCTTGATTTAGTCCTGAGTTCGATCCCTGCTCGCTCTTTTAGAAAAAAAATGTTAGAATGTGTTGATGCAATTAAGATAGGGCTCTTAACCTAGAAATATATATATATATATGTATATATATATATATATATATATATATATATATATATATATATATATATATATATATATATATATATATATACATATATATATATACATATATATATATATACATATATATATATATACATATATACATATATATACATATATATATATACATATATATATATATACATATATATATATATACATATATACATATATATATATATACATATATATATATATACATATATATATAAACTGTGACAGAGGTGTAAAAAGTGTGGTGGACTGAATGGCCCTCTGGGGGATGCTGGCAACACCCAGATGTTATATTAACAAAATAAATCTTATAATTTCAAGTTAAAGTCCACCACACTGAAAGGGCCGTTTTGCTATTTTTTTTCTAAAATAATTAATTGAATATTATTAAACATATTAATATTTATTTATTTTTATTAATATAATTAGTATTTATTTATTTAATATATTTTTCGAGTAACTAATTTTAAATTATTAATGTACTCATTAAATAATTTTTGAAGTAATTAAAATATAAATATATATAAATAATTTTCTTTTCTTATAATTTTTTTAATTCGTAAAGTTTCTCTTAATCTATAAGCCCAAACATCTAATATATCACAATTATCTTCAAATTCTTCAAATATTTCTTTAAATATTAATCATTTGAAATAATGTAATTTTAATATTCTTATTATATGTAATTCCATTTATCCTCATATTATCATAACTATCTAATTTAAAATCTGGTCTTCCAAAAAATACTATGTGATGATTTCTATGTTTTTAATTATCATATTCCAATTCTATTCTAAATGTAAATAGATTGATATTCAATAGTAATACTTTTGTAATATTTTTCTCAAATATATTTATTTAAATATAAAATAGCCACCTCTAGTAGTATAACAAAAATTATATCGGCCGGACTATAAAAATAGACCCCTCTTGAATTCCAGCGGGGTCAAATCTAATCTTAAAGTATCTAAAAATGAAAATAATATAGGTAATAAAATTGTATCTTGATTTTATGTTAGAAAATAATTAATTTTAAGTATAGCAATATGGATATTAAATGATCTGACAACAGCCCGAATTCGGTTGGTTGTCAGAAATGAAATAATTTATGAAATTAGAATTATTTTTTCTTTTAATAACAATTCTTAGGGGATAAGAATTCTCCCTACCTAAAATTATCATTTTAAAGGGGTGATTTACTCACCTTGAATTAAATCATTTTTATCTATACAACTATTATACTCTTCTGGATAGTTTAACCACTTTACAAATAACTTGTTTCCTTTCTTTTTTATTAATTTTTCAATTTTATGTACATTATTTTTTTATCATATTTAAATAATTCATTTTCATAATAAAAGCCTTTAATTTCTTCGTTGTTTAAATCTCTTCTTCTATAAGTAATTGGATCTGTTTTTAACACTTCATATATTATAAAAATTTCATCTGTAAATGTAGGATGATAACCTCTTGTAAACTTTTCTTTATATTTTGAAATTCTTTATCCCCTTCTTTAAATTTTGGTTTTTTGATTATTTTTTTAACATACAAATTATTATATACAATATTTTCATTTTCTTTTTTACTTGCTTCTGTTGGTGTCATTTTAATAGATCTATGATAAGAGTTATTATAATTGTAAACTAATTTATCTAATACATCTATATATCTTCTGGTATTGTTAGCTGCTAAATATTTTCAAATTTTTGCATTTAAAGTTCTATGGAATCGTTCAACTACTGAGCATTTAATTTCTGTATTATTAGTACCAAACCACCGAATATTATTTTCTGAAAACAATTTTTGTGTTAAAGAAGATAAGAACTCCAAAACATAATCAGATTGCATATTAAACGGTTTTCTTTCTTTGAATATCTTTTTAAAAGCATTTGATACCTCTTCACCTGTTTTTCTTTTAATTGGAACAGCCCATGCATATTTATTAAATATATCTATAACAGTTAATATGTAGTTGATACCATCATTATATTTACTAAATGGTTTTATGAATAATAAATCTTCTTGCTATTGATCATCAATATAAGATACATAAATCCTTCTTCTTTTAAATTTTCTATTAATTGGTTTATATCTTGTATATACATCTTGAGTATGAAGAAAATCAGTAATATCTTTTTCAGTAAATTTAGTTTTTCTTTTTAACTCATTGATACCACAATAACCTTTTAAAGGATCATAATATACATCGTTTAAATTGTCATTTGTTTTTTTTTTAAACACTTTTCTTTGAATTACAATTGACACAAATTCCTTTCATCATAGGTTTTCCACTTTTGGATGTAGTAGTTATAACGTCTTTTCTATCTGTATGTGTTTTACATTTTAAGCAGTAAATAAGTGAACCCATTCCAAATGACTAATTTGCTTTAATGATTGGTTTAACAATTCCTCTTTCTAATCTTTCACGAATTGCAGGATTTGGAATTTTATCTAATTCTTTTAACATATTTCTATTGCATATTTCATTTCTTGTTTTAGTATCTTTATTTTTTAAATAACAAATATCATGTCTATATGCAGTTTCATCAACTCTGTTAATTGGTTTGCTCCATTCTTTATATGATTAATCTGGATTTAATCTTCTTTTTCCATGTAGTAATTGAGTTCCAGGTCCCGTAAATGAATGTCCAGGTAAATGCATTTAAAATGGTAAATTATTAATAGATTTATTATTAATAACTTTTCCATTTTTACATTTGCAATTCTTTTTATTACACATTTATTTAGATATAAAATTATTTATCAACATACTTATAATCATTATTTGTGTTTTCTTCTATATTTTTCTATAGGAAAACATTGTAAATTTTGAATATATTCATCTTCTCTCATATACACTTCGTGTTCAGTCAAACTATTTGATTTTAATAAATTTAATAACTGCTTATAAAATTTATAAGCTTGTTTTTATTCACTCTCTTCAGCAGTGATATTTAAAGACTTATCAATTATTTCACTGACACCCGCTGTTACACTCAATGCTTATAAGGGAAGAAAAACGAATCCAGGTAAACCAGATGCGCTGAATAAAAACTTACTAACTGATAATGAAACACTCAATTTATTCATCAATTGATAAGACTTTCGATAGATATAAACTCTCTTTTCCAAATATTCTTCCATTTATAAAGGCTCAAAATTTCTTCGATACCTCATATTTATATTTACTAAATCCAACATAAAGAAATCATAACGTTTTTGAATTGCTTTCTTGTATAATTTCTTAAATTCTTCATTAGTAAGATTTCCATCCATTTCTCTAATTATCTGTTGGATTTCTCTTGGTTTTAAACTAAAGAAAATAAAATATTTACAATTTTTTCTTATATTAATTGGAGTAGAATAATATGATTGACTCAGATAAATAATGGATGCATTTTTCTTTCTTCCTCTGATAAACAATTCAGCTATATCGTTTTGATCTTTTTCAGTTATACAATTATCAAAAATTACTAGATTTTTCATACATGGATGTAAATCATCTACTTTGATAAATTCTTTGGAATCAGAAGAAAATAATAGTTGTTCTTTTTTTATATTTATTAAACAATTCCAAAAATAATTATTTTCTCTTTATATTTTTACAATTTACAATATCTTCTCTTTCTATGTCATCAAACATTGTAAACTTTTCTTGCAGTGTAATACATTTTGGTTCATAAATATCTTTAGCACATACAAACAAACCATCAAATTTCAAATAATCATATATTAAATTAACAAGCAAATTAGTTTTTCCTGATCCTGAACAGCCTAGAATAAAAATCTGAAAGGATGTTTTGGTAATGAAGGATTTTGATTTTCATCTGTAAATTCTTCAGTTTCTGTATAATCTTTTATTTTTATCATTTATTTATTTTTAAAATATCTACTCGGAGTAAAAATAATTTATTCGTTGTAAAAAATAATCTACAAAGAGTAGAAAATTATTTACTGATAAATAAATGGATACTATTGAACGTGAAGGAAATAAAAAATTAAAACAACAGATTAGAAATGAGTTAGAATTAATAAAAAAGAAAAAATAATGAAGTTAAACTTGAATCTAATTCAGGTATTGAAACATCATTAAGAGAATTTCCTAAACCAGTAATTAAAAAATTACAAGACCAGGAAATTTCAAGGAAACAAAATCTTGAAAGTATTCAATATGCTATAAAAGATTTAACAGATAATATGTCTTTTTTACCTCAACATGAATCCTCTAAACATTTGGACTATTCTTCAGATCCTGGAAATTTAATGGATAAGGCTGAAGGAATAATAAGATTGAATTTTAATAAAGATTTAGATTTTAATTTATTTAAAAATGAAGGATTAGATTTGCCTATAGAGCTATTAAATAAAACAGATGAAGAGTTAGATGAAATAATTAGTATAGCAAAATTTAAACGAGATATTTATAAAAGATTTAAAGGAAATTTAACTAAAAACAGAAATAATGAAACTAGTGAGAAGAAAAAACGAAATAAACAAGATAAAATAAATGAAGCCGATTCTAACATGAATGGATTAAAAATGCATATCAAAGCATTGAATACACTTAAAGCAGGAAATTAATATAAAAGCAGTGCTATAAATTAGATGAATTAACAAATAAAATAGGCAAAGGGGCTCTAAGTCTAAAAAATTATATAATCAAATTATTATTATTTTAGATAAACTTTTAAAAGAAGGAATATTAACAAATGATTATGTAAAATAATATTATAAAAAATTTTTACTTTAAATAAATGTATGTAACAAAAAAAATTTATTTGAGTGATAAAAAAAAATTTTTAAATTAAAATCTGGATATAAAAAAGGACAAGAAGTTTCCTTGAAAATAGATAAAAGTGAAACTCCTAATTATGATTTACATCTTACCAATACACAAATCAATCAAATTGCTAAAGGTAAAAGAATTACAAATAGTAAAACTCAGTTACAAAAAACTGGAGGATTTTTACCATTCCTGATTCCTATTCTAACATCTTTAGATCTTGGAGCTGCTTTTGGTGCAGCAGGATGGGATACTAAAAAATATTAGATAAAATTTCAGGATCTGGAATTAAAAAAAAAAAACGTTGTGGAAAGGGGGTTTATCTTCCCTCAGAATATCCAACAAAATAATAGAAGAAACTATGAAAAACGAAAAAGGATTTAGAAGTACATTTACTATAGATATGCTACCTAAAAATATAAGAAAATTTTAAAACGGAATTATTAATTTAGATGTATCTACAGGTAGTGGAACTCACTGGGTTCGTTATTATAATTATCCAATATATGATTTTGTAGAATATTTTGATCCCTTTGGAGAATATGAATTTGAAAAAATAAAAAATGAATTTCTTCCTACAAATATAGTCAATTATTTAAAATCTTCAGGAAAAGAAATTTGTTATAGTTCTAGATTTTTACAACAACCTACATCTGTAAAATGTGGCTTATATTGTATGAAATATATAACTGAAAGAAATAAAGGTAAATCCCCTATTAATATATTATATTCATTTACTCAAGAACCTAGTATTTCCAATGAGAAAATTGTTACTTATAAATTAATGAAGTACCTCATTTTAGATTCTAAAAATGCTAGTAAATCAGAAGACTTTACAATTGAATATTCCAACCCTTTTAATTTTAAGGAAATAGCTCTTCAGTCATTTTCTATGTACTTTTCTTAAAATAAAATTACTGAAAAAAATAATAAATTTTCATATTTTGATGGTAAGAAATGGATAGATTTCACTATTCCAAATGGTCATTACAGTATAAAGGGTTTGAATCGTTACATGGTGAAATACTTTGGAAATGATCTTCTAATAATATTTGGAATTATAGAGGAAAGACAAAGATTTGCATTTAAATTTAAAGATCATTATAAAATTGATTTATCCAAAAGTGAATTGTACAAAATTTTAGGATTTGAAGCAAAAATATATGAAGATGCTGAACAAGAAGGTAAATATATAGCAGATATAGCTAATGGAAATGATAATATTTATATTCATTGTGATATAGTAAATGGTGCTTATATAAATCACTTTCAGTGTGATGTGATTTTCTCATTTACAACTACAAATCCTCCTGGAAGTTTATATTCAAAAGTATTTGAAAAACTTATATTTTTTCCAGTTAAATCTGATTCTATACATAGAATTAGAATGAAAATTACAAATCGTCTAGTTGAACTAATTAATTTAAATAAACGAGAAGTACAGTATAGATTTATAGCTAAATAAATGAATAAACACAGATTGTACAGAAAGAGTAAGAAAGTAGAAGGAAGAGATTTTTTTTATGATTTAATAGAAAAAGCTAAACCCTTTATAGAAGAAATTTCTAAAGATTTCATAATAGAAAAATTAAATGAGATTTTATCAAAAAAGAAAAATCATGGTGCAGGATTGAAAATTTTTTATCCGAAATTAATGAACAAAATTTATGATTTGACCGATACCAGTTATTATTATAATAACGAAATTGAAAGCATTGTGTATAGAGAAATTAAGCATGAGAATAGAGATAAAAACAATCCATATGAAAATGCTACATATAATTTCTATATAAATGATACAATTGTTTATATATTATATTCTGAAGGTTATCTGCAACAAGAAATTAAAATTGTAAAAGTTGATAGAATCAATATAAATAATGAAAATATTACTTTTGTAAATGGTGGTGGTATATTTTATTCGAGCAGATTAACAATAGGAAATACTGAAATTGAATCTACTATTAATTATAAAGCAATCATGAATCAAGTATTAGGATTGATAAATATGCTGACAGAGATAATTTCAAATGTAATGGAACTTTGGTTGATGCAATTAAAATTACTGATTTTTATAATAACTTCAAAATGAATGAAAAATATAATGATGGATTTGCAAAAAATGGAAATTCACTAAAGGAAGTCAAACTGTAAGAATATGGATCCATTAAAATATATATTTGATTTTTTCAGAGAATATAGAAGAGTACTTACAGGATTTCAAATTAAAATAGAAATTCAAAGAAATGATAGTAAAAATATGTTATATACAGATATTCAAAATCCTGATTTCAAAGCAGTTGTTGAAAACCTATCTCTCTGGTTACCATATGTTAGATTTAAAGATTTAGCTGCTGTAAAATTCAATCAACTAAAACTATCTGATACACCTATAGAAATAAATTGGGATCATTATAATATTATCAAATCAAATTTATTTAATAAAAATGCGAGTGGATCTTATAATATTCCTGCAACATCTGATGAAGTTTTAAGTTTATACGTCATTCCTCAATATGATGAAAGAAATGAAAATATGAATCAAAACAACATGATGTTTGATAACTTGGATATGACAGAATGCTGGTTAATGATTAATAACATAAAATTTCCGACAGTAAGTTATTTCATGGATTTTAATAAAAAACATTATAATCGAATATATGTAGCTCTTTTAGAAGCAGGAATGAACAATATAAATGCAAAAACAGGTTGCATGCTAGATTATTCAAATATTAGTAAATATCCTATAATTTGTTTCAATCTAGAGAACCATGAAAATTGCACAAACCTGAATAATTTAATGATTGAATTCGAATGGAGGTTAAAAAAATAATATTACCGAAAAAAAAATTTTCTACTTCATCTTGAAAGAAAGGAACAAATGCTTCATGAATATGAAATCTGAAGAAATAACTATGTTTAAAACATTGAAAGAATAATGAGTTTATTACATTAATAAGTGACAGCTTACTATCCTTTGTTTGATGATGAAATAAAAGAAGGACCTCCAGGTCCTCCAGGTGTAGGAGTTAAATTAACAAACGATGGAAATTACGATATAGAAAAAAGAATTTAAGAAATGTAAATGAACCGAAATTATTGAATGATTCAGCTACAAAATCTTATGTGGATTGAATTCATGAACATTTTAAAAATGATGTTAGAAATTTATCAGATGCTTCTCTTATTCATTTACAAAATGAGATAACTATAATGCAAAACATAAAAGAATTTCAAATGTGTCAGATCCAATAGATTTACATGGTACAGCTAATATGAATTATGTGAATAAAATTGTAAAAGAATTAGAACAGAGAAGTTTAATACATTTAGCTCAAGGTAGTTTCGATGCTAAAGATAAAATAATTAGCAATATAAAAGATCCCGTAAATGAAAAAAGAATCTGTTAATAAACGTTACTTTGAAAACAATGCTTTAGTTTTGAAAGAAAATGCTTTTGATGCTAGTAACAAAAAATAATTAATATTCCAACTCCTACTGATAAATACGATGTGTGTAATAAATATTATGTAGACAGAAAAACACTCATCAGTTATAAAAAGAGTGATAATATATTAATAAGAGATAATGTTTGATTATATGTACCTTCTTTAATTAAAAATGGTGTGTATAATTTTGGAAATGTATGATTAACAAATGTTGCAAATCCTGTTATAAATAAAGATGCCGCAACAAAAGAATATGTCGATTCTCAAAATTTCTATTCTACTATTAAAGAGAAATATGCAACATATCATACAGGAGGTTTTAGACCTGTAGTATTCAATTTAATGAACTCTAAACTACTAGAATCTGATTTAAAACTAGTAACTAATATGCATATGAAAATTAAATTTTTTTTGAAATCTGAAAATCATACACATAATCCTTTAGTACAATTACAAATTGGAGAAGAATTTATATTTACTAGACCCTTAACAACTGATACCGAATCTGTTACATGTTTTGCATATGGTAAAAGAAATGATCGTGTTAAATTATCAATCGGTAGTGATGGACAATCAAATAAATTAAAACCTTTCTTGCATATAGAAAAAATAGATTTTCTTTGAAATCTATTTATAAAATATTTAGATATCAAAACTATATAAAGCTTTATATATGTAAAAAAAGAATTGAATTTTTTTTAATCTAAATAAAAGGCGCAAATTGATTGGATAGAAGTAGCTAAAAACCCTCTTACTGAGGATTTAATCAGAAATTTTCAAGATACTGTAGATTGGAAATTAATTTCAAAGTATCAAAATTTATCTGAACCTTTTATAATGTATTTAATAGATAAGGTTGATTGGGAATATATTAGTACATATCAACCTCTTTCTGAGGCATTTTTAATAGTGAATGAAGATTTGGTTCATTGGGATACAATTTCAAGATATCAAACATTATATGAGAAATTCATAAAATAATACAGAGATTAGATAAATTGGTCTCATATATCAAAGTTTCAATCTCTCAGTGATTCTTTTATAATTGAAAATGTCAACAAATTAAATATGCCATTTGTATCAAAATATCAATATAAAATGTCAGAAGAAACAATAGAAAAATTAGAAGATCAAGTAGATTGGAATAATATTTATACATACCAACAGAATTTATCTCCTGAATTTATTATAAGAAATTTACAAAAAATTAATGATTGCTCTGTAATGATAAAAATACAACTTTCAGATGAAAATTTCAACAAAGTTTATAGGTGTATAAAGCTATAATATCTAGGTAAAAATTGTTTAAAAAAGTAATTTTTCATATTTTAAAAAAAACACATGCAATGGCTTATATCTTGTATTTTCAAAAACTTACAAAAATTTTTATTATTTTAATTTCTTTTGCTTTTATTTTTAAAAATCGTGTATTTGAATAACTACATTTTTATTATCATTATTTGACTTAAAAATAGCACATTTTTTTATTAAAAAAGTTGAATTCGAAAAATATGTGAACATTGAAAGCTGAAAAAATGATGCTAATTTTTGATTAAAAAGTTTAAATTTTGAGGTATGTATATGCAAAAATGCTTAGAAATTGCTTCTTTAGAGCAGAAAATTGTGTGTCCTGAAGACCGGACATATACTACTTAAATAAATATAAATTCGATATTTTTATTTATTTGAGACAGTTTTGTACTCATAAAAAAGTCTCAAAATACTAAGGGAGGAGAAAAGAATGATCTACTCAATCTTGTAATAAAAAAATCGCATTTCTACTTATGAGGAGGGAAGAGAAGGGTAAATTCATATCACGAATGAAATTAATTCCGATTAAAACAATTTTAATTCTGGGTTAAATATCTATCAATGTTTCTATGTCCCAATGTGAATCCTCCATTCAATTGGGTATAGAAAGATTTCAAAATTTAATATTAAAATTGACAGGTAGCAAATATAGTTAAAGTCATTTGGTGAAAATGGCATCATGTAATATGATATTGAAATGTATGATATTAATGGCAAATACATATTTAGGAATGAAGCAGCTAGTATTTTTATGAATACACTTTTATACTATTCAAGACTTTATTCAGATGCATTGTTCCTGAGTAAATTGCTTCACTGAAACTCATTTTCCATTTCAATAATTAACTTTAATAAACAGTATTAAAATAAATAGCGTAATTTTCAATAGACATTATTCATTCAGACATGTTCATTTTTTTCTTAAAGATAATTGTTTGAATAATAATTACTTATCTCTAAGAAAATAGAAATAAGGCATACATATTTGTCAAAGTGTGCTCATGAGAGTTTCCTTGATTTCGTCCATTGAAACTAGTACATAAACCTCATTATTTATGGGAATTTCTTCAGGAATATTCAGGGATAACAATAAGAAAACTTACAACAGTCATATGCCGTTTTATCTCATCTCATCATGGGGTCAAAATTATTTACAAATATCAAAAAATTTATTCATCAGATTTCCATTGAAATTTACGTTTTAAGACACCTAACTATATATAATTTGTAAAAAAATTCAAGGTGTAACTGGTATTTCTGTAATCGATCCTCTATGAATATACTTGTTATCGGATCTTTATTGTATGACAAATAACATTCCTATAAACATGATATCCTTTAATCTTGAAGATATGTGAAGGAAGTCCTTTAAAGCTAATGAAATGTGTTTCAATTGACCGATCAAAAAGTGAAGAGTTATTAAATTAAAGATATACTGTATTTTATAATGTTATAACCCGTTCGTCTTTATTGTTTAATTATCAAGTTTCTAGCTCATGCAAGAGCTCTTTGAAATTATGCTTGATGTCATTGTGAATGTTATTTTCTCAAATTGTTGTGGTAGTAAATCCATATTCAATGGTTTGGTTATACTTGTACAAAGCAGCAACCATCAACATTTTAGTGGTTGTAAAAAATATTTAAGTTGCTAATTTCAACTCAGAGGCTTCACAGAGAAGCTCATTTGCCTCAGAAACTTTCGTTTTTCCAATCAAAGATTCCGAGAATATTTTTTCTCGTCATTTATCATACGTGCTTTTTAAAGTAATCTTGAAACTTTCAATTTCTTGGGACTAACCTTCAAAATTGTAAAGTGCATATATATATATATATGCATACATATATATATATATATATATATATATATATATATATATATATATATATATATATATATATATATATATATATATATATATATATATATATATATATATATATATATGAATGCATAAAAATACACACATTGTATAACATACATTCTCCAATTTATATATGCAAATAGTATACGTGTTATTGTTCACGACCAAAGACGTCAACATTGAATCGGTGAATATCAAAATACACTTAAGACATCAGTAGTGGACTGAATAGTTGAATATTTTCCCGAAAATTCGGACTATTCCCTTCATGTTTCAGTAATCTTCAAAATAGTTTGGAACCAGGAACTGCGGTCAGATTAGAGGCGAATGTGTTTCTGTATCATTTCTTCATCTGCAATTGAAACTGTATGATATCTGTTTTTCATAATCTGGAATGCTACTCTTTATCAATTTTATGAAAAGTTACGAATTTCTCATAAAGTTTCCTAATTTTGTATTTTTATCCATCTCTTTGTTCATTATGAATAATGCATTGACTTGTTCTCTTCTTTTGAAAATTCAAATATTTTAATTGGGAGTAAACGAGAAGATAATAATTTTTGTTTTTCTAATGAAAAATACTCTAAAATGTTTGAAAGTAAAATCAGCACAGTAAATATTAAGTACCCAATTAAACCAATTTTATCAGTAAAAGCAAGAGAAAATATACCGTATCATGTTAGCAATAAATTATTATTAATGTTATATGTAAATTTCAATGAAATGGTTCACAAAAGATAAGCTTGCACATGCTTAAAGAGTAGCTAATACAAAAATAGTATTAATGAAGTTGTATTAGTATAATGAAATTTATGATATAATATCAGTTGAAACATAGTGCACCTCAGAAATCTTTTGCGGTGACATTAATGGTCAATTCTGAGTGGAACTCAAAAAAGGAAGTTGATCTTAGAGATGCACAAAACGAATACAATTTCATAATGATTTATAAAGGTTATTCAATCAGTGAAGATGATAAATCTCAGTGATTTATTATTTTAGTGTTTTTTAAATGAAATGTATGAGTAATGAGTGTCTTTTATAATAAATTTAAAAACATAAGAAAATTTTGTTGTGTTGACAAAATTCTTAATGTTGTGGTTAAAGGAGGAAAGTTAACAGCGGTAGTTAGTAAAAATCATATATTAACTTAAACTGTGATTTGAATGATTTACCTAATCAAAATTGCTATCATTATAACGAAGATAAAAGGCATTCAACATCCATTCTCTTTACACTCAATTGTAGATCTTTCTTTAAATGTACCAATTATCTGTATTCTCTTGAATTTGTCTTACAGCGAAAACTTAACTAGAGGGAGATAATCCTCAATTCATACAATCTTTAATCACGAGAAGCGAAAAAATATGTCACCTTTATAAGGCTTTATTATTCCGGATCTACGGAAAAGAATCTTAAGACAAGCAAATTGTGATTAGTAGATTGGGATTTACAAACGGCTTCATTACTGACCAAGGATATTTTAATTAATAAATACCTTTTAAATGCACAATTTAATTGCTCTGCAGAAATTTGATAGATATTCTCTAAACTATGACATGAAATATTCGATACACAAAACTTATAAACTTTAAAATGAAAGTAACTGTAAAAACATAGTAAAAGTAAGGAATTTAGAAAATATTATGGAAAGTCATACATTATATTCTTAGTTATATGTAAATAAATATAAGACTTATTTTTTCTGAAGGGATTTTCATATTGTATATATATATATATATATATATATATATATATATATATATATATATATATATATATATATATATATATATATATATATATATATATATATATATATATCAAAACAATGAAAATGTATTAGAATCTTTTATTAGTAAAGTGTCAAATCCATTTTACTTTGCAAAGTAATAATGTTTCGATTCGCCTAAGAATTGATTAGAGGTATATTGTACCATTCATCATGGAAATATTGTGGAAATTTCGAAAGAGATACCGGTGAAAGACACCTAATCTGTTTTAAACGCTCTTAAATATATTAAAATTACTCTATAGTATTGAGTTCAGGTGACTGCGAGAGTCAAGGTAGATGTTAAGCTTCATTTTCATCGTACTATGAACAAATACAGCTGGATAGATGGAATTATTGACATTCTGAAAAATACCATTCCCCTGAAAAATCGAAATTTGCAAAATCATTCTGATTAGCTAAGATTCCCCTACACATTTCTTTAGTAATCCTCCTTTTAAGCGTTATGTTTGTTCCAGCAGAAAACCATGACATAATAGCTAATATCATGATATATCTAACTTACTGCTTGACATTTGGAAGGAGTCAATCTCCATTATGTGCATGTCAGGGGGTGCTCTGTTGTAGGAAAAACTGTGAAAGATAATTTGCCCCATAATATTTTTTTCCTCTTATCAATCACTCAGATTTAAGAGTGTGATACCACTATAGATGACTTTTGCCTATCTGTAACAAGTGACTTAAGAATTACTTTCCTACCGTAAATTTTATATTTATAGATGCCTTCGAATCGTTGTCATTAACAATAATGAATTCAAATGATGATCGAGCTCTGCAATCAATTCTTCTGTAGTTAATAATTTTTCAGAACTACAATCCGATTCAATAATTACTGGTCTCTTTCAATGAGTTTCTATTTTCATCTAATATCTCTCTTTACAGAAGTTGTCTTGCCATGTTGTGTATATTTTGCTATGACTTCAGGTATTATATTTCTTGAAACGCAAAAAATGCGATGAATCCATCACTCTGGCTCCAGTTAGACTAGTTCTTACAATCTGCCTTCTTTGAAATAAAATGAATGAAATGTATACTTTAAGGGATAAAAAGTACTGTTTTTGTTGATAATTTGTATACTTGTAATTTTTTAACACTTTATCCGAGCATTTAACGGTGTATAACCATTATTAACTGTAATCTCTATACACATAAGACAAATTTGATAAACAAATTTTTTTAAAAACTGCAAAATTTCTTTGTATTCTCATTGGCCTCTAAATCTCTAGAAATTAATACTATACTAGATGTTTTCTAAGTTGTAGAGAATAATTCTCCATCGTTAGTAATTTGGCATATATTACTAAATAACATTATTACCTTGTCTTTTAAACTATATAATAATTAAATATAATAATAAAAATTTAATTTTATAACTAAGTATACATTAATATACTGGAAAATTTTACTCATTCTTGCTTCAAAAATTTTAAGTAAATTGTATTATTCATTTGATTTATCTTTGGCTCAATTTAACGAAGAATCTAGAGATTTTGACCGTGTGTTTTAACCAAAATGAAGATAATTCCTAGCACTGTTAAATAAAATGAGAGTATTTATCTATCTGACAAAGCTCATTACTCAACTACATTTTAAACGAATTTCTACAAGAAATGAATCAGCAAAAATTTGTATAAATTGAAAGTGTTTGGTGATAGTATAATCTATGTACGTTTGGCTTGGTTTGGTTTGTTTTGTCGTTTAACAGTTGTTTTTTGCACATGAAGGCTAATTAAACCGGGATCTATGGTTTAAATAATTTATGTAGGGGTTGGCTTGAAAAATAAAAAAATGATTTCAAACTGGTGATTTTGATTTCTCTGATAAGCCATGATCTGATGTCATCTTTGATGGATACCAACGTGTTAATAACATCGGAGAGTATGAAAATGCTAGATTCAGCCACACAAATCATTACAAACTATATTCGAAGACTTTGACCCGTTATTGGGAGGCGAGAGAGCTGCTTTTCAGACTTGCACCCTGAACTTTGTATATACGTTCCTATCATTCTTTGTTCTCCCTGTATCCACATCTGGCGATAGAACTGTCTTCGTTTTCGCCAGCTGCATTGGAAAAAATATATTTTCGGAGACGTTGGCTGCTGTGAAAATATTCAAGATGAGTGTCACATTAGTTAAATGACAAGATCTTGGACAATCGAACATCAACAATATATCGCTGTCTATTATGTTGATTCATTTTCGCTACCCGTTTCATGCTCATTTACACCTCTTACTTTTATTAATTTAAGAATATTTGCTCCAGGATTGTTTTGAAAGTAAATTAATTTTTTCTTTAAAATTATTTTGTGAAATTAAGGAAATTTAAGCGAGGTAAGTATAAAATAATTAAGTGTATTTTGGAGCCTCTTAATAATATATTTAATAGGGAGTCATTATAAGATTAAAGCCTCTAATATATTGAAAGTAGAAAATATAGAATGAATGAGCTGTTCAACATGTATTAAAGTATTATCTTAATTTCCTCATTCTCTTAAAATTATTAAGTTCAGTATTTTAAATACTTTTAATTTTAAACAATGCAATTCAGTATTTAAAATTTCAATAACGTTTCATTTTTAAAATAGTATTTCTTTGCGAAATATTAAAGTGAATATTTAAATTAAAAATATTTTTTTATTTAATTTATCGAGTTCAAATTATATAAAAATATAAACAAATTGTTTTCAAAATGAAAATATTTATTTAAAAACATAAATATTCCTGTTCTGAAAATATCAATTTTTTTAAAATTAAATTTTCAAAAACAATTGACCAATCTATAGTTTAAGTGTAATTTTACATTACATATGGTGGATATGTTTTACTTTAAATAAAATAAAACTTTATATTATATTAAAGATATGAAATAAAAATGTCTGGAAAAACTTTCTAAGCGTTTTTCAAGATAATAGAAAATATCAAATATAAATTGTGTTTTTCAAATTCCATGTCTTATAATAATAAGTATTTTTCAGATTGAAATATTGTGAGTTAATTAAACCTGATCAGCTATGAAACTCAGCAAGTTCATTTCAAAATAATATCTTATCTTTTTAGAGCATTCTAAAAATACAGTAAACTTTTACAACTCCAGTTTGATATATTTCTACTTTTGATATCATTTTGTAATTACTGTTGCAATATTTTTTGCCATTACATTTTTATACATATTTCACTATACATATTTCCGTTTTATTATATGTCTCATTCAGTATAAGGTGTTTTATGGGCATAAATACAAAATAATTTAGAAGATTTCGATAAATTTGTTAAAAATTATTGGCATTATTGATAAAGGAAATGGTAATTGTTATTATGTATTAAACGGTAATTGTGTAAGATAACTTTATGTAATATTGCATAAATTTAACGTGTACTTAGAGCGAGAGAGAGAGAGATACTTTAACTGGAATTTAAATTCCATTAAAAAGTTTCTTACAACTATTTTTCAATATGTGATATTTTGGATGTTAAGATTCATGCTTTTCTAAATAGGTTGAAAAATATAAATAGAGATTTATTGTGCGATAATGATTCATCTAAGTTTTTTATCAAATATTGCATACTTGAGACACATTTAAGAAACTTTATTTTAATAATATTCTTAAAGATATTTTTTAAATGATAGGGATTTCTATCATATTTTGATTCGAGATCTTCATAATCTTTAGCATTCATAAAGATTTCGATAAATTTGTTAAAAATTATTGGCATTATTGATAAATGAAATGGTAATTGTTATTATGTATTAAACGGTAATTGTAAGATAACTTTATGTAATATTACATATAAATTTAACGTGTACTTAGAGCGAGAGAGAGAGAGAGAGAGATACTTTAACTGGAATTTTAATTCCATTAAAAAGTTTCTTACAACTATTTTTTTGAATATGTGATATTTTGGATGTTAAGATTCATGCTTTTCTAAATAGGTTGAAAAATATAAATAGAGATTTATTGTGCGATAATGATTTATCTAAGTTATTTATCAAATATTGCATACTTGAGACACATTTAAGAAACTCTATTTTAATAATATTCTTAAAGATATTTTTTAAATGATAGGGATTTCTATCATATTTTGATTCGAGATCTTCATAATCCTTAGCATTCATAATTTGTTTTAAATTGACAGGAAATATTTTGCTTATCACTTGCTTATTTTTGCTTACGTTTAGGTTCTTTATTCAATGTGAGTAACCATTGAAACTTCTTGTGTACATAACATTTATAGGTTTAATCAATAATTTCATGCATAATTGGTTAATTACTCTCCTTTTTATAAATTGTATTTTTCAGTTATGTACATACATGTAATTAATTTTTAATTCAATAAAGCACTTTTGTGAACAATATATTTTGGGATGTACTTACGTATATTTAATTTGTTTCACTGACATGAAAATTTATATTTAGTTTTCATCTATTGTTTTAGTTAAGATTATATATTTTACTTTAGCCCAGATAAGCATAGATAGTATAATTAATTCATTTAAATGAATATTTCCTTTATGGATGACACCAAAATTCATTTATACTTTTCTTTAAGTATATATTATTGGTTTAAATTATGCGTTTTACTTTTATTTCTTATTTAAAGTCCTTATCTACCAAAATGCGTAAATATTACTGGAAATCTAGCGCGCATAGAAGATAAACTGACTCATATTAGTTTAAAATTTTAGCGTATCATTATTGTTTGTTAAAGTTTAATGTTTCAACTTCAAATATTTAAAAATCTCATTCTATCTATCATGAAATGCTGCTTATAAAAAGTTTCACTAAATGCTTAAACTGAAAATCTTACAAACTGATATGCAATGTAACCTGAAAGATTAAGCAATTGTTTGTAATTGAATCCTATGCAGACTATCACTTTAATGAAAATGTTTGTATAATTTACATTTGTGGTAAAGCAAAATGGGAAACATAATATCTTGGGTGTGTAATAAGTAATTTTAGTATTCCCCAATCATACTAATATGCATTCCACAACCACTACGCAAATTATACATTTCAAGAAGAATTTCCCTAGATAATGGGTTGTTTCCGGTGGTGTAAGGGGGGAAAACTATACAATTCTAAATCACACTCTCCGGTAAACGTACATACTGAATGTAGAAACAGAAATACCAACCGCAGTTGAATAGAATTTAACAGTAATTAGAATTAAACCCGCAAACTTCCACTCTAAAGACCCCTGTCACTAGATTATAATACGTCGGAAAGATGTCAACGGTACGTTATATTACGAAATGGTCACTTTCAAATTCATTGTTCTTATACGAGGGTCACTGAAATTTTTGAGGTACAACTAGGTTTTTAAAGTTATACTTACCAAATTTTAGGTGTGTTCAAAGTAGTTTCCTCCAGCATCAATGGACTTTTGTAGACGAATTTACCACAGATTAAATACCTCAAGCCATTTATTTCTTGGAATAGATAAAAAAATGCATTTATAGCCACATCAATCTCTTCTTCTGAATGGAAACGACGTCCACGTCCATCTCAGTGTTGGAGTCAGTTGTCATTCCTTTCCCTTTCAGGGCTTGACCCCAGTCATATTTTAATAAGATAGTGCACGACCACACGTGGCACGCATTATCCAAGGTTCTTCGTCAAACGCCAGGTCGAATTGCTTTCCTGGCCGTTTCGCTTTCCAAATCTTTCGCCTATAGAAATCATGTGGTTCATGGTTGCTGAACGACTGACCCAGATTTCAACCTCAGTTGCCACATCAGATCAACTTTTTCAACGTGTGGAAACTCCTTGGTTTGCTTTACCCCAAGAATACATCCAAACCCTCTTAAAATCAATGACGAGGCCAAATGTAAGAAAATGGAGAATTAAACTTTCTTAAATGAATAATAAATGTGTTCTTCACCACATAATATATATATATATATATATATATATATATATATATATATATATATATATATATATATATATATATATATATATATATATATATATATAATATATATATATATATATATATATATATATATATATATATATATATATATATATATATATATATATATATATATATATATATATATATATATATATATATATATATATATATATATATATATATATATATATATATGTATTTATATTTATATATATATCGGTACCCAGGAAACACAAGCCTGCCAGCAACCTGACGGGTTGATATCGGCAGTGTCTGTTAAGAGTCGGCATTGGCATGAAGATTTCGTAACGATATCTGTTCCGTATCGGCAAGCGACATAAACAATGTGCTCTTTAATAGTGTCGGAAACAATTATCGGTCTTTATACGGCTAACTCTCGGCAAATTGTGAATGTCATCTGCCGATACAGTTCGGATACATGCATTCCGATTCTGGGCCGAATATTATATGCAATATTGGTCCTGTTGAAAAATTATTAAAGATCATGGCACCTTTAAATTTTCTCTGAATCCAAGATCACCATTGTCAGAAAAGCTACTATGGTAACAAATCAGAGCTCAAAAAATCATACATAATTGAAAATTAGTGTAATTATTTTTAATTTTTATTGTAATTGATAACATTTCAGAAAATCACTTTATTTATAACATATAGCATTAATTAAAAAACATGACAATATCTCAGGACGCTGATAATTCTGAAATGGTTTTTATCTAAATTGCAATAACTTGATGTTTCATTATCGAAAATTTGATAGAAATGGTGCAATTTTTTTTTCCGGTATTACCTTTAAGATTTTTTCTTTGAAAGCTCTTATTGAAGTGAATAACAGTTACATGAGCTCCAAACATTACTTATGTAATTCAACAAATTGTTTCTCTGGAAAAGTTATCTCGGTTAATCTGTGGTTTGGATAACCCTTTCTTGCCAAAGGGACGATAGACTCGTAAACCATGGTAACCCTAACTATTTCATCATAAATGCACTCTTTGTGGCAATCCTGTCTTTTTTATTATATTTTGTTATGCAAGTATATGTGTATTTTTTGTTATACAATTCATAAAAAAAGAACATTGGTTTTGTTTTCGTTGCCATACCAATGGTGAAATTTGATAAAAACACAGATTTCGATTTCGTCACCATAGAAACGCCTTTTTTGTGTACTTTCTCTCGGAGCATTCAACTCCGCGAGACAACATGCAAAAACACGCCAGTTGGCGACTTTTTGAAAATGCGCCAAGCAGGGGACCCAAATTACATTTTCACCATTATTTCTTAACAAACCATTGTATTTATGAAACACATTCTAAATAACAGATGAAACAATATAAATATGAAATAATAAGAACATGTAAACGTAATTTTGAATACTGTTGTGTTATTTTCAGATTAGAATGGAAATGCACGTATCACACTAGATATTTCATAATATCAGTAATATGCTACCGATAAAAAAATTCATAAATAATCTTTTTGTTTTGAAATATGCATTTGCCAACTTTAAATTCTAAGGCTTTTTTGCTCAAAGGGAATATTAATGTGAAAAAATGAGACCGACTGACTGTTAACAATAACTGTGATGGTAATATTAAAAACCTTTTCGTTTCTGAAAATAATAATTCTGATTAATTTAAATCCTTGCTAAAGAGAATTCTATTTTAAACAAAATAATATATGAAAACAGCAACATTTTCATCATTATTATAATTGATTAAGTCCATTAACCATAAATTCATAAGCGTATTACGGTATATTTTCAAAATGAATAACCACCATAAAATTGAATGTAATTCACCATAAAATTGAAAATTCTTTATTAAGAAATAGGTGCTAAAGGGCGTGCTATAGGAATACCAGCACACGTTATAAGAAGGTTATATGTATTGTGACAATGCAGTTACAATTACAATTTCCTGTCAAGTCTGTTAAGTAATTTACAAATAGGTAAATGAAACTAAATTTAGTTTTTCCTTGTCTTTCCAGGTTTTCACGTATGGTCGGTTAGTTGCGGTGATGCTTGGCATGGCCACCGCAAAGATATGGAAAACATAGTTACGTTAAATTAATAGTATAAGTCTTTATTTTTATTTTAAAAAACTGATAATTGTATAAAATAAAGCAATCAAACGTAATTGATGAGTTCAGAATAAAGTATTTGTCTTTTCTTTTAAATAATTTTAATAACAATTCTCTTTTTCTGATTAATGTAAAATGAAAAATAACAATGTATTACGTGAAAAAAGTCAATAAAATATCGTTTAAAAAAATACAGATTAAAAATTAATAGATACAATTTTAATAAATCTCCGAATTGTTTTTTATAATTGGATGAAAAAAATTATATTATTTTGTGTTCATCTGGCAATAATAAATATAATAGTTATTTAGAATTAATTGCGATTTTGAAGTTTGTATATTGTTCTTCCGGATTTCTATTTAGATATTTTGGCACTATACACTATCATTTTCTATTTAAAATGGGTGACACAAATATGTGAGTATGCATTTTTAAATATTAGCAATAAATTTTTATTTTTCTACATAAAATATTTATTGAAAGATATTAATATTAAAATTAAATTTGGTTACTTTTTTCATTGAAAAGAAATTTTTTTTTATTTAATCTTCTTTGGCATAATTTTTAAGTAGCATAAAAAAATTGCCTATTCCTCAAGTCTATCAAGATAATTTGTAATTTAATTTCCTACTATAATATGAAATATCTATTTCATTCGCTCTTTAAATAAAAAGTTGAATTATATATTCTATTCTATTGTGATTTAAAGGTGTCTCGGTACAGTTCTAAACAATTTATACGATTTAACTTAATTTCAAATTTTCTAGAAGAATCTTTGTAATTTCAATATAACATTCACAAATTTTTTATTTATTTATAAATGTATAAAATTTCTAACTTTATTTCTGAAACTATTGTAGGATATATTAGAATATAAAATAAGTTAAAATAATTAAAAAATGGAAAAAAATTAAGTAGCATCTTTTCTTAGGTTAGTTTTAGAAAAAAAGTGAAAAAAATCACGTAATTTCTCTGTACTTTGCTATTTTATACTTTGCTATTTTAAAAATTTGTCTTGTGTGTAATTTATATAATTTGTGTAATGTGTGGACACATTTTCTGAAGCATAAGCAAAATATAATACTCATTATGATTTCTTTATCTTCCTTCTAATTTTAAATGTATTTTCATTATTTTCAGCTTTCCAATAATTTTAATCTTAGGCTGGGAAAATAATGTTTACGAAATATTTCCTGACAATTATATATAGAAAAATATCGCATTTCATTGCTTGATATCAGTTATTATTTTTAAGAAAAAATAATCTCAAAGAAAAAAAAATTATACTCTATCCACTTTCTACAAAGTCAAGGATATTTTTGGCATATTTTTCGCTTAAAGTTATTACCTAATAGATTTCATTAAAAATATCTTAAAATTGATAGAATTATTTGTTAGCAAATCATAAAATATTATAATAATTTTAATATATATAAAATTATTAATAATATAAAGTTATGACACCATAAAGTAAATAACATTCAGTGATATTAAGAAACAGCAGAAATAAAGTACGCTTTTTTATCAGATTTCAGACAAAATTTATCAAATCATAATTATCAATTATCATTTAGTATGGTGAAGGGAGCTAATATATGCTATTAAACAAAATTATTTTGATATATATATATATATATATATATATATATATATATATATATATATATATATATATATGATATATATATATATATATATATATATATATATATATATATATATATATATATATATATGTATATATGTGTGTGTGTGTGCGTGTGTTTTATTTTGATATTGTTTCTTCATTCTTCAATTCCAATTATTTATTAATGTGTTTCATTTTAATCCTTTTTCTTGGTCCATATCATCATATCATACAGTTAAATTAGTTGCTAAAGACTTTTTAGACATGAATCAAATAATTTGTCTTCGCCATAATAGACGACGTATTTGAAAAATCTTAAATAATCAAATCAAGGAAATTCTGTTGTCATAATTCAAAAGTCCTTGATATTTGTTTTCAGGGGTAAATATTACTCTTCGCCACTTTATTGACGTCTATTATTTTCAAATCTTGAAATAATTATATAATTTTATAATTTGTTTTTATTAAAACATTTTGCAAGCTATAAATAGAAAACAGGGATGTCGCTGCTTTTTATTGTTATTTGCGTAATTTGAATATAAGATAATGTCAATAATGTTATTATTTGAATAGTTTACAAATTAACATTTAATTTAGGCGTCCGTATGCAGTGGTATCTTTTCCATAGGAAGAAGATACTTTGTTTGTCATCCCGAGTAGTTGAATAGCTGAAAAATCACCGGATTTGGTTTGTTCATTTGCAATGGGCCATGCTACTCGGTTATCAAGAAAAATGAAACCCCCTGAAAACAACTGGAAATGGATCTGTGCTCGCATTCTGCATTATTCTAATATGTTTCTTCCTCATTAATATTCTCTTTAATAAATAATGCAGGCTTTTAACTAAAAAATTTTTCTTTGATTTGATTATTGATGTTATAACTCATAAAAATTATTATATTCTATTAATACTTGATTCAATCATTTTACAATTAAAATCTGAATACAGATTATTATTAGTTAGTTGTAAATTTTTGAAATGTAATTGTAAAATGAAGCTTAAAATATTGTGCTATTCAAAATAAAAGAATATCTTAGTTAAATAACAATGACATTATTTTTAAAGTAACTCTCAAACATTACTTTTATCTGTTTTCAATATTGGAAAAATATGGCATACTTTTAATATAGTTTTGCATGTTTGTAATATAGTAGCAATATGTAACGGCTTATTTTTATCAGTTTCATTTTATTCCTTATATAGGAACGTGTGAATATGCTAACAAATATTTAGAGAAATGCAAATTAAACAGTAAATTTGAATCATTCTCATCAGAAAATGAAGCAGCAATATTATCAAAACAAAAAAGTAATGAAAAATCCTGTATTTTCCCAAGTACACACAACGGATACGTCAAATCAGACATAACTGTAGAGGAGTTTCAGTGGCTGGAGGGTACTTTTTCGCAAATTATATTATGAACTTTTTAATTTGGAATATTTGAAACAAATTTAAATACATGACGATAGTAACATGCTGACAAATCTTTTAACTAGTTCCTTTACTTTCAAGACATACAAGTAACTTCAACTTATAATTTTACCATTGTTAGTATACAGTTTTACTTACATATTCTATTTTTATGATAGAAAAAAATTTTATTTTTAATCGAAAGGTATTTAAAAATTTAATAAGAAACTTTCTTAATTAGCAGCTATTTTTTTACAAACAGTTGAAACTTTAATAGAATTTATTAATTTAAATGATAAAAATATTTAAATTCTTCATTAAGGAATCAAACTCATGCAATATATAGGTTGTAAAATTTAACCTGATAAAAATCATGTCTTTTTAAATTAAACGACGTTTTACACTTTCAATGAAAATTGTATGCATTAATATTATTGTTATTTTATTTTAATATTGTTTTTTTCTAGTAAAAGTCGATTGCCTTTTAAAGAATTTTGCTGAAGTAAAAGAAGAGCAAAAACTGCAAATGGAAATGTTGAATGGATTGAGACAACAAACTTCAAGGGAGAATGTGATCGTTGAAACTTTTGACTGCTTAACATCTTTGTCCGAAATGAATAAATTTGAAGCTGCCTTAATTGAAGAAGAAGAATGTGTGAAGGCTGTAAGTATATTTCGTTTCCAGCATGTTCTTTACAACATTAAAAATTTTTATAATATAATTAAATTACTGAATATTTCACAAAAGTAATATTGTTATAGCACTTTTATATTTAATTGTATGACTAGAACCAGAGTTGTATATGGCTTTGTTATCAATGTTTATCTACGAAATTCAAAAATTCATTAAATTTTGATATTTAAATTATTATTAACTTTAAGTTGTATACATAAACGTATTAAAATTTAAACAGATTTTTTTTCATGAAAGTACTCGTACATTGTACCAATAATTTTTTTTTTTCAGATTTCTGAAAAATATCTATACATATGCTGGATTCTTTTTTGCCTCCAGTTTATAAATTCCAAATAACAGGATGCTTACTGTTTATACACTCTGGGCTTTATAAATCAACCGTTTGGGGTTTCACAACTGCACTTCAGAAGAGTGGATGTCTGCAATGATCAGAACCCAATCAACATTTTAGGGACTCGGTATAATTATCTTTCATATAGAAAATGTGCCACTAGTGTTCTATCAGCCAAAACCAATCCATTCAAAATATCCAATGTCTATAAATGTAATCTTAGGAACCAAACATAGAAACACGAAATAAAAGCGCCAATGTTTTCCGGTTGTGTTTGGCTTTTAATTGCCCGGTTAACGAAAAATTGCATTATGACCGAATATAATTATATTCATATGTAAAAATAAACTGAATTTTATTTTTACAGGTAAGAAAGTGCAGCTGTTTAGGAGGTAAAGATGGAAAAGAAACAATATGAAGAATTCTACAAAAAGTATTTGCGCATAATTTGGCTCTTACCATGAGTTGGAATGGAGGAAATATGAAAATTCCATTCTAAACTTTTCCCAATATATTACAATTCATAACAGGTATTTCTTTTTATATTTTAATGATTTTAAATAATATACTGAGTTTAAAAATATTTTAAATATTCATTTAAATGCCCAAATAACAATATTCATAGTCTGCCCAACTTTTGAACATATAATTAAAAAACGATTACTTGAATATGTTAGTTACAGCCTGTTATATGAAAGCGCAATGCATGAAAGAGTAAATGCATGCTTTTGAGATAAACTTTCGACATCGCTTAATTTGCAGCCAATCACCTAGAAGCTTTTAAAAGCATCTTTTATCATTAATTACCAAATTATCTTCTGAGAAGACATTTCCCTGATGATTAACTGTATATAGTTGTTGAGCTGCAGTGGCAGTGCAGTGGAGCTTCACTTCTCTTCCCATTAAGATAATCTAAGTGAAGCAGCATTTACTGCAGTGATTGAGAGGGTGACCATGTACACTCCTTTACAGGGTTGTTGGAACTCAGTGGTTAAGAGAGAAGTCCACGTTATTATGTGACCCCCAAAGCCCTTCCGCTTGCGTGGCGTGGATATAGAGAAAAGGGTACAAGTTCAATTGTGACCTCGTTACCTGATCAAGGTTCGAAATTTCAAGGCACTTGGTGATGGGTGAATATTCCAAACCCGTTAACCTAAAGGTACAATCTAGGGCTCACCTGCACTGATACCGATGTATATATGTGTTGAACGGAAAACCTTGTTACTCATAGAATAAACACGTCTTACGTCTTTTGTTCAACAATGATTATAATTGAATCTGTGATCTTGAAGTCGCAAAATCTACCACTATGCCACAGTGAGGCAATTATGAATATAATTTATAATTTTAAGGATATTTTACTCTAAAAAACCAACGCGTAACATTGACATTTGAGGGAAATTTATTATTTGATAGTTGGTATATTCACGAATCACAATTGAGGAAACCAGGAAAAGTGTCCAGACTAATTCAAGAGTTTGATGAAAAATATTTTAAACAAGGAAAAAATTGAATTTAAGTATATATGTTATGAGAGCCAAGTGTAATATACCCATTTTGAATGCTAACTGTATCGCTGTAATAAAAAATATTTTATCTACATTCAGATATTACATTATACTTGTAATGAATGGGCCTTTTTAGACCTGAATTTTGAAGGTTTATTATAATGAATACATAACGTGGAAAATTAATATTTTGGGTACAGTGTTTTGAAATAGTAACAATAAGGAAATTCCAAAAAATGTATTTCTTTTTCGACTTCTTTATAATGATTAGTTTTTTCATTCTTATCTCTATTTATGTCATTAGGAAAGTCAATGTATGTAAAAAAATTGGTTTTATAAAAATTTTAGTTTTCAGTTTCAATTCGTACCAACCATGAGTATCAAGAAGTTACTGTGACCTTCGTAGAAGACGTCATCAAAAACTGGTTGTGTTACGCTGCGGATAGAAATGGTGACCGCAATAAAAGATACAAAAATTTTTTCAGTTATCATAGGATATTGTTCCTGCATTTATTATACAGTATTTTTTTGCTCATGTTTATATTCATTTGCTTAAGAAATTTAATTTTTGTTCTCTAATTTAGATGTTTGATTGATATAATTTTCTACATACCAAAAATATCAACACAAATGAAATTTTGGAAACAAAATAGGGAAAAAGTTTAAAAAAGTATCATATTTCTAGGCAATTCTATCTAAACAATATAGGGGAAAAACATGTTATATTTTGTGAGTACATTTCGTTATTTCAAGTAGCAAAAGCAAAGAAAAATTATAATTGAATATAAGAAATTAATAATATTAAGAAAACTATTTTATTTTTTTTTAGTTACTTGGAGCAAAAAAATTATAATTCATAGTTTTTTCAGAAGTCTTAAATTATTTAATTTCTGTAAAAAAAATATTTCAAAATTACTGGGGTTATTAATTTATTTCTCCTAATAATATAAAATTAATTTTTAAAATAAATCTTATGCAATTAATAAGGACCTGGAAAATTGTAATCACTCATAATAGACTTATATAAAAAAAAAAACTATTTATTTTAGTTTATACAAAAGTGAAAAGTTGAAAGTTTTTCTGTTGAATATATCAGCATTAATAAGTGATGCAACGATGCTAATTTTAAAAATTCAGTTTGTAATGCCTGAGAAAATAATTTGAAATTAATTTTTGAGAAAAAGTCATTAATATACAATAAGAGTAACAATACATTTCTTGCAAAAATATTATGTACACTTTTATAAAAATCATGCAGTAAAATAAAAGTGCATTCTAAATAGTGGATTGCTGATGGACATTTAGCGGTTGCCGACGCTCGGTCACTTATTGAAAGCATTCGGTCCACATACGGAATGTCATCGGTAAAATATCGGAAAAGTTATCATGTTGGCTTCGCCGATATCAATCCACTGTCACGCCATACTTTCAGCCCACATTTGTCCGAAGCGGACATGTTTTGACGGGTAGTGGTACCACTTGCCGGTATCACCCCGATGCGACTTTTGTCGTCAAGCCGATTTCGGCCCATATAGTATCCGAGATTTGTGTGTTTGGTGGGTACATACGTCTAGAAATTTAAAATAAAGATTCTTTTTAATGCATAATTTTGTTATTTCTTTTCTTTTTAGTAAAGTAAACATATGAAGCCATAGACTCATTTAATCATATAACTATTATATGAATAATTTCTTGCATAATGACATGAATAAGGATCTTATTTATGTAAATTTTCTTAGAGATTACCCGGTACTTTAATAGTATACTTCTTTTGATCATCTGTGTTTGATTTAAATTTTAAATTTAGAAACAATTTGGCTGATTAAAAATATTTATACTTCAAACTCGTAACAGATAATTGCTTTTACAGATACATTTATTTGTAGATTAGGAATTTTTTTTTTTTTTGCATACTGAATAGTGAGGTTGCAAATATTAAAGGACAAACTATTTTACTTTTATCTGAGTGAAAACCCTATGTATAGTAAACTAAATTTATTGTATTATTCAACACATTTAAAAATATCAAATAAAGGCAGCATACGATTTTACAACAGTGATTTAATGGCATTCACCTTACTTTATAATAAGGGAAATGATTTGTTGAAAATGGTAAGAATATGTTTTTTCTTAGGATTTAAATATTTATATATGAAACAGGAAATTTATGAACAGAAGGAATGAATTCCGAATGCATTGAATTCTTTCCTGTGCGATCAGTCTTATGAATGTTCGTAATCAAATTGTGTATCTATAAATGCAATAACATTACGGAAAAATTTCTAAGTGTAAATAATACGGAGGCATCCTTTAAGATCAAATATCATTATCTTTTACAACAACATGTAGTTATTAGTTAAAATATCATCATAGATATTTGCCGTTAAGCAATAAAATTATTCCTTTCAAGTAAGATAAAAGGCAAATTAACTTTTACGTTCAAAACATATTCATTTAGATGAAAACAAAGAAATTTAAAATCACTTCAGTAACTGATGTTACTTTACAGGAAACACAGGGACACAAATGAAAATAACAGAAGCTTTTATTTGTGGTGCTTAATTCAATGCCTGTTTGCCCAGTTGTAAGAGAACCACATTTATTTGCATTTGGGTTAATTCAACATCTGGCTATGAAAATAAACAGCTGACTTATTCAAAAACGTAGAATATTATAGCAATTATGCTAAATTTTTGTGTATTTGTTTAAAATGATCAGATATTAATATAAAAGATAAATCACACAGTGTGATAAATTTTTATACATCTAATATAATTTAAACGATATATGTAGCATAATATCATTTAAGCGATTTTAGAATATATTTCCCTTTCTAATAAGACCAAACGAAATCATATATATCTATATTAAAATATCGATATTTAGAGTTTTGGTATACTCAAGCAATATCTAAAAATAATACTTAAAAAATTAAGCTATTAATTAAAACTAAATTAAATTAAAAATTAAATTAAGCTTACTAAATAGAACACATTTTTATGCCATTTATTTGTGAGTGAACTGGAAAAATGCACAATACATGTAACATTTTCTCGTCAATATATAGCTTCATTCCTCCTTTTACACTCACAAAAGAGCGAAAATAAGTATTCAAAGCGATGAATTAAATCATATTTAATACTCTTAAAATAAAAAATGAGTATTTGTTTAATCCTGCCGTTCCTCGGGAAATTTTCAAAATAAGAACATATGCACAAAAAAATCTTTTATCAACCAATTTGAAACATAAATAAAATAAGGATCATAACATTCGTAATTATGCTTTCTGAATAGATATTTTTACTAAGAAGAGGTTAAAGGCAATGCTAGTTTCAATTTCTTTTGTTATTGGCAGCTCAACACGTAAGTATTCTCTTGAGTGACAGAGCCTTCAATTTATCGATTTTCCACTGAGGTAAGCTCTGACATTGACAATTAAATGTAAAAATATTTCTGTGTTTATATTGATGCTACTAAAATTACGAATCAAAGTCTCAATGGTCTTCTCAAAGCATTCTTGATGTACTTTATTGAAACAATACTGGATGATAAGGTAGATTAGTAAATGATGTTTTATCTTATTAAAAACTTTTGGACATAAGTAAAATATCACTGAGTACAAAGATGTAAATCAACGAGTTAAGGATGAAAATTTGATTGTACTGGCCATGGATGTCAAAATTTTGACCGTTTGAGGGTCACATTGGAAATAAAAAGTGTTTGTTGGACCACACGTGTAATATTTTTTTAGAAAAATTGAAATAAAAATGAATGTAGTTTCATTAACATAAATTAACTGCTTTTTACTATTATTATTTATTAGATTTTAATTATATATGTATAAATGCATTATTATTTTAAATTTGAAAAAAAATTTCTTTTCATTTATGTTATATTTCATAACAATGGAAAAAATTTTAATAATTGAAATGGATGAATTTGCTTTTGTTGAACAAGCAAATGGATATCGTGTTTATAGACAACGTTGCAATTTAATGCATTTACAAGATGTTTGCTAATGATATTTTTTTCCTATTTCGTTTTTTGTGTACTTCATTCTTTAAAATAATTGTTCACAAAATCTAGGTACTGTTAAAAGCGGAAGAGACATTAATAATACATGATTGTGAAAATTAGGATATTTATCACCGGGTACGTAATCTTTATAAAACTCTAGTGAGGAAAAAAAAGGCAAATGTTTTTCAGTTGAATTTCATTTTGAAGCCTAATGTATTTCATTTGGAGATTTGTAGGTAATTTTTTAGAGAAAATGGGGCAGAAAAAATGTTGAAGTACATTTTTTCAAAAATTTTGAAATTTATTTTAAAATACATGAATTGGATCAAAAATTAATATTGCACATTTTTACATATTTTGTGTAACTCACAAGTTTATGTGCAGCCAAAGTATTGAAATGTGCCAAATCATTCACTTTTCTATTATTGGGTACAAAATTTAAGTTTCTTTGAAACGCTGTTATTGCTTGTAACATATTATTAATAAATACATTTTTTCATTCAAGACTCAAATTTAAATCATACAAATGTTCTCTTAAATCTATTGAAAAGTGAAATCTGAACTCAAATCTTCGTCTTCAAATTCAGTTATAGTTTCCATAAACTTTTGTTTCCATTAACGTTTTAATTCACTTCTTAAATCGTAAAATATTTTGAAATTTTTCGCTTTATTGAGCTATCATATTTCTGAATAATTAATATTCAAACGAAAAAATCTGATTACAAGGATTAATAGGTGAAACAATAATGATATTTATGAAGTGTAATAACTACTTGTTCTACAATCGAACATTTGGATTTTAAAATAATTAAGTATGTTTTAAGTTCTAAATTAAAAATACTCTAAACAAAAAACCTGTAATTGATTGAAAAAGTAAAAAAAGTATGCTAACGATATCAAAGTGGCAAAGAATAACGAAATGCTGATTTTACTAAGTTATTAATCAGACATTCAACTCAAAAATTTTGCAATCAATTATGTACTGTTTATAGCGATAATAAAATGGTGGGACAAAAACTGATTGATTTATGGTTAAGAATTTATCAAATGAAAATGTAATAAGACAAAGGCAAATCTAACCAAAAGCAAACATAAGTTAAATTGACAAGATTCAATTACTTTAAAAGTGTTATGAATTGAATTCGTGTCTTCTTACAAGAACGAATTATTTTGAAACAATGAGTGATAAGACGGCGCTCCGATCAATTATATATTTTTACTAATTTTACTTTTGATTTTTGAAGCATCAAAAACATCTAGTTAAAACGAGAACTTAATGAGTAATGAGTATAAAAATGTTTCAATTTAAATTTTTGTTTTAAAATAACTGTTAAACTATAAATTATATGTGAATCACATTGCAAATATTTTCTTTTTTAATTAAAATGTGTGAATTTAAAATGTTTTTATAATTTATGTTGGGGAGGATATTAACGTCTGTTGTACCACATTTTAAGCAAACCTGATTATTGACTATTATAAAATTCATTTGGAAATTTTATGTTTGAGTGTACAAACTACGATTGGCAGAATGTATCGCTAGCTTAAAAGTATTGAACTTATAATTTATAAAACAAATATTAAGAAAATATATTTTTTTCCGATAACCTAAACATAAACTCTTGATTTTTGCTGCAGTTTCATATCACTTGTTAAAAACTACGGATTTGATGTTCCTGTCTATCTTCATGATTGCACAATAGAACTGTGAAAAAAATTGATTTCGTCAGTAAAGCTCAGATTAATTTAATCAGCCACTATCAAATTCTTTGAGATGTCTCTAAGAAATAAAATAGTAATTCTTATACATGATGTTTTGCAATAAATATCTTAATAAATTCTAAATAGTAAAAAAAATATTTAATAATATATGTAATTTGTATTATATTATTTTTAAATGCCACTGCATGAACAGTTTAAATGTGTCCTTTGCAAATTCATAAATCTCTCAGTTGTGGGATAAAAAAATTGCATAATTAAACAAAATACATTAAGAGGTTTACTATCAATGCTAACTTAATTCTTAAAGTATATCTAAATTCACTTCAAAACATGTAAAATACAAAAAAATCAACAAATACTTATTTGATGGACACAAAATTTGAGAAAAGTAGCATATATGCTTAAAATAAAATCAATAATTACATACAGAAAGGAAAACAATACTACATTTTTGTAAGTTATCAGATAATTGCATACTGGAGCTTTAAACCGAATTATACATAAAAAGAAAATAAAGAGCATAAAATGAAAAAGGACATAAATAGGGTATGTAATCCCCCCTCATCTGTATATAAAGTTTACAGTTTGTGACCATAGTTTCAATTAGGTACTCAACCACCCCAAAATTAAGCAATAGCCTGGTAGAGAAGTTTCCAGCTGAATAAGAGTGGTTGGAGATATGGAACGCAAAGATACAGCACGGCCGAGAGCATCGCAGAGATTTTCAATGGGACTAAGGTTGAGCGAATATGCTGGCCACGCCACACACGCATCCCTACACTCTCCAGGTAGTCATCGACGATGTCACCTATATGGGATCTTGCGTTTTCGTCCATTAAAATAAAAATAGACACTCAGCTGCAGCGTACATTCTCACAATAGGTGTTAGGACGTTATTTCGATACCGGACAGACGTCACAAAACCCCGTTTAAAGATTTGCAGTTCGTGCCGTATTCTAATGAAATCCTCGACCACACCATAATGATTCCTACTCGGAATGCGTGATGTTCGGTAATGTTTTGGTTCTAATTGCGTGTTCTTTGTTCACTCCATATCTTTATATGCTTGTCATCTGGCTCCAGAGCAAATTTTTGACTCATCATTAAACATGACATTGCTCTATTTAGACACAATACAATTGACATGTTTCCGGCACTGATTTAATCACGTCCCTCTTGATTGGACGGGTAGACAAACACAAATTGGAGGTATTCTGGCATACAGTCCACTCATATGTAATATTCGGCGTATAGTAGTTGGAGATATCACTTTACCAATGGACGCTGTAGCCATAGATGTCACACGTGTGGAGGTCGCTCTGTGATTCAGCTTGACTAAAATCGCAATATATCGATCTTCCGCTGGGTTTGTAACCCTTGGGAGACCGGCTATTGGCCTTCAGACAACTGTCTCTGTGGTTTGAAGTTGTTTTCCTAAACGTGAAATTACAGAATGATGAACGCCGAAGAAAAGATCATCATACGTGATTGACTGGCTAACTTCAAGGCGCTCCACACACGCCAGAGCTCAGAATCTTTCATTCGTCTTCTGGTATTCATAGAAACACGTATGTCTTGTAAACAAATTGTGCGAAACTTTCAAACACCTTCTATTAGCACTTGTAAGCAACTTCTGTAACTTTTCATACACTTGGTATCGTATAAGACTGCTATTTTTATACATTTATTAACATGAAAGCGCGATTGGCTGTTACCTAACATATTTGAATACTTTCATCAATATCTGTGGCGATTCGCATCCTCTTCAATTTTGATTGCCTTTCGGAAATCAAAAGCTTAAGCACGGCTAATCAAAAGCTTTCCTCTCCGTGCTTAACTTTTGGAAGTGATTGCATATCTATATCCATATGTAACATAATGTGTATCTTTATCAAGATTAACAAGAAAAGAACATAACCTACAGAAAGTGTAAGGCATTGTTAGTCCTGGAAATAATCATTAACGGTATTAGGCAACTTTAGCCAGCATGTCTCAAGTTTTGCAATTTCTTTGTAAAACTTCTAGATTTTGAATGCAAAGAAGCCCATTAATGCTTCGTACAAATCTTCTTTATTAGTTAAGTATTTTCCACTAAGGTTTTTTCTGGGAATGAAAGATCTAGTAATCTGACGGCACAAGTTCATGTGAGTAAGGAGGATGGCACAGTCTCCAAAATAATCTCTGTATTGTATCCATGGCCATCCACGGGACATGCGTCCTCGTTTCATCGTTCAAGTACATTCTTGTGATTGACTAATGGTAGCTCCTTCTGTTGCAATGCTCACAGCTCCTAGTGAACCAATCTTTATTTGAATAGTCACCAAACACAAATCATAACCATGAGTAGACGCATAGTTGATCTTGGACTACGCCGAAAAGTATTCTGGGGTAACAACCAATTTTGGGAATGCTTGAGTGTCATACTTTTGTCATTAGTCAGCACTTAATTTTAAATATGGATACACTTTAGTTGATTCAAGAAAGCAACGAAAAAATGCTGCCACTCGTTGTTGCTTTCGGATTTCTAACAGCGTATTAGAAGCTCACTTTTTAGCCTGTCCGTCTTATCTAAGTGGTGGAGATAAAGTTTAACATTCTCACTGGAAACGTTAAATACTCCTTCAAGTTCACCACATGTATGACATCTCTCCTATTTAGTGGCTGCTTGACGGTTTTGTCGTCCATAGCTTGTGGTCGTTCATTGCGACCTGCATCAATGAAGGATAAATCTCATGGCCAGGAATTGTGAAATCAAGGCCTTGCCATACGCTCATTCACAGCACAATCCCCAAACGCGTCACCTATTTCTCAACTTGATGCAGAAGCCGATAAGTGCACTTTGAAATCGTAAAGCCAGCAACACCGAATGAGCTCCTTCCACACGTCCATATCTCTTCGCTACTATTAGAGTTACGATAGATAAATGTGCGCTGTGGATTTGCTTTTACATCCACTGATATTCCAATTCAGGACAGGTTGAAATCACAACCACATCATACACTAACTTGATAGCATACTTTCAGTTCATGCAATGGCAACGTGAAAACGGCAATAATTCTCTTATTTATCTTTTATTTGCAAACAATAGTTTTAAAAATGATCTGAATTGTAAATTTTTAATTCTAAATATTTATTATACGGGTTATAAATTAAAATGATGTATAGAAACATCAGCTGCAAAAATATTCCATTCACATACGTAAAATCAAGTTATGTTAAATTCATGTTCATTTCAAACGATTACTTCCAAAATAGAAAAAGAAATTTCTGGCGATAAAAAGTATTTAAGCACTATACACGAATTTAAAATTTTTTTCTATTATACATTATTATTAAATTTTTTTATTTAAATAGCTATGAAAATAAAAAATAAAAATATTAAGTGACATACAGTTTATCTTCAAATTATGAGTACTGAGATGAAAAAATAAATTGCTAACGTATTAAATGTCTTAAAAAAATAATTCTTTAAGAAAATTATTTTAATTCAATAAAATGGTACTAAGACCCATTTTACATTATTAAAAAATGCTTCAAATGCTAAAATATAGTTTTTTCATAAATAATGTTGAATTTGTGTTACATTTACATAAGCTATATTAAAGGGAGTTCATATCTTATTTTGTTGGCGCGTTATTTTAGTGTTTCAATTCTGCATAAGCTGGTACGAAAATAGATAGTGAAATCTAAAAGGAATATGAATGAAATAATATAAAAATTTGAATCAATTAAAAATATCCATGTGATATTAACTTATCCTTAAAATATACATATACCTGATGAAAAAATAATAGTTAAACCTAATTAAATTTTATAGGGGATTACATATTTTGTTCGTATCTCAATTTTGCAAAACAGTCTCCTTGACAAAATATGCTACAAACAAGAAAAAAAACATGGATTCTGGCAAAATACATCAAATTTTTATGAACAAATATCACGCTTTTGCAGTATATTTCAATAAACTTTATAGTATAAATTATTTATGGTATAATTAAAGGAATAAATTTTTCATGTTATTATTGTTTAACGAATAGTAAATTTTTTATCGTTATATATTAGAAAATAAAAATTTTATTTTTTATTTATAATAATTACAGATAATAAACTGCAGAGAAAAAAAACTGGTTCCATTGCTGAAGGTTACAATAATCATCTTGGAATACCAAATTTCCATTTTAAGAAAAGCAATGATTTTTTAAAAGTCAAAGTTTAAATTATGAAATATCTGAAACACTTTTGAAAATTTTGAAATCATTACTAAATACACGCAAATAATATTTATTTACAATTTACATGGATTAATTGGCTTGAAATATCATAAATAATGAAAATAATAGTCTGTGATAAACAATTTCATTATTCCATATAGAATAAAACAAATTGATAATTTCTTTTTTATATTTTAAACATTTAATGAAATTCAAAGAAAACTGATTGGACCAATATTCACAAGATAATGAAAGTGCATTTGATTAGATGCATTTTAGGTTCTTTATGATAACAAAAAATATCGATATAAAAAAATTGTCGCCACGTGACCGCTTTTATTTCTGCGAAAATTCATTTAAGAAAAGGAACCTCGTATTTGAAGAAATAAAACATATACCTTACGAATTTAATGATTTTCATACAAGGCAACTGATGAAATATTTGATGCTTTCACTTCATACTTAATGAATTAAAATGGGTATACATATTAATGTATGATACATTTTAAGCAATCCTTGGTTGAAAATAAATTCAGATTAGATTTTTAATTAAAAATCATTTATAGATATTGTTATTTTAATGTTTGAAAAAGAATATAAGCAAATTTATTGTGTTGATAACAATTACTTCAAACATCAGTAAATATTAGGCTATTATGAATTTTATACTGTACTATATTATTATATATTTTATGCTAAATCTATCTTTCAATCCATCTATCTCCACAAGCACTTACATACATACATACATATATATATATAAATATATATATATATATATATTATATATATATATATAAATATATATATATATATATATTATATATATATATATATATATAAATATATATATATATATATATATATATATATAAATATATATATATATATATATATATATATATATATATATATATATATATATATATATATATATATATATATATATATATATATATATATATATATATATATATATATATATATATATATATATATATATATATATATATATATATATATATATATATATATATATATATATATATATATATATATATATATATATATATATATATATATATATATATATATATATATATATATATATATATATATATATATATATATATATATATATATATATATATATATATATATATATATATATATATATATATATATATATATATATATATATATATATATATATATATATATATATATATATATATATATATATATATATATATATATATATATATATATATATATATATATATATATATATATATATATATATATATATATATACACAAATTAGTTTTTAAAAACCTAAAATTACTTATTTTACTACAAAATTATGTATTTCCTTGTGAAACTAATAAATTATGCATTTCTTAGAAAACTATTAAGTATTTCCTAGTAAAATTATAGATTTCATTATAATCCGTAAACATTATTTACTATGAACAAATGTATTATTTTAAATGGAAATTGTCTTCTCAAAAAATGCCAATGTAAAATAATGTTCATAATACAAATGCTTAGACAGTATAAATGTTAAATTGGTTTTAATATTCTGAGTATTTTAAGAAATTAAAAAGGAAAGTTTTCAAAGAAATTATACATATTTGAACTGGAGGCAAATTAAGATAATTTTATGAGAATTAAATAGATATAATTGTTTTTTACAGATATCTTTATGTATAATATATTTATATATGACAAAAACTAATATTGTATTACTGAATCGCAGTATCAAGAGATTTAAATTAAATAATAAATTCAAATTAATTTGCTAAGATTTTTAACAAAAGTTTGAAGTAGAATAAATAGAAGTGCTATCATTCACATGTCCACTCTACATGTTTTGACAAAGATAATTTTTGAAATTTCAGATACAACTTAGCCTTATTGAAATATTTGCATTAAATATATTTTTTATTTATGGCATATATTTGAATATATAACGGTTGAAATAACTTTATAGTAAAGAAGGTTGAGACATTGTTAATGTGCATTGATAATCATTAATTACGAGTTTAGTACGTAAATATTTTAGCAATGACATCAAGTAATACAGAATACATGAGGATTAATTCATTGAAAAAGTAATAGATACGCTTTGTTAAAATCTTTATTGCAATTAATTGAATAAACGGATAGAAATAAATACAACTTTGTAAAAAAAATACTAGTCAATAATTAAATAACAAAAGCTAGTTATTATATGAAAAAAGACTAACTTTCTCAAAATAATTAAATCTTTAGTACGCTGCTCAATCTAATTTGCTTGATGCAAATTATCAAAAGAAGAAAACATTTTCTTAGTCAAATTTCTTTCCACGTAAAAAATTTTTAAATACAAAACTTTATTTTCCCATATTAGATGATAATTTGTTCTATTTCATTTTTATTTCCAAAACAGATTGTAAAGCAAATCCATTAGGCAGAGAATTGATTAAATTGCTTTTAATTAACTTTTTATCTACTATACTTTCCTTATTTTTTAGTATTTTCTTAAGTAATGCAATCAAAGCTGATATAAAAATTTTGTTGATATGTATGTTTCACTATGCATACAGATGCATAACATTTATAAATAATTTAAATTTATCATACTGCAATCTGTAATAAATAGAGATGAGAAAATTTATAAAAAGAGAAGAAAAGAGTTAAGTTTATTAATTTTATACAAATTTTATTTTTTTAAACACTTTTAGTGATTTTTAGAAATTTTACTCATTTAATTTTAGGGAAGAAATAATATTTCCTGAACAACAGCTAAGCAATTAAAACTAACTTGTTTTAAAAGCATTTTAAATTCACAATATGAATTTATGCAAGATATTTCCCCTTAAATTCATAATTAAATTTTTGATTTGATTAAAATTTGATTCATAATCATTTTTTATTATAGTTTATTAAATAATTCAAAATGTACGTCATTAAATTAGTGTATTTTCTAGGGTTTCAAAAGTATGGAATTCCAGCATAAAAGAATTATTTAAAACAAACACTGTAAAGAAAAACAAAGCTTCCACTCTGAATTTAGTTGAGTTCATGAATTTTTGATTTAATGTAAACTTTTTTATAACCAAGACTGTTTTAAAGTTCTTATGTTTGACACAGTTTAAGTTAAAGTTTTCTCATTTTTGAAATTTTAGCAGAAATAACTTCTGTAAGCAGTTTTAAATGATGATGAATTCATATTTCGAATAATAGCAGCTATTTAGTATTTCAATGAATTATTTCATCAAGATTTACATTTCCTTGTTACTATGCAATTAACTAAACCTTTAAAAAAACTTTTCTTTTATATTTCCTACCAAAACAAAAATATCTTATCGATCAGGACATATATTTTAACACCATTACTCAAAATTTAAGCAAAGCAGAACTATACGTGAACATTTAAATTAATAAGTCACAATATTTTTATATAATGAGCATATTATTTAAATCGAAACAGTTCAAGCAGTTTAATCAACTATGTATACATTTTTAATTGAAATTATTAATTAACATTTGCTTTACCGAGATTCCTCTTATATGAATGGTTGAAAATTAGTTCCGTGTCACCTATAATGTAATATTTTTACATTTATTGCTCAAAAGATATCTGAATATTTTAAAGTTTTAGTAATATATATCATACCTTTAATAAAATCTACAGCTTGCTCGAGTCCGTACGTATCTTTGTCGCAGTCATCCAAAATGTACGCTCCAAGCTTAATACCGGGTAAGAAGTTTTTCTGACTGTTTACCCAGTCCATGGTATAAAGCATGCATTCCAGGGCTTGAATTCCTCCCTGAGGCATGATGGGGCCACAAATCCTGAGGTCTTCTCTCTCATGGATCATCATCAGTCCCCCAAGAACGATTTCCCCGTCAATCTCTGCCACTCTCTTCACGGGCCATGTCCGATTAAAACTGCTCGCCATCCTCCTGCTTCTCAACAAGGGAAGGGCATCAACGTAATCATCTGTTATTGAACTGTCAGTTTCATTGGAGCAATCAGGGATGAAAGAATTTTCTTTGATTATAAATTCATTGCAATCATTTGTTCGTAATGAAGAAATAATCATTAAAACATGTAAAACGTAAATTGCGAAACTATTTTCCATTCTTAAAATATTAAAAAAAAATATTTTGGGCTGGAATATTTTGTGTTTTTCAAATAGAGAGAAACTTACTGACCACGTGGGGAAATATTACGAGTCGTGTTTCCGCGCATCTCTTGTGCAGACTCTCTTTACAGTAGATACTTGGGGAATGGTCAACTATTTTTAGTCACTTTAGGGAAGAAATAAGGGGCGCCCTCTTGTGTTCTGCGCCGTGTAGTGGTGAATTTTCATCCAGAAAAATCCCTCCCATTTCTATCTTTTTGTACATATTACTGCGAGCTCTTGCAGATTCCTCCTTCCTTTGCTCGAACATTGAAAATAAATATAATGGAAGATTTTATCAATGCTTAAACTATAATATAGATAATTAAACGGAAACTATTCAAGAAGAAAATAACTATTTGAGTACAATAATATTTGTTTCCTGTAGAATTTTATTAAAAATGTAAAAGGTATCAGTATATTAAGGATATAGTTGCAATTTGCTTTAAAAGTTACTTAAATAAAAACGCATATTTCCTGTTTAATTATATATTTTATTTCATGATTTTACAAATTGATATATTTACATATTTATCAAAACAACATATTTTGGAAATATTTTAATTTTTTACGAAATTTTATTAAGATGCTGAGACGTTAAATGATGTAGCAATTTAACATTTTGTTTTGATGAAATAAAATTTATCACACAAAAACCATGGTACGCAACTTTTGTTCGTCATTTGAAAGAAATTTAAACAGATTTAAATTTAAATTTCTTTTTAATTTTAAATCAATTTAAATTTTTATTGTTAAATAACTCTGAAATTATTTTAATGCCTTTGAAATTTTATTTTACCATAAAAAGTAAAAGAAATGTTTATTTTAATAAATCCAATAATACATACAATATTAAAAAACACATGACTACAAAATAAGTGAATAAAGGATAGAATAATAAAATTTTAGATTCAGTTTCATGACTGAAATGTTAAATAAAGACTTTCTCATGTTATTTGTTACCTACCTTTAATTATATTATAATGCTAAATATCAACATAGTTTGCAATACAGTTATTTGATATTTATTCAACAAAAATTCGTAAATTCGTCCTGCATACACGAATATTCCCAGTGTCAAATCCTACTTCTCTGTTTTCCAGCTTTCGCTGAAAGTTCTGGTCCCCATTATCCGAGGAAAAATGAGGAAGGGATAAATGTATATTATATTATGTAGAAATCTACCATGCACACAAACGCACACGCATATATTAGGGATATTTTTAAATTTGCCTTAATTTCTATTATATTAATAATTACATTCGAGAGAAATGGGGATGCTCTGTTAGGAAAATTACAAAAATTCAGTTTCTTAGAGTTTCTCTCATCCAGTATTTTTATTAAATATACTTTAACAAAATATCGAATTTAACAGATTAGATACAATATATTCTTAACACTTCATCTCAAAAATACAAAATTTATTTAAAGTTTATATTTACGAGAAATATGTATAAAATGTTTTCCCCCCATTTTAAAAATCAGGGCCTATAAAGCACGCAAATTAATTTAAATAAAGCAATACAAAAATTATATAAAATGATTAATTTTTTTCTATTAAAATATTGTTATCTGCAAACATTGTGGAAAACACTCCTGTAAAAACAGGATTTCGATTTTATAACCATACATTTTTTTGATTTTATAATCATACATTTAACGAAACTAAGTCTTTATGCATATTAAAATTACACATTAACTTTATATTTGTTTTTGACAATTTAAGGCAGAGGCAATAAAAATTCTTGTTATTTCTTATTGCATTTAAAAATATTCATGATATAAGAAATGAGAAATTTTAATTCCCAGCACACTGAAATGAACTATTTTGTGCATAATCAATCAATCAAACATAACAAAAGATCGCACATTAAATAGCATCATACCTTTTGCAGAATTATTTATTAGTAAATTTTCATTTAGAATTTTTATTTTCTTCTTACTTTTATAAAAAAAAACTTATTCAATACCATGTGTGAAGCAGGCAGAATATTAACTATGAACGAACACACTTAGAAAAAATAAACACTCAAAACTCAATTCCAACCATTAGTGGAAATCAGAAGGTCTACTGTGTTATTTCCTTAATCCTGCGAGTAATTTGTGGTGCATGGAATCATTCTGGATTTTATGGTTTGCAATTTTTGATTATAAATATATGAAATGTATTTTTGAATAGCCCAAAAATGGCATTTTTATCTTCTTAAAATACAGATTATCTAAGAGAGTGTACATATTAAATTAAAAAAATATATTCCGACAATGAGATAAAATTGTCTCTATTTATAATATAATATCAAATATATATATATATATATATATATATATATATAATTGACAACGCCTATGTAAGTTAGTCGTCTGAGTCTTATAAGTTTCATAATAAACAAACTGCCAAGTAAAATATTTACAAAAATACAAAAAATATGGATGAAAATTAGCAGAAAAACTACTTCGTTAATATTTCTTGATATTTTTAGTATGAAATTTTGCCATCAGAACATTCAATTTATAATCAATTAACTTATTTTGATAAATAACTTTATGGGTTAATACTAAATGTGATAACTTAATGGAATATAGAACTTATAAAAGGATTCTATGTGACCTTCAAAAATTCCTATTGATTTGTCATAACAAAATCAGCTGAATAAAAATTGTCGAAATGTAGAAAAAAGCAATTCGTTATTTGATATTGTAATATAAGGGATGATATTTCAAGTATAACATTGCACAATTATTGATTTAAGAAAAGTGGTCTTCCTTGATCCATAAAGTGCGTCAAATATTTCAAAAATTAAGAGCTAATTAAAAAATCTTTCAAGAATCCATTTAAATTTATTGTAGGGAAAGATAATTTCCATAGTGAAATTAATCGCCCGCGGAGAAAACTAAAGCATTCTCAAATATGTCCATGAGATTCACAATTTAATCTTACGTCTTGATAAAAGAAAAAAAATCACTGAAAATAAGAAAAACGTAATTTATTACATCATTACTCGGAAACAAGATTGATATGGAAATAGTAATACAATAAATATAATTAAAAATTGTCTCCTTACCATTTATACACACAATATCTGAAGCCAGTGATTATTTTATACATTTATGTTAGAATTAATCATTTATTTAAATCTTATTTTTCTAAGTATAAAAATATGATATATCTAGGAATGATAGATAATTTATATGAGTCAACACAAGATTTACAACTAAAAAACTAGAATCAGGTATTTTTTTTTTCAATAAGTATATTATATATATAAAATTGTAACACTAAATGTATTTTCTATGGTATTAACTTCTTTCCTTCAGAAAATGTCTTGTCTGAAAGATAAATGAATTAAAATTTAAACAAACTTAATATCGATAGAGAACATGATTAGCGAGCAGATGAATTTCAGAAGTCCTATAAATGAGTCAGTCATACCTTCTATTCAATTATTTTTAGTGAATCTACAATGTTGTTGTTTTTTTGTAAAATAATATATGTTTTAATAAATGAAGGTGTAAAAATACAATTTTACATACATTTTATTCCAATTCTTAATGCAGGTATCTAACAAAAAGTATAAAGATTATATTTTACTTTACCATCTTAGGAAAAGTTTATACTCTCTCAATATAAATTTTATTAGAATAAATATAAGAATTTTCTTTTTTTCAACTTATTTTAAAGCTATATACATCTGTACAAATTCAAATCCAGTGAAAGCAGATTTGAAAGTAGTTCTAAGAGTTATTGAAAAGTTAGAAATTCGTGGAGCATTTTTTCTGCTTGGGCGTGAAAGATATTGTATGTATGCAGACCACTGAGGAAGGAATCCCATCGTAGCGACTTCAAAAGAGAGATTCCGCCTCCATTAACCCATAGAAACTGCCCCTAAAAGAAGATTCCTGCTTTTCTGATGCATCTTGGATTTGGATGGAAATGTCAAATGCTGTTCCAATTTTACCATATGTCTTCATATTAAATGCCCAGTACTTAATTTAAAAATAATAAAAATGTAAATAATAATATGATTAAAAAACAATAAAATAAAAAACGTAAGAAATTGTGAAAATCTTTTAAATTAATACAGATAGGAAAAAATTAACACAAATTTAAGTCTCAACAAAGTTTAAAAATCATGTCTGGTCCTTCTTAATTCATGACATCTAAGACAAGTCTCATATATTGAATAAAAATGATAAATAATTTAAATATATTTGTATAGCAATGCTTTTAAATATATTTTTATTTTAAGAATAGCAAAAGTATTTACATATGTATTTTAAAATGATATTTGTCATAAGTATATCATCATTGTATTTTAAAAGTTAGTTCTGATATCAGCATTTAATTTAAAATGGTTTCAAATTATTTATTGCCTATAAAAAAGAGTATGAAACAATAAAATATTGAAAAAAAATCAGACTCGTTTAACTGAAAGGTATAAATTAATTGAAGTTATTTTGTTTTAAATAAAAATAACTTATTATTTAGAGAAATCTTTGCATTATTATTTGTATAAAGTTTGATAAAGTTATTCAAATGATACCAATGTATGTTACCAATATATGAAATGATTGTACTTCACAATACATTTTATTTCAATAGCAATTGTGCGTTACATGTCATCAATAAGTTTGCGATTCATAAAAGTTGATATTCTACAGTATTTCTAAATGAACAGATTTATTTACAAATGAAGTTTGGCACTTTACTCTATTTCATAATTATTTTTATAACATAAAATAATGTAAATTTATAGTAAATATTTTATTTTAAGAGTTTATCATAAAAAATTATATTTATATAAAACTTTATACATTAATTTGAAAATTATTATTAAGCAATATTTGTCATAATTTACTTCAAAATAAATAGCTTTATGTATTTTATATATTTAGGTTGAGAAAACAGAAAAATTCTTTTGTATCTGTTTACAGAATACAGATATTTATTTCTTATTTCTTATTGATTTATTAATTATAATTAACAAATGCTTATCTACACAGTCTGTAAATATATTTAGAATTATTTTTCTTTTTTAAAACTTAAGTATTTAGAATAGGACTAACCATTCCTTCTGGAATAATTGGTATTCTAATTCTAAACTAAAATTTATTTTAGTTTAGAATTAGAATACCAATTAACTCTATGAAAATATAATCAGAAACCTATTCTCATTTTATTTTTCCTCCGATGCTTTTTCAAGAATAAACATGTTATAAATATTTATTTGCATGAATCCCGAATAAAATGACTTTAGAAAAAGAAATTCATTTTATTCATATTCTTATCAAGACAAAAGTGATTATTGACTTATAGCCTTAAATCATATCAAAAGCAATGGCAATATATTGAGTGACATATTTTATTCTACTCCTTTTCACAACTGTATGCACACGAAATGCAAGCATTAAGGTTGTTCAATAGGACCATGTTTCACGATCTTATATATCTACACTTTAGACTATTACATATAAATATCAAACGTTATAATAGCTACCATAAGTATCTATAATAGATTTCATTTGCTTCATTTTTTATTAAAAACAATTTAAATCAAAGAATTTTCATAAAAAATTGAAATAAATATTATAAAGGTAATAATGAAATTTTAGATGGTGATAAACCAAATATCTTTTAAAGATCAAAATTTGTTGGAAGTAAATTCAGTAGCTTCTCTTTAATACATAATCTGTATTTGTCAGAAAATTATTTATATCAGAAAATATAATTTCTTGAAAAATAACTTTAAAAGTCTTGAGATAAATATTAGTTTTGGATGAATAATAATACTATATTAAGCATGACAAAAATTAATTGATATACAAATTCAATGATTTTATTTCATAAATGATGATTTCAAGTAAATTGATTTAATTATCTTTCTGTGACGTTCAAATTTATGCAGAAAAGTGATCACAAAATAAAAATATAAAAATTGTTTTTTATTCAGCTATTAAATTTAAAAATTTGAATGACATATTTATCTTTAATAATATTAATCTAAAGCATTAAGAAGTTTATAAAAGAAATAATATCACGAATAAGTAGAAAAATACTTAGAACTTAAAAAGCATGGAAAAAGTACTTTTACTTATTTTTTATATAATTAAATTTTAATTTTGTTATTGATGACATGCGGAAGTAAGAAATGATGCTTTTTCAAGTTATGAAGCGATACATCCACTTGATGTGCCATAGTGAATCCAAAAATGTGTTGATCTTTGTCATTTCGAAGCAATGACCAAGGAGAAGAATCTTAGACTTGACATTCAATGTCCATTCTGATTTAGTACATTTTGGGACCACGATATTCAATGTAAACATTTTTTTCTGAAAATTTTGTTGATTCTGCATAATATAAGTGTTCTTTAAAATACTGATGTATTGAACATTCATTGTCAAATGAGTCCGCTGCAAAAGCTCCAACACGTATAAATAAATCCATAGATTTGGAATGTGAGTTTTATGCTTTTACTTCATTCCTTTCCTTTATTTCTTTATTTCATATAAGCTAAGGTATCTGATAAATCTTGTGAGCACTAATGATAAATACTTCAGAAATATTCATCTAAAATAAAATTATTCAGTTGTTTTTATTGGAGCCCAAACCAATTTCCATTACGTGCAATTGCAAAAACTTAAATTGCTTTTCTCAGGTTTTTTCAAAGTCTTGCCTCTTTTGATATTGAAGCTTAATAAAATGTGATTGTCAATACATCAGTTTATACTGATATGAAAATTTATTTAGTTTTCATCATAAAAATTCAAATATTGATAATTATTTAGGCTTAAAATACATGCCAGTTATTAAATTTAGACGCATATATTTTAGATGCTATCTATTATATTTTTAAGAAACGCAAGAAACAATTTAGGAAAATTTTAATGAATTTTATTCGAATGTTTGAATTTGTATTCAGTTCGAAAATGTTAAATTATATCATTGAATTAACAGATAATTTCAATATTACGTATTCATCATTTTTTTCTTTTGACTAACTAAGAAACTGTTTTATTTGATGATGGCACGAATTTCGGATAATTATTTATACTGGAAATTTTTAATCTGTTATAAGATTTTCTCTAGTCTAAATGCACCTTATGTAACTATAAATGATCTACAAATATGCCATCCTGTGTTGCCGCTTCATACAGGTTTTAAAATATTTTGATTGATGTTATATTATCAGATTCTAAGACTCTCCTGACCATTGCTTTATCTGAAGCTCGGACGTCAGCTGATATTTCAATGATGTCTGGCCCTCAATGATTGAATTGAAAAACATTAAATGGTGGTAGCATTGAAGTGATTACCAGCACACTCTGGTTTCAAGGGAAACAAAACAGTTGAATTCCTGTCAAAGAAAGCAACTTAATTTTTAGAAATAGGAGATAAACCTATCCTTTCTGATGCCGCCGAATGATGAATTAAAAATTCTTTTAGAAAGGAGTTTTGGAAAAGCATAGAAAAAGCAAACCTACGCAAAAAGTAAGTCGATAAAAAGCATGAATATTCTACTTTGGTCAAGAGATAGATTGGTTTTTATTTTTTTCCTTTACTTTTCACGACTGTCTGTCTAAGCATTTGGCTTGTATAAAATACTCTCAAGTCTTCTCAGCCAACTGCGCAGCATACTAGAAGAAATGAAGTTGAACCATTGCCTTACACCTAACTCGTTACACTCGTGGGAGATATACAGGAGAATTCGCGGCACAAGATGAACGGTTTATAGATTTACTACGATTTTAGTTGTGTTATCTGGGTTCATGTGACCTTTGTGTTTCGTTCTAGTTTTAATATTTGATATTCTGTATACAGTTGTTTTCTAATACACCATTAGAAATAAAAAAAGTTTTCATTTACATAAAATATTTATAAAACTCTTACAAAACTTATATTTTTTGAAAGACCACCATTCGTGTATAATAATTACAAGTTAGGTTTCAAATATTTATATGTATTAATTATCTATATATTTCCTAAATAATGTAAATATTTTTGTTAAACAATTCTATGTTTACCAAATAATGTAAATATAATTAAAAATATGCTTTTTTAAATAGTTACACTTTGAATCTGAAATAAGATCTCCTTTTTAAATATATTTGATATCCTTCTTTATTTTCTCTCGGCTGTTAAATTCGTATGTAATATTTAACCTATATTGAATGAGTTGCGTTTTTAATGCTATGGAAAATATATATATCATAACTATATTTTACTTTTCCGAGTTCTTCTAAACTTAAATCTATTTTTTAAATAATCATTCTGAACTCATTTAAAGTATTTCATCAATTTAACTTCAGTATATTTTGTGAATTAAATTCATGAAATATTTTATTATGGAGCATATATGATACTTATGAACCGAAATTCGTAAGAGTGTTTGAAAGTTAAAATCGTACCTCATCGACCATAAAGGCACCAAGAGTAAAACAATATCTTATGCGAAATTTTATGCAAATAAGATTTTACTTTTTAAAAGAGAATCTGCCAGATAGGAATATCTGGTTTTATTGACTTTACACACAGTAATAAATAAATTTATACTAGCCACATATATCTCAATCTGCATTTTTAAAGAAGATTGTTGAAAACGTGATTGCTGTACGAAATGATTATTTTTCGACAGGTTGAAATTCCTCTCTATTTGCCTTTTTACTTAAGAAGATTTACTAACATTTTACTGCAGCATTTTATTAGTAATTTTTGATAAAAGTAACCTCTTCATAAAAATAAATGCAAAGTTATATTTAAGTAAATAATTGAGTAGTAATTTATGCAAATAAGTAATTCTTGGTATCATAAGTGCAAATTTATGGCTAGTATATGTAATTTAATAGCAAAGACATCAATAAATGATAAAACAAGCATGCCTTTGTTATGAACATTTTATTTATTCTTATATTTCAAGACGATTCCTCTCTCTCTCTCTTTCTCACTATCTATTTATCTATCTCTCAGGTGAAATCTTTAAATCAAATTTAATGAATGCAAATCATGAATTGATTAACAATATCAGAAATTAGTTATAGAATTTTTTTCATACTTGAAATTCTTTTGTAATTGTTAATTAATTAATTCATATGAAACTTTCTTTTAAATAAAACTATATTTGTAATCGTGTCAAATACTATATTAATGTTTGCAAAATTTACACATAAAGAAGTAAAACCGCAGATTTACTCCAAATATGTCTACTATTTTAAATATATTTTTTAAGTTTTAACAATTGCGTAAAATGTGCTTAAGATTTTTTAAGTATTGAATATACAAAATATTGTAATGTAAATACGATTATGGGGTCTCATCAGTCAAAAATAATAGAAATTAAATAAGAGTATTTTCTTAAAAATTATTAGTTTTATAATAAATATACCTAATTTGTCCAATTTAGGAAAAACTTTTGTAAATTTTTTATTTAAAAAAACAGCTAAATTAGGATTATAAAAACAAACGTCTCTTAAAAATATTATCATTGAAATGTCATTTATCGTATCTGAGATTGTAAGCTTAATTACGTCACTGTATGATTAAAATTTTAGAAAATATGATGTTCTCAATGAAGCTAATACATAATACCTCGGAAACTTCATGCCATTTACAAGTACCACTTAACATAATAAAGAAAATTTGAGGATTACTTTACAAGCAAACACTCATAAAAGGAGCACTGGAAGATATGTTATAAACGATTTCTCTAAGGATTAAAAAATATATATATTTATTATGGATATGCATAGTAAATAATTTTTTTTTGAAATTTTTCTAAATATTCTGAAAAAAAAAGAAAATATTTTATTAAACATTTTAAATAAATTTAATCATATTAAGTTAATTCACACACAAGATAGCTGTGAAAATTATTATTCAAAACATACATTTTTCTTAGAAAACTATTTTCATTGAAAGACACATTATTAATCAAATACTTTATAACGTATATTCTCCTTTATTAAGTGTGGTTTAATTATTTAACAAGAAAAATAAATTTTTTCTGAAATACAAAACAGTACTTGAGTATAAGAGTAAAACATAAACAAAAAAGTGTTAAAAATAATATCTTATTGCTATTGAACCACCACATAATGTCATTGAGTAAAAGAAAACCTATTAATTCATACCATGATATTAGCAATTTAAACAATTAATTTTCTTTGAAATCTATTCTGTTTTACTTAAAAACGAATAAAGTGGGTTGAATGAATATAACCTCATTTTTCAACATTATTTAAGTTTGTTAAGAAATATTGTCATGAGTTTTAATATTTTTCAAACACAAGTTATAATGATCTAAATAATCATAGCAAAATGATGTGCACAAATTCAAACTAAGATGTATTTTTTACCGATAAATTTCTAGCGATGACTTTATGTTGTTAGTATAATTTTAAAGGAAAGGACACATGATGATACTTTTGCATTCTCTATACCAGTTGAATCTGATCAGACGAAAATGAGAAATTTAAAACTGTATAATAAAAATAAAAAATGATGGCTATATATAATCTGATAATAAAACTTATGTTAATATTTAAATGGAAAATCACAAATATCATTGTTTGTAAGAAGTAAAAAATGTTACCAATGATTAGAAATTTACTTTTATAGCTATAAAAAATTCATTTTCATTTAATAATGTTAATGTAATATGCTTTTAGTAAGTTTTAATTACTAAATTGTTTCCGTAGAAGCTAATATTTTAATCTTAAATATCTTATTTTAGTATTTTAAATAAAAAGCAAACACAGATCATATTCTATGAATATTTTTCTAAGGTTTACTGCCCCACAGCATTATCCAAATTAAACTTTTGATATTGTTAATATTTAAATTAAATATTTAAAACATTTTTCTGAATATTTTGATTTCTCCTAATAGAATTTGCTTAAAAATTATGTATTTATCTTTCTTATATTCAAAAAGGAAGCATAATTTGAAGAATGAAGTTAAATGTAACTACTTTTTGAGCATATTTAATCAGATGATAATTTGAAACAATTAGTAAATACAGATAAAATATTAAATAATTATATTATGGTTATCAAATCTAATGCCTAATTTCCAAAACTTCTGTAAATATATTTTTAGTATAAAAATGTATATTAGTCAAAAAATTTTAGATAAAAAATTGCTGATAAAAAAGAAATTAAGAAACTTTAAAAATAAAGATTGACAGTATATTGATAAAATCTAGTTGATGTCAAATATTTAATGTAGTTGAAATATTTCCTGGCATTGAATGGTATAGTAATATATTTCTTTAGTATATGAAGGATATCATTCTGAAATATGAAAAAATGTAAAGTATAAATAGCCTAAAATGTTTGATTTTTTTTAAATTCATTAAGAAAGATCAAATCATTTTAGATTTATTTTCACAGAAATTATGTATTTTAAACAACTAACATTCATATAGGTTTTGTAGTTTAACGCTGAATTACTTTATACTACCAAATTATTTTTAATCGCTTTCCATTTCTAACCATAAATATATTAATGATTATATTTTTCATCTTATGACTACCGTTATTTTACATTTGGTACAGAAAATTATGTATTTCTAAATGAACTGTATGATGAAATAATATTTATAGTTCATAAAATTAAAGTAAGTTGAAGACCTACAAAATTGATCAAACTATTGCACAAGGAAATTGCATTGAGAATATGCTAGTAATTTATGTAACAGAGTAAGATATAAAATTGACAAGCTTCACCAGATAATCCCGAATTGCGTTGTATCCTCCATGAAGCAGATTTCAGTTCATAAACACTCATTTTACGTCGTCATAAAGTAGAAGATAGTATCTTGTAACTACAGGTTGTTTCCTGATGGCATAAAATATAACTCAGCCAGTATACACTGATATTTTAATACATTTCTGTAATGATGTTGTGCGGTTAATTTTTAACAGGTGCAGATACAAATTAAATGATAATTTTTGCCAAGTTGATTTCAATGTAACTAAATGACCTATTCCTCTTTTAGAGATGTCTATGTATATATATATATATATGAATTGAAATTTAAAATAATTCCTATTAATAGGAGAAATCTTCTATTAATAGGAATTATTTTAAATTTCAATTCATTTTAAATTTTCTTCTAGCAAAAACATGCAAAGTACAACTGTTGTTTATTCAGTAATATTGCACAAAAAGCATTCAATCCCACAGCTTCATTATTCTTAATTTATTCACTAGAATATATATAAATATTGAATTTTTAAATCGTTTCTTCCTCAATTTGTCAAATATGTGATGTAAATGATGCGATTCCTCAAAAAAAGTTCTGAAAAATAAACTTATTCAAAACTTATGGTTTATGATTTTAAATAAGTTAACACAAAAAATCCTTAAAAAATAAAAATAATAATGCGTAACAATTTAATGAAAATTACAAATATTTTTTTCAAAAAAATCAATTTAATAAAAACTTGGAAATTTGAAATTTATTATAGTGTGCTTCAGAATGGTATTAAAAGCTTAATGAAGATGATTTAAATTAAATTTATTGTTAATTAGATATTTCTTTGAATTCCTTTTTCATTAAATCATTTTCAGTGTTTAATAACAATATAAAATATATACACACACACACACACATATATATATAAGTATATATATATATATATATATATATATATAAAAATAAAAATATATATATATATATATATATATATATATACAGAGAGAGAGAGAGAGAAAGAAGAAAGAGAGACTTTTAAAATGATTTGCATTTGACCAGTTGCTGAATATTTGATAACCTTGCAAATTTTTATTTAAAATATATTGTCAAGTCAAATGCAACATTTAATCATGTTGCAATCATCTTATAAATGAACTACCAGAAAAAAATAATTTCGAGTTTTATTTTCAATCCCAAAAATGCAAGAAATCTTAGGAAACTTTTAATGGTGTTTTCCGTCTTAAGGAAATTTATGCATGCAAAAAATTTACTTTCTTTTTATATGAGGAAAATATTTTTCACCTTTTCCATATATCATTATATTTATTAGTTCATCCTTCAGGATGTTATGTTTATCACTTATCATCAAATTTATTTATTCATCCATTATTATGCATCATTTTCATTAAGAAATTAAGTGAAAAACGCTCTTCACTGTTGGAAAATTTTCACTAGTATTTTGAAAACAAAAATTATTTTTATCGTAATGATGTTTGAATGTGTCTCATAATGTTATGCTCACATAACTCTCAATATCACAGCTTTTCACACAGTACTCTTAATGTCAAAATTGTTAACCAATATACTTTGTTAAATTATTGTGTTTGTTGCTTCTAACCTTATTAAGTTTTTTATTGATTTTATTAAAGCTTGCCCTTTTTTTAATTTTATTTGCCAGATAATATTATTTCATTAAATGTAACCATCAAAGAATTGAATAAGTGAAAGAAAGAAATATTATGTATTACGTCACTTTATGCTCTACTTAAAAAAATATTGGTTTATTTATCTGCGAACTTATTTAAAAGCACACACATTAATGTTTTTAAATATAAGGCTCCAAGTTTCACCATATAAAATATAACAGCCTCTTTTAACTAAAGCATAAATTGCTTAACTTATCTAATTTATGGTTCAATTTAATTGGTTAGCTAAAATAATTTATGTGTGCTTTAATTCAAAGGATATTGTATTTTATAAGCGCATTTTTTTAATAATTTAAAATTTTTGTAGCTATCTTTTAAAATTGCTCGATAAGTAACAAAAGAGTAGCAGTTAATGGCTTTATTGTGACTTAGGGCTCGTCACCCAAATGTGCGCACCGTTAGGAAAAAAATATTTGTAAAACATTGAATATTATTAAAAATAAATTCTCTTTTACAAATTATAAAAATTTACTTTTCATTTGTTGGGTAAAATAATTCAATAAATCTTACATTTGAACAAAATTAAAGTAAGCATAAAAACTATAGTTGAGGGTGATTTTAATTTATTATTTTGAAAACAGTGATCTGTAAAGCATATAATATTGTTTTGATTTTTATATTATGATATTAAATATTCCTAAATAATTATTTATAGTTATGATAAACAATTTTTTTGGAATACATAGGTTTTAGAAATTAAAAAAGCATATATATATATATATATATATATATATATATATATATATATATATATATATATATGCAATCCTACTATATATACATATATTTATGTATATATATATATATATATATGCATAATATATATACATATATATATGTATATAGATATATATATATATATATATATATTGAGTGTTTCTATAAAAATTTAGAGCGAAAAAAAGATTTTTTAATATTATTTTATAATAAGTGTTTAATTATTGTACCTTTTGTGTAAGTTTAATATTAAACATTTTGAATCAGTTAATATTTCTTAAGCTTTTGTGCTATTTCTGACAAAAAATTTGAATTGTTAATTCTATTATAATTGTTCATATTAGTGCTTCAAATTCTCGACAGATTTACAAGATAACAAACAAATAATGAGCATTAACGTTAGTAGAAGGAAAAAATTATGTTTTTATGAATTTCATCAAAATATTATCATTCTTCTAGCTGTGTAACAAGTGAACCGTGAACGTTATGTACTTTTCTTTTCACGCACTCACAAATGGAGTGTATAAAATACATTAAAAAACTGTATATTCTTTCTTTGGGCTTCCAGGTAAAAAAAAAACTCATCATAAAGAAAGTCGAGTGAATTTCTCTGACACATTAACAAATGTATTCATAAGAAATATGTCCTTAAGAATACTTAGTTAACACTAGTATTTCATTATTTTGGAATATATGCTTAATAAAAAAGATAGCAAGTGAAGCACACAATTTAGTAGCCCGTACTAGAATAATTTTCTGCAGAAGTATTGTCCCCTCTGTGTCTCTTCAAAAGTGTTATTCCTGTATTTTTCTTAAATTTGTAATGTGGCTCATCTAATAAGCTTTTATAAAATCCTAATAACTTTTTTTCAGATACATATTTATTCATTTACTTGTTTTACTTCAATCTAAACAAAATATTCCAATAAAATAATTTTAAAACATTCGAAAGTAAGCTCACTTTTAGCAATCCATGTACTTTGAGTTCATATCTTGTAGTAAACTGCTTGTTATGTTCTAATTGAATTTATATTTATAAAAACACGTTGCTAAATAGTGGATATTTGTAAAAAAAACTTATAATTATTTTAAAAAAGATTAAATAAAAAATTTTTATTTTATAATAAATATTGATGTTTATTATTGAAACAATATTTTCTAAATAGGCGTAAAATAAATTTTGATATATTATCCATGTTTGGAACAACTTTATTAACTACTATAAAATAGATTAAATGATGAATATTTTTGCTTTATAATAAATATATATTTCTATTAATATAATATTTTTTTAAATATGTTCTTTAGAAGTAAAATAATTTTGATTCTATTTTTCAAATCAATCAACGTAAATATAGCTTTAGTTTCATGGAAATAAAATTTTAGTTTTACAGTTAATTATTATTATTTCTATTGTAATTTAAACTATATAAAGTATTTGTATGTGTTTTATTAATAAATGATAAAGTAAACATATATTGTTTTGTAAAACTATGAAAATTTGTGTTAAATTGTATAAAATATTTACTTTATTATCAAATATATTTTTTCTAGCTTATTTATATCTATATATAATGTATTTTTTCACTTATCCAAATAAAAATTAGAGTATAAAGTTATGTGTACTTCCTGTAATTTATGATTTATAAAATATTGTACTCCAAAAAGAGTTTAGAATTGAAATTCAAAAATTTTGAATGTGTTTTCGAAGATAACTGTAGCAATATTTAATTAAACTATAGCAATATTATTGTTATTCAAAAGCTGTCATAAATAGCATAATGTTTTTGTTCAGGACTATTTTTTTTTCTTAATTTGCAAATTAACTGTGACAGTTGAATTGAAAAATTAATACAAAGGCTTTAATTATAAGATATTAAGTTATAAAATTATTCCTCCAGCTTTTCAAATAAAGTCATTCGTTTGAGAAATTACAAATAAGTTCGATTTTTAAAGTCCCAGTTAAATTATATATCATTAAAATAGAAATTATACAAAGGTTTCGATCTATATTTCCATTCCCATAGTAAGGAAACTATTCACTAACATTTTTTTTAGCTAAAATATTTCTAATTATGTGAATTTATTATTTAAACAGCAAGAAAGTATCTGGTAATTAGTAATAATTTATAATTATTTGATTAAATTTGCAGTATTCATTATTTCCTGCGTCATTCTTTTCATGTTTGCTAATAATATTCCTCTTTGCTTTACATGTACCGCCGTATTAGTTTAAGATGAAAATTTGAATATTCTTCGTGATAATGTCATTTTTCTTCTCTAAATCATCAATAGCTGAAAATATGTTTTTTTGTTCAGTCAAAATTGCATATAATAATTTAATAAAAATGAAACCTGTGATATTCATTATAACATTAGTGTCTTTTGCCCATGAAAATATATATAAAATTATTTTAAGTGTGTATTATTTAGAACCATCATTCTCTTATAGTGAAATTCTAATTGACTCATTTATTACACATGTTTTATTTTAAAAAATTTATAAGTTTATATATATATATATATCTATATAAAAATTTATAAATTTATATATATATATATATATATATATATATATATATATATATATATATATATATATATATATATATATATATATATATATATATCGAATCTGGGGCTGGCTGAAATATATATATATATATTTCAGCCAGCCCCAGATTCGTCAGATAGATATATCAATGCATATGCATATGCATTAAATGAATGCAATGGATTCCAGCGGTATAATAATTGCAGGAATCATTTTCTCAAAGGAAGGGATCAGAAAACCAAGTGTTGGTGAAATCTATTGGGTATTTTATACTTTGCAGTGATAAAACATAACTTTTGGAAATGGAATGAATAATATAAGAAAGTAGAAAATCATTGATACTTCATATTACAATTTTTTTGATCTGGAATTATAACTAACCCAGAATATAGAGTAATAGATTTTATTCGTAAGCTCAAGTTTATCTGAGAAACCACAAACTTATCTTGCAAATCCCCATAGTTAGCTTCTTTCAACGGTTTGATTCCACCTAGTGGACAGAGAAAACGGTCGTAGTACATTTTTCAAATCCTCTACCGAAATTGCCGTATGAGTTGATCTTTATCAGATAGTGGGCCGTTTTCACGGGTCGCAAAAGAAGAAGCCCGGAAATCAATCTCTTGTTTTTGTATAGTAGCTGAGAATACGGGCTACAGGAGAAAGGTTATTCTCTGAAGATCACTGTCAGGGCTCTTAGGCCATAGAAAATCGTAATCTCTCTCTCTAAAGATTTTTTACACAATATTTGTGAAAATCTATATTTCTATAAAGCGTATATTTTTAATTGTAGACATGTTCAAAATATGAGCTACATTGATATGAAAGAACTGTATACATTTAAAAATAATGTGTTATAATTAATTTGGAACCTCTGGTTATGTATTACTCATACTTTTAAATCAATTTTTTTAAAATTTTTAATCTTTAAAATAAATAAAAACTTTTTATCGTAACACACTGATGTAATTTTATGAATATGCAATTTTTAATACAAAACTCATAAAAATGCTCAAAATAAAGCATATTTAAGAAAACGGAGTTTAAAATATCATTTCTCACTTTTTTTTTCAAATCCCTCCTGATCTTAGTGCTAATCTGTTAATCGTTGTTCTATACAATGACATCTAAGAGGACGAAGCATTGAGTGGGTGCTTTGTTTGTTTGTCGCTCAACGGTCAATTTTTGCACACGAGGGTTGATTAGACCGGGACCTACTGCTTAAAGTGGATTCCGAACCATTGCAAATATCCATGCCCAAGGTGGGATTCGAACCCACGAACTGTTGGGCAAGAGCGCTAACCATTCGGCTACCAACTTGGCCATTGAGTGGGTGCGTCATCCTTTCCCCGAAAGTGAAAGCACAGAAAAACACGGAGAGAGAAAAGAACATCCATTCCCGTATCAGAATTAGAACTCTAGATCCACTGCTTCAAATTTAAAGTCACTAAATATTCCGTCATCGGTCGTCTTTTCTAATTTAAATGTATAAAATTGCTTATTTTTTCATTTACAATATATTTATTTTTTTTCATTTAAAATTACGAAAAAACAATACAGTTCTATTTACTCAAATAGTCTCTTAAAAATCATTTTTGTAAGCAAGAGTTAATATAAAAAAAAGTTAACATCGAATAAAATAAAACTGAATGACTATTATTGTTTATGTCCTCTTAAATATTATATTTTTTAATATTGTAAAATTAGAGTCATATTCTCCTGTAATTCAATAAATTATAAAGTTAACTAATGTTATAATAGCTTAAATCACACACATTTTTTATCCACAAATGTAGTGTATTTTATATACTTATATGTGTATTTAACAAATTTCAGAGTTATTTAAATGAATATTTTCTTATCAAAATTATTTTGTCATGAATATAAAATCAGCTTCTCCAGAAATTACATGCAAAAAACCTTTTTATTATATAAAATATATTTATTCACATACTACTTAAAGAATCTATTCATTAGTAAACTTTATCTTATCAAAGAATAAAAAATATATAATTTCAGATATTTCTACGGAATTTGAAGCATTATATGACATCATACAAGATAAACATTTTTTTTTTTACCGTTATCGCGTTGCCATTAAAGGAAGTGAGAACAATTATGCAAATTAGTGTATGAAATGGTTGAGAGATCGGTCGGGCGAGAGTTGAAATATCAGTCGTTATAAAAGCATTTCCAAGACACACATTCATCAGTAGTAACTCTTACATTAGCGAAGAAAAATGGAAGCATCGAGGGAGTTTTTAGTGTTGTTTACTTTACAAATCAAGCATTTGGAGATAGTATTGTAAATGAACGAACATACATGCATAGCGGTGAAGACGACCCCAGAACTATACCTTTAGGTTAAGGGATTTGAGGTTCTCACGAATCACCAAGTGCCTCGTAATTTCGAAGCATGGTCAGGTGACGAGATCACATCTGAGTTGGCACCCTACTCTCCCCATTCACGCCTAACCAGCGGAAGGACTTTAGACGTAGCATATTGACGAGGACATGTTTCCAACTCATGGAGATCTAGCAACCCAATGAAAGGGGATACGTGTTCACCTTCCTAATCATTGTCAGCCGAAAAGGATGCTTCACTTTGCTGTCTTAACGGGAAGCGGCATGAAGCTGCTGTGCCACTGGAGCTTAAATGAACGTACATCAAGGTAGTGGTTTCACAAATTCAGTTTGAGAGATTTTTCTTTTTGTGATGAAGCTCTCAATATACAACCACATGTCTTGGATGACAAATACCTACACACCTCCATTGAAGTGGGCAGAAGACAAACGTGGGGTAATCTTTGTGGACAATTTAGTATTTTCGGTGAAATAGTTAGATTTTATCTGCGCCGCTTAGGTAGGACATACAGGTCAATCAAGTGGGTTCCTCACATACTATTAAAAGTCTATAATCAATAATGAGTGGTAACTTGTTTATCATTGCTTTCTCACCGCCATAGCAAATTCATATTAAATCATACCCTGAACAGCTTTTGAAGCATTGATTGAAATTCCAGCATCTTGTTTTGCGCAGAGCAAAACCATATATGCACCCACTCAAGATTATATTTTGTGTCCGGTTGTTTATCTGTCAATTAATTCATTATGAGCTGCTACCAACAAGCTAAACGGTCAATCTGGACCTGTATGCGTAGCAATTAGAGCGTCTGCAACAGGCATTGCAACAGAAAAAGCCATCATTCGTTAATCGCAAAGGTGTACTGTTGCTGCCCGATAACGCCAGACTGCAAGTAGTGCAGGTAGCCAGGAATTTCAAAAAGCGATTCGTTTGGAAGACGTTCTTCCCTTCCTCTTACTCACCTGACCATGCATTATCAAATTACCACCTCTTCTATTCCCTGGACAATCATCTTCGTGAAACATTTTTCACCAGTGACACAGACGGCACCAAGCATTCATGAAATTTTTTGCGTCCATAGCTTTCGAGGGTTTTAGCAAGGGGACTGCACAACTAAAGACGCATTGCTACAAAGTGTAGTACGCCGATAGTAATCACTTCGTGGATAAAAATAAGCATACACTTTCTGTATGTCATGTTCTTGAGTTCATTAAAACAACAACTTTATAGTTAGCCATGTATTTTCATAAAAGTGTGGTGAATTTTATCATTTTTTAGTTTATTGTGCGTTGATGATTATAAATTTCATCATTTTTAGTTTATCATACGTCTTGTTAATGTAGTGCAAAAATGCAGCAGATTATGGAAAATATTCAGATTCTTATTAAAAATTAACCTTTTTAAATTTAAAATAGATATTAACTCTGACATGTCATTTAGAAATTGAATTCTACATTTTAAAAGGACATGCATATGCTGATTAATGCTTCAAAAACGATAATTTATGGATACTGAAGCAGCTTGAAGTTTTAAACCATTCGTAAAAAATAGTGAAAACATTTAGTTTGTCTTCAAGAAAACTATAATCATTTAAGTCCGAGCCATTTACTTGATCTCATTGTGGTTGAACCTTCTTGGAAAATATCGGAAGAAAACATTTTACTAAAAATTCAGATTCTGAAATTTTCTTCAAAAAAAATTCCTTGTGGTACCTATACGTTTTTGTAATATTCATTTTAGAAATTGACACATTGTTGTATAAAAAAGGATAACACTGGACCGAATAGCAAATTAGCACCTCTTTTCACAAAAAACTGGAAGTATTAAAATCTCTTAATATCTATGCAGGTAATGTAAAATTTATGAAAAGTATCTACAATTAATTTGATGTATCTGATATTAAGTAGTATTTTAAGAGAGGAAAATGAGTTTAATAATATTAATAGCATATAGTCTGTTTATAGTACATTTATATTTTAAGCATTATCAATGACGTTAAAAGATGAATAACACATAGTATGCTTGGATGGTATTTATCAATGGGCAATCAGAAGCTCAATGTGATGCTTGAAACAAATACAAGGTAACATATCCATGAAATTGAAATAATTAGTGACAGAGCAGCACACATAAGTGATTAGTGTCTTGCTCATCTTAACAATTTACCATAAATAGGATGAATCTAGCTTTTAAATCAAAACATGCCATGAAGTATTAGATTGAAATTAAAGTTTGATACATTCAGACACTGTTTACAAGATAACGACGTTCCATTGCACACACATTTATGTATATTTCTTATTAATACTTTATTCGGGATAGAACTTGAATATTACAATTTGAGTTGTATGTATCAAAATATTTTTAATAAAAAATATTGAAGAGTATACCAGAGTAAGTAACGTGACATTAGTTACTTTTTCTGGTAAGATTGACTGTGTGAACTTTATTTGCTGTTAAGCACTACTTTCAGGACTCAATTAGCATCAATTTCACACATGGTCAGACTTTACTCATTCAATTGTCTTCAATTGGATAGATAGAGCCTAATCTAATATACTCGAGACAGCCTTTCTTAATTAGATAGTTCAGATTAAATCCTATGCATTTAAAAAGTCAAAGTAATTTTAATTTTTGCTGCTTGAAATGTAGCAGAAGTTGACAAAGTTAAGAAGTAAAAGAAGATAAAACATTTTCAAAATTTTCACGTTAAAATTTCATATTTAATTTGAAAAAAATTTTAAAAGTATTTCTCTCTCCATTCCTCTTGTTAGTATATGTTGCAAAAATAAATTAATACATTTGGAAAACATACTGTCCATTAAATGATACATTTTGAAATGATACACTTCCATACCCATAAATAAAAATTCGATATTTTATAAACTTTATTTAATATTTTAAAATTTTATTTTAAAGTTTATTTCTAAGTTAAATTGTTAAGTTTTTTATGAAACTAAATGAAATATTTATTTTACAATATTTCAATATTTAACAAATTTTTTGCTTTACAGACAAATAAGATTTTTGCTTACGCCGTATGCTTGCTTTAATAAAATAATACTTAAATATTATATAAATAAAATATAGCTTACAACACACTAAAATATAACTTTTTTACTCATGCTTGGAATCATTAAAAAAATCGATGAATGTTTCAGAAAATTATATCACCAGCATTAATTTTGATTTACATAAATTTTCCACTTCAACCACTTTACGAAGACATTTTGAGGTATATTTAAGAAAACTGTGTAAAGTTTGGGTATAGACTGCATTTTTTTAAATGAGCATACCTTGTTTATCAAATTTTCTCATTAGTTGAAAAAATATACTCATATAATACAATTTGAGTCAAAATTCAGTTAAAAATAAAATTTTCTTTATTTGAAATGATAATAGGCCACACCTTTTACTGTCTTGAACAAGAAATGCATTTAATTCAAAATGTTTCCCTGATATTAACCAATATCTTATGCAATATTAAGAAATAAACACTGAGCTTGTGGGTTTGAATTAAAAAAATACGATTAATTTTTTTTTTCTAGGATTTAAATAGTATGTCACAAATAGATCTATGCAGATGTTTATTCGTTTCTAATGAAACTCATCCTGAAAATAAAGTTTATTTTAATTCAAATTTAGAAAAATAATAAACTAATGTTTATGACCACTGTAATGAAACTTAAAATTAATTATAATTAGATTAAAATTAGGTCAGCATTAAATGACAATTTTTTTTAAAAGATATTTTATTTATCATTTTCAGAAAACATTTTAATATGAAAATAATTGAAAACATATAAGTAATCATTTTTGTGCGTATACATATTAATCATTAATATTAAGCAAATAAAAATAATTTCTATGAAAAAGTCTATTAAGTATATGCATAATTATTAAAAAATTAATAAAACTTATATCGCAAATAATATGAAGGATATATAGCTACGTTTACTATTTAAAAATTTTAAAATGATAGATGTTTCGTTTGCCCACAACGTTCGTTGTATAATTTTTAAGAAAAAGGGATGTTAATTAATCAATTTGTGCCTAATAAATTTTTCCAATAATTATATTTGAAAGGGTTCATTTAAATATAAATGATAAAATATAATACTAAATATCCAAGTTTGTGATATGTTAAATTTCTTAAAAAATATTTTGGATCCTTTTGACTACCAGACATTTGTTAAGGATTTAATTCTAGTTCACAACTTCAAAATATCGACAGAAAGTCCAGGCTGTTAGAAATGGATATTTAAAATGACATTTAATTTGTTCATTTGAAAAAAGATAAAATAAAAAGTCCTGAAATCCCAATGCACCTAAAAGCATTGACACTTAACAAAAATCATTTTTTCTGCTAGACGTATATAATAATATCCTTTTCTACTAAGCTATCAAGATAGTTTTTAACTAGTTCCTATCTACAAAGGTAGTTTTAATCACATCTTATACAGAATATCATAGTTTAGATTTATTAAGTTATCAAATTATATTTAGCTGTTCAAACTTTATGAACTGATAGCAATATTTAAATTTCTCGATTTGTTTTCATCAAACATAAAGCACCGCCATTTCACCAAACATGCATTTCATTAAACTCAATACAACTAGAGAATAAAGATGACCTTTTTGTATAATGTAGTATAGTTTCTAAAATATATTAGGTTAATAAACCTAAAAAGGTAATTTTTACGTTTCTTATTTAATTCATGATTATCAAAGAAGTGTAAATGTTTGGTCATCAGTGAAAAAATGGATCACTTCAAAATTAAGACTCCTTATAAACGTACACTAAATGTATGTCTTAATTGAATTTACCCTTAATTAGCATATTACTACTTAGTCCAGTGTGGTTTTATTTTCAATTCTTATTAATTATATTAGGGAATAGCATTAACTATCAATATTATTAATATCTATGGACCATTTTATATGTAATTCTTTTGCAACATTATCATTCATTTATTAATAACTTTAACTCAGTTTACTGATAGTTAAGTCTATGCTAAAAATGGTTTACTTTTATTAATATGCTCTTACGTTGATTAGCGAGGCTATTACTGTTGTTACTGTTTGATGGATAAAGTCTTGAGTTTTTTAAAAACAATGTAAGTCTTTATTGAGACACGCTTTCAACTTTTAAATTCCTTATATATTTATATTTAACATTTTATAAAATACGAGAATATGTGAAATTTATTTAATTCCACATGACTTCATACATTTTAACAGCCTCTTTTACTTCAAAATAAATTTTAAGTGTAGATACTTCTATGATACATTTAAACGTTCTTAACAAATTTTTCTTAAAAAACTCTTAATTTCCAAGAGTGAGAACTCAATAATTTGTTATAAAGTTATAATTTCTTTTTTATTCAAACATTACGTGGACAAATTTCATAGTTAGAATTGAGGTAATGTCAAAATGGTCGTTTCTTGGGAAACTGCTGTAAATTAATTACAATATGATATTCAAGTGTTTTTTTTTCTTTTTTTTAAGGATTATTACGAGAATCATTAATCCTTGGAAGTTCAACATTGTTAATTATTATTAGCATTCAGATCAGAACAAGGAAATTGCAATATTTTGCAACACTTGCAAAAAACAACCCAACATCAAAAGTTAAAAATACTGGGTAATTAAAGAGGATTTTTCTGTTGTGATACTCAAAAATGGTTCAATACTGTAAGATTTATTTTGCAGGAATGTAAAAATCGGAGTTGGAAATCGTAAAATGTGTAACTATTGATAAGCGATGGATGACGCAGTGCTCGTCACCGACTTAGTGTTTATTTTTCTCTTAAAATTATCAATATTTTATTTAATTCGTTGTTTTTTACATAATTTTAATTGAACCGTTGTTCATGGAATTCAAACACCATGTCGGAATTTTAAAACTATATTTATTTACTATATGTATTATTTTAGTATTCTGTTTAAGAAATTAGTAAAATACCCAAATATTTTTATAAAGATTGCTTACACAAATTACTTTCTAGTGTTGTTACTTCAAAGGATTGTTTCAAAAAATTATATTTAGTTTCTTTTAGATAAACAACAGTTTAACAATTATTCATTGCTATAAAACTTCGTTTTACAATCACTATATGCGATTGCTTATGTTTGGTTTGAATAAAATTCAGTTATTAAAAATATATTTATATTAATCATAATGTCTTTTGAATAAATATATAATATGACCTATGCTTAAATATCACGTATTCTTACCAAGTACTATACTTAAATACATTTTTTATATTTAACATTTCATAAGATTTTATGATTGAATTTCTACTTAGTTATTGGTGCAATTTGTTAAAGACTTTGGTGATAATTTTCTAAGAATCTTTTCCAAATATTAAAAGATCAAAATATTATTTAAAATTCAATTAAAAATATTTTAATGTTTTGGTAGAAAATAATGCTGCATAAAAAATAACGTTATAAAAATATTTTCATATGGTTTCAAAACACATAAAAAATCTTTCATTAAGTTCTTTTTCTTTTACAATCCATAAAAATAGAAATCAATTTATTTCTTTTTCTCATTTAAAGTTTCTTACGCATTTTCTCAACTAAAAATTAAACAAGCACTTTTTTTGCAAAGTCATTTAATTAAGAAATGCAAAAATAAAATTAAACATTTTTTAGAAGAATTTCATAATGAGTTCTTAACAAAACAAAGAAGTTACTTTTCATTTAGTGAAACAGAATATCAGAAATCTAAACTTTTTTAAGTAATTAATAAAATTAAACTTTAAAATATCTGTGTTTATTTCGCATACATTTGATTAATTGAGAAAATGAGAAAGAAAATATATTGAATGTACAAATTTTAACGTTTAACCTATTAAATCTGCTAATCTTTTGTAAATAGCTTTTCTTTTCTACAAAATTACATATTTATTAGAGTAAAATTCCCATTTTTTGTACTTAAAGTTTGAATGGCATTTTCATTTGGATCAAAAATGTTTTAAAATATCGCTTCTAAATAGAAATTCTGCTTTATATTAACTTTAGTTAAGATATTTATTTAGCACGTAAGAATTTCATATGTTATGAATCCTATTAATTAAATGATGAATTCCTCTGCACCATTTTTGACACTTTGAAACATATTTATTCTTTAATGCTCCATATTCATCCATAATCCTTTGTTATCTTTTACATTGTAAATAATTTATTGTAACACTTAAAAATCCAAGAAAAATCGTTAAACAAGTAAAAATAAACAAAACACCGACTATTTTTTGTTTCAAGGAAGTATTTACAAATGAAATGCTGCATAAATATCTCTATCTAGAATAATTTTAATTGCATTTCAATTTTTACCAATTTCATGTGTATAATGTATCTACCTATGAATAAAACTGTGAATTAAACGTAATTTGAATACAATTAATATATGTTTATAATTTAAAATGAAATAAAAAATAGCATGAATATGAAACAAGTTTTTACAATTCATATTTATGAAGTTTGTCTTTGAGAATTCACTTTGCATCATATTTTGACCAAAGAAACTTACTGTAAAGAAACTTTTCTGACAATAATGCTGAACTATGTGAAAAACAAATAAAGAAATTTGAAGCAATTAAATTGCTCTCAAAAAGGAACTGTTTTTATATAAAAAGTATAAAATTGTAAATCATGCAAACTTTCTGCTTAAATAATAAAAATCATTATCCGAATTATAAATATGATTGAAAAATGTTGCCATAATCCTCTACCTGAGTATTTTAAGTTTTATGTTATTTCATGAAAGTTGAAATCTTGAAAATAAAAAACTAATTAATGTAAAAATGCAAATTTATTTCTAAAGAAACAATTGCATCATCTATGAGGAATTACGAAAGTATTTCCTTTCTCCTGTTTTATTAAATAATAAGCTTTCAAAAAAGCACTCTAATAAACTTTTTTAATAAAAATGTTACTTTTTAATAAATTTTCAAAATAAATAATAAATTTTTTTCAAAAACTATTCTCCTTTCTTTTCTTATCCATCCCATTTTATCTGCTTTTTTATGAATAATTCTTACTCAAATGAAATTTCTTTTTTAATTTTTTTTAAAAAATTAATAGGATATAGAAATTAAATCAGTGAAATTTGGAGGAAATTCAAGAAAATAAGTTTCACGTATGTTAAAAAAACAGAAAAGTAATTTATAGTTTTAAAATTTTAGGAAGATTGTTTCGACAAATTAATCTAAATCTTCTTTTTCAGAAAATGTGAAATGAAGTGCTTACAATCACTCAAATTTAGAAAGTAATCTGAAATTTGTATTCATACTTTATGAAAATCTCATTTACCTCGTTTCCATGACTTTCTATTTGGTAATGATAATTTAGAAACATAACTTAATATCTATGACAAGCACATATTATTGATGTATTTAATGGACATAATTCATGAAATAAATCAGTGAAAACTTTAAAATGTAGTTTAGGGAAATAACTATTCACAATAACTTTACATTTTATTTACGCAAATATGTAAAAATTTGAAAATAAAAATATCTAAGCTATATATAAATTAAACATTATAAATGTGTTGTTACATCTAAATTCAATATGTTTGTTAAATCTACTAAATTCAATATGTTTATATGTTCTAAAATGATACACTTTCATCTTTAATAAATAAAACTTATTTACTAAAGATTAAAGTGTATGATTTTAGCCTTGTATAATATCTATAATCCATGACCACAATTGTTTTCTTTTTTGTGTCATATTCTTAGAGCAAAACACAATAAAATTTTTTGGCCACTGATATAAGCATTTCTTTCTTCTGCCGCGATCTCAGTCTTATCGCAGTAAGCACCGTTTATAGAGTAGGCAACCATTTACCACCCATTCATACAAGGAAAGGACAAAGACAGGATAGATAGACAGAAAAAGTACACATATGCCCAGAAAGTACACACATAATAATTAAATAATTTCAAGGAGTAACTGGCAGCGACTTTCGCAAAACGACATTTAATACATTTAATCTTTGTCTAAGTAGAACACTCGACTAGCATATATGATGTAAAAGCTATGCATCGACTACTTGCCTTAATATGATTTTTAAAATTATAAATATGTTTAATTTAAATATACATGCTTACATAATTTCAAAGAGTAACTTGCAGCGACCCCTTCAACTAATCAGTGTAATCTTTGTCTAAGAAGGGCACTCGATTTGCTTTTAATGTTGAAAGAGCTATGCATCGATTAACTATACTCGAGTATTGAAGAAAAATAAGTGGTATTTTGGCTAAAATAGACATCATATCTTTTTCTTCTTTTCGTTCAAAAGAGGGGGGGGGCCTAGAGATTTATATTTAAAGATTAGAAATAAATACCTTAACCACTAAGTTTAACTTTTAGAAGCACAATGAGGCATGTTTTCTTTCATCACTTTATGCTGTTGCTAATTTCCGAGTACAGCATCTTTTAGACGAGATCTACGATATTATTGACTCTCAAAAATTTATACACTGGCATAAGTAAATCTAATGGACAGTCGTAGGACAAATCTAGACACCTAAGAATATTCGCCGGAAAATCCTGCTCTTGGTTATATTGTGGAGGAATCGGTTGGGTGTTTCGCCTACCCTGGAAGACAAGGATTCTTAGATGGCCACTAAGAAAGCGCTAGAGAGATGATAGATGCAAATGTCGCAGCTCATAACAACTTGGCTGGATACCAAAAATTTGCTGTTGTAACGAACATAATTATATTTATCAGTAGGTTTTCAAGCAGAATGCATCTTAAGGTAAGTTAGATAATTATAAGAAGCCATAACCTCCCCGGCATACGTCTTTGCTAAGACATCCACCTTCATATTAACCCAAAATGTCCACATGTGAGGAGATCCACTTAATATATATCAGAAGAAGATGCGATTCATTTTAATACAGTGAAAATTGGATTTTCTGTTTTGTCACCAATCTTACCCCAGTTTGACGAATGTTGGATAGCACTACGACTTTAAATAAGAAACCAGATGCTATTAGTGTCTAAAGAAGACCGCATATAGCTCATTCTCTCAACCATGGCAACAAGTTTTCTTTTTAAAAAAATATGTAAAATCATTATTTCATTTTAACTTTGGCGATTGCATTGAGATCTTTTATACGTGCATCACTACTAACATGGGATTCTTGATCTTTACGTCCATCAGTATACATTAGCATAGTTACGTTTATGATGTTATTTAAATTTTAAGGGTAAATTACCGTTGGCAAATTGAAGTGTCATTTTTTTGAGATCCTAGATAGTAGATCAGTATGGGAACTGACTCCTGTGTTTCCCACATAGGGCTCAATGCATTGGTGGAATGCATTGAGCCCTCAGTGGGAAACGTTGGACACTACTACACACAACAATATGGTGGATTAGGGCTTCAAGAAGCCCTATTCCACCGTAGTGTGAACAGCAGTAAGTGACATAACTCAGGCGGACGTAGGGAAAAGACAGACTGTTATTTCAAAGATCTAAGCACCAAAGGTAGAAGTACTTCACCCATTCCGTCCAGTGCCACCACCTAGATATGATACAGAAATCTACAGGATTAGAGAGGGGTTTTATTGTGCGTCAACAAACCATTTTCGTTGTTTAGAATGTTCTAAAAAGTAAAACAAATATCAGACAAATTACTAAAATAGAATTTCTAACCGGAATTCAAAAGAATCTACCTCTGATACTCAGTAAAGGACAATTAATTTCTTGAATATCTTTTCCTAGAACCATCCAAGGTGTCTCAATAAAGTTACTCATTGAGTTTTTGTACGTGAATTAGAAACTCAAAGTTTGTTTTCTTTTCTGTGTACCTTTACTTAAGGTGTCTACAGATATAAAGGAGAATCACGTCATTCTTTACCATTTTTCTTTTTTATTCTGCAGTCCTTATAGCAATTCTTTATACTCCAATAATTATAAAACCAATTACTATAGAAATATTTTGTATTATTTGTTTTCATTATATCTACTATATTACATAAAATTCCGTCCAGTTGTTCTGGAGATAATTTACCGAATAAAAAAAATAATCTTACCTTTGATAAAAGCTTGTATATTTAAAATCACAATTTTTATAAATAACATAAATAAAATTTAAAGAAATCATGGTGCTTACAAACTGCATTCGATTATTTGTTTACGTGCAGTCTATTATAATAAAAAATTCTGAATTAAAAATATATGAAGAAATATATAGTTTCTTAATACTTTGGAAAATTTAAAGAAATGAATGAGAAGAAAGAAAATCATAAATTTTATTTAGTAATGCAAACTTCTATAACAATATTCTAATTGTATTTTCATTTCATAACTTTTTGAAATTTTGAGATTATTTTTATTCACAAATCATCTTAAAATCCTTAAAAGTTGAATGTTAATTATGTTTAGATCATTTTTAGGCCTACTTATATAATTTCTAAAAATTGAGTTATTAAAATTTAAAAAAATTTTGAATTCTATGTAAATAAAAAATGGTATAAAAACTGAAAAATGCGAAGAAAATTCTATGAAAAATATTCCATAATTTATGAAAAAACTTTTGAATCTTCAAAAAAATTACGCATCCTCTTTATATGCAGATATCCGTGAAAAATACAGAAATAAATTATTTGAAGATATCAATAGAGAAACATTAATAATCTTTCTTGCATCATACTCTTTTAATTTATATATATTAATATCTCATAAAATGTTATAAGAAAAGATCGCTCATCTAAAAGACACATAGTTTTGTAAGATATATTTTCGGTTTCTACGAATCTATCTCAATATTCTTTCAAAAATAATTACATAATATACTGAACTGTTAACTTTAATATCTTTCAATGTTGTCAGTAAATTTCTACAAATGAATAAAACTGTTCTCGTTAAAACTGATACGTCATACAATTCTTATTAAATGCTTATCTCGAATAATTTTTACACCCGCTATTTTAAGGATTCTTGGTACATAGCTTCAGATATTTGAAACTTAGTTCAGAGATTATTAAAAAAATAAATAGAGTAAAACACAGGATTCATTAATAAAATTATACTTCAATATAACATGATCTTAAAAACCAATTATGCTTAAAATGATCTTAAAAAATAACTAAGCACCATGGCAGATTAGCCCATGTGACCCAAGGCCTACAGTGTCCATAACAGTTTGCCTGATCGAAGGTTCTGGTGTGCGAAGCATATGCCCCAGTCACATGGACAGCCTAACTTAAGACCCCAGTGCTTAATTCCCAAGCATGCTAGATACTTAGTTAATAAACCCACTGATGGGATGAAAAGCTGAGTCGACCTTGCCCAGCCAGACGATCGAACCTCTGAAGTGTGACTTAAGAGCCTGAAACGCTATCTTCAAACCACCGGACATAAAATTATGCTTAACAATCGACTTAAAGAACACTTAATGTGCTTAATAATAGACAAAAGGAATAATTAGATTCAATTATTCTTAAGAAACACAAAACATATTGTGAGTTATTCTAGTAACGAATTTCTGCATTTAATAGTTATTTTAATAAGGTGAGAGAGAAAGACAAAATAGATTTCATTGATGTAATTCCTCAACGAATTAAGATTTTTCAACTAATAATTTGAAATTTTTATTCCTAAAATAAGTTAAAATCAAAATTTATTAATTTGCTATGTATATATATATATATAAATATATACATAGCAAATATATAAATATATATATATATATATATATATATATATATATATATATATATATATATATATATATATATATATATATATATATATATATATATATATATATATATATATATAAAATCCTAATGTGTTTATATATCCCAAAAATATTTTAAAATAAGTAGCATAATTAACTTGTAAAGAAACTCTTAAAATTTTTTCTAGAGAAATGGGGAAGTCGTAATAGCACAATTGTACACCCAGAAATATTTGATCTCTTCGGCTTCATCAAGAAAGAAAAATACTATTTACTAACCCACACTCAAATAAAGATACAATGTGGAAACTTCCTTTTTTATGTTACCTTCTGAGAAGAGCATTTTTGTGCGATGTACAGTTTTAGAGTTATATGAAGAATATGAATTTATATCAAAATTCAGATTTCATTTTAAAAGCAAGATTTAAAAGAAAACGGTTCAGAGATCTATGTAAATGAAAAAAAAAAGAATTAAAACAAGAAAAATAAAGGTAAAAATATAAATTACTGAGGCAAAAACACTGCCAAAAACAGGTTTTAAGGAAAATACCTGGACAAGCAAAATTCAAACATCCAACACAGCATTTTGAAATTCAAAGCCAGATTCTTAAAAGTACATATATATATATATATATATATATATATATATATATATATATATATATATATACATTATATATATATATATATATATATATTTATATATATATATATATATATTATATATATATATATATATATATATATATATATATATATATATATATATATATATATATATATATATATATATATATATATATATATATATATATATATATATATATATATATATATATATATATATATATATATATATATATATTTATATATATATATATATATATATATATTTATATATATATATTTATATATATATATATATATATATATATATATATATATTTATATATATATATATATATATATATATATATATATATATATATATATATATATATATATATATATATATATATATATATATATATATATATATATATATATATTTATATATATATATATATATATATATATATATATATATTTATATATATATATATATATATATTTATATATATATATATATATATATATATATATATATATTTATATATATATATATATATATATATATATATATATATATATATATATTTATATATATATATATATATATATATTTATATATATATATATATATATATTTATATATATATATATATATATATTTATATATATATATTTATATATATATATATATATATATATTTATATATATATATATATATATATATATATATATATATATATATATATATATATATATATATATATATATCGAATGAAATATATATTCTATAATTTTCATACAAAGTTCTTCAAAACATCCAAATAAACATTTACAAGCTCAAGTTAAGATTAGATTATCATTTATTTTGGTAACTTGTGATTTAATGATTTCATGAATTGAAAAACAATGTGGTTTCGGAAACAATAGAAAACAAATTTTAAATCTTACAATATCATGATAAAATATTATTTAAAGATATTTTAATAATTTGTGTTTTAAAAGTGTGTAAGCATTTAAATTCGAATATTTTGCAATATATTATTTTTATAAGAAAAACTTAGGTGAAATCTTCGAGTCATACTTTTACATCTGCTTGTGCTGAATAAAGACTCTTTTAAGCATATTAATATTTTTGGAATAAATTTAAGCTTACACATCATAGTTGGATAAAAGTGTAATTCATTTTATAAATGTTAAAATAATAGTTTGACAAATTAGAAAATCCTCTACAGATTTAAATATTATTAATTATTGTTAAAGTTTCCATTCATGATAAGATGTTGATTTCATTTATTCGCAGCTCATAATTTTTATAAAAGAGTGTCAATTGAATCTATGTATGAAATCTGAAATTAGTATCATTGTAAGCATCCAAATCCGAGAAGAAATTCAAACTCAGAAATTGTCAAATGCTAAGACCAGAGCTCTTAAAATTCAGTTGCTAGCTTGAATTGATAAGAATCGGATTATTGCAACTGAAGGTTAAAAATAAATATAGCTAAATCAAATTTTCAAAACTTTTGTTTCCTATTTTATATTTAAATAATTAGTTTCTTGAATTTTTTTCATTTTATAAAATAGTTTTATATTTCAAAAGTATTAAATTATTGCCAAATAACATAGCAAGCACTACTTATGGGAACGAATATCATTTCCATTTTATTTTATTATACAACCAAAAAGCAAAATATTAGATTGGAAAATATAAATTTTGTTCCTATGCACAAATTTATAAAATGTACCCTAAGTTAGTACATTTTTATTTTTAAATGATAATTTTTTGTTAATAGGAATTATCTTCCAACATAAATTAATGCATTAGGCTTTTTTATAAAGCAGATACATGTTTCGCTTTTATGTTTTTTCAATGAATGTTGATTTTGTGATGAATTAAATGGAATCGTCATCAGCAATTTTAATAAAATAAAAAAAAACAATTTGTTTACAAAAATAAGCAGTCTTGTACTCAAATGTATGTATAAAAATTTAACTTTTTTATTTTAATGCGTTTAAACTCTTAAAACATAATATTATCGTATGTCAACGTTTTCTCAATTCAAGTATTCAAGTTGAATTTTAAGGATTAATTCAACTATTAGATAGTGTTTACTGCAATTATCAGTTTTGTAATATCTGAAACTGTATTGATTTGACATTATGTCTCTTGTACAATTCATGGTTTCGATATTTAAAATTTTTTTCTTCTGTAAAATGTAACAAAATATTTCCTTTGATTCATTGCACTCTGCATTTATATTTTTACGTTAAATATGCAAAAAATATCAATAGAAAAATTATTGAAACTGTAAGAAAATGAACATGTGAAAATTTCTTATTTTGCTACATTTCTTCAACTTTGCCAAATTATCTTTTTTCTTATTCCTAAATTTCATTGGTAATGCAGATACAACTACCCTATAAAATTTAAAGAATGACTTTAGCATACAAACATTAGCTTACAAACGATGCATACTAAAGAGTAATTATATCGTAACGAAAAGGAATTGTAGCTACTTTAACCAAATCCCACGAGTTTCTTCTGCCATTCAAGTAGTCATTTTATTTCCAAACAGTCCAGATTCCGTGCAATCTCACAATTTGTTTTCACTGCTTACGTTATTTTTCTCAACTAATTCTAGTTTTGTTTCAAAATAAAATTGAAGATATAATTTCACTGTACCCTGATATTTCTTTAAAAAAAACTCAAATTTTAAGACTAAAAGGTATTCTTCAAGTGACGAATTAAAATTAAAAAAAAAACACTTATTCCTAATAAAAATGGTAATTTTTCTAAAATCAGATGTGTGAAAGGTTTATACAAATTTACAGATCTTCTTTACCCTTTAATAACTTTAATGTCGTTAAAATATTTCAACTATATGAAATAATAACATTTTATATAAATAAAATCATAAAAATCAATTAAATTATCAGCATCTAAATACAAGTATAATTTGCATTTTAAAAAATATTTAAAAATTAAATCAAAGATTATAATATTATGATAATATATAATATTATGATAATATATTATTATATTATAATATTATGATAATATATTATTATATTATAATATTATGATATATTCCACATATGCAATTTCTTCAAAAAACCAACAAATACCCTTAATTAAAATAAATATTACAAAAGAAAAAATTGAAAGTTTTGGTAATTCTATGAAAAAGAAAGAAAATATAAAAACTCTTAAGCACGCGCGCGCGCGGCATTTAAAAAATGGAATTTTTTTCTCCGAAGTGCGAGTGAAATCAGTTAAAGTTTCCTCACATTTATGAGGAAAGTTTCCGGTTTAGGCTGCCCCAAATAAATTCTTAAAAATGAAATTTTTATTAAATGATGAAACATGATGCTAATGTTTAATAATATTCCTTTTGAAATTTATGAAATTAAGAGAGGAATCAAGAATAAAAATAACCACTATTCTCTAGAATTCTACACAAACAGTTTCAGAATAAAAGTACCTTTAAGAGAACCACTTTGAAACAATATAGTTTTAAGGAAAAAATTATTCATTACTAAATTTTATATGAAAAATGAATATTTTCAGATTAAAACAATTATTTACGTTAACTATAATGTATAAACATTTTCATATACATGGAATAAAGAAGCAGTTAAGGAATTAGAAAAGACATTTATGCTTACGTTCATTCAATGAAATATATCCACATTTTACACAAATTCGAGAAACAATTATGGTAGAAAAAGAAATTTATATTGACCAATTTAATATTTACAGTATTATAAGAAATTTGTATTAAAAGTTTCCAGCATTTTACAAGAAATTTGAATATAATCATAGAATAATTGTATACATATATATGAAATTGAATTTGATTTATTTTATCACTAAATATTACTCTTAGAGAAATCACCATTCTACGATACATTAAATAGAAAAATATATTTGTAAGAAAACTTAAATGAAGAAAAGCAACTATCCTTGGTATGTGAAATAAAAGTTTTTAAGCATTTTATATCAATAATTAAATTAATCATATGTAGAAAATGGAAACATTTTATGTCATACTTAAATAGCAATTATAAATACATATAAATATATATTTTAAATTAAATTGCATACTTATAAATTTTAGCTTTAAAATAAAAACGCAAACATTTATTTATCTTAACATAGAGGTATAATTTTGGTTTTGAACTTCATCTTACTGAAATATTTTCAGTGATCCTCTTACATCAAGTAATTTCCGTTCATGTGTGTCAAATCTGTCAAAATTTTAAAGATAAATGAGTTTATTCCTCATGACATTCTTAGAAATTGATGATTCTTAGTAAATTTGTAATCATCAACTTTATTCTATATTTTTAAATAATGATGTGTAAAATTTCATGCTAAAACTTCACAAACAATTGCTTTTAGATGGCAAATTCATATAGGAAATTTTTTAACTTTTTTCATTTAATTTTTATTAAATGATTTAACGCATTTGATCATAAAAGGCAGTAACTTTAATGTTTGAAAATTTTAAAAATTATTTAAGTAAAAATTTATCATTTTACTGCAAAAATTTTATTGATTTGTATATAAATATTAAAAACTTTCTCATTTGAGCAAAACGTTTTTATCTAAACTTTCAAATTTTAAAAACCTAATTATTAAAAACGTTATTATTATATTCGTGGGAATTTATGCAAATTTTAAATTTGTTATAAATACTAGCCAATTTATAAATATATTCAATTAAGTATATTTGAATACACTTTAAGAAAATTCAAAGTTCGTGAAGACAATTATAAAATTGTATGGTTAAAATAACAATGTAAATATTGAAAAATCAAAATCATTTTTAATAAAGAAATGGTTAACAACAAAGACATCAGAAATCAAACAAAGAGCTATTATTGCAGCAACTAATTTCTTCGGTATTATTGATTTTAATTTTTATACTTAATTACGAAATATTTATTTTACTTTATAAACACAATGAAATATTCAGAACAGTTGCAAATATAATAAATATCATATTTAGTGCAACCTAGTGTAAATTTTTGTTGATGTGTGAAATTCTATTTCAAAGCAAATAAAATAATTTATTTATAACAATTATGTATACACAAATTTTTTAATATATAATGAATAGATTTATTTCTGATTTAGAATATAATGCTATAAAAAAGCGAGAATAGCAATTTAATCAAATGAATGGATTTTTCGAGAAAAAATTTAATTTAAATCTTAAAATTTCATATAATTATGTGATTTAAAGTAATTTTAATTAAAAATCTTTAATATAATTGCTTACTTTTAAATTAATCAGACTATCTTAAGCTAATTTTGCTGGCAAGTTTACATTAAATACATTATTAAATTATTTATCTACAACAGAACAAATAAAATACAATTGCATTTAAGGAAAAACTCACTTATAAGTTTGTTTTTCATTCATCAATACATTTTGGTATGAAAATGAAATTTAAGTTTTTTTTTAATATTATTTATTAAAAAAAAAAAGATATTTACTAAAACTTTGAATTTTAAATAGACTTTCATAAATTCTTAAAATAATGCCTCAATAATTGATTTAGTAATCATACTAAATTTTTAAAATATATAACACTTTCTTATATTCTTATATTGGCAAATTTATATATATAAATATATATATATCCTTTCTAAGCATTTTATTAAATACTTATATCTTTAGATTTAAATAAATATGCCACAAAAATTAAATAAAAATGTTTAACTTATTTTCAGTAATGTAAAATGTTTTGTAAATTCTATTCATTTTTAAGAAGAAATTGATTTCTTTGTAAGGATAAAAATTAAAGTAATAAAAAAGTTTGAAAATGGAAAGAAGAAATATAGGAATAATTTTCCAAGAATGTAAAGGTTTTCTGCAAATATTTCCTATTTCAATTGTGAAATCATAAAAATACCATCTATTTTACTTTTGATTCACCATTCTTTAATCTTTTATGAATTGTCATAACAAATGTGTCACTAAATCAATTTTTATGTATTTATGTTATGAAACAATTGTGTAATCAGTTTAACATACAGGGTATTTTTCTAATTAAAAACACAAAACGCCCAGTGTAAGATTCATTTACATTTTTTATCATTTGCTGATATTTTTAAATATTTTCTTAACTTCTATAACATTTTAAAAATTGTCAATGTATTTAATTTGATTTTCCAAGTGAAAGTAGTTTTTTACTGCGAGAATATCTACTTTTCGTCAATTTATAAAATACGAATTTTTTTATAGCTAAAAATATTCATGAATTTGTTTTCGTAAATTTTTGCTAAAGAAGGATTAAAAGTACTTATAAAAATTTTTTAAAGATGATTGATATTAAAAATATAAATTTCAGTTTGCTTAAAATATCATTCTGGACAAGGGTCTGAAAACATCGGTTTTCTAATAAACAATATACTTCTATTTGAAATAAACATATCATTCAAATCAGAAAATGATATTTGTTGACAATTTGAATGATTATTGAAATGATAAGTTTCAATATCACTTATTTTCTGCATAAAATATTTTAAAGAAAATATAAGCATGTAACATGCTAAATCTCAAATATTTTTATTTTAATTTTGTATAATAAATTATACAAAATTAAAATAAAAATATTAAATTATTTTATTTCAAAATACCATAATGCGTTTAGTAGATCCAAATAAACGTTTTAAAGGGCAATTATGTTTGAAGAAAAATTTTTCCTGAGATGAAGTTAGTGAATTTGTCATTTCACACAGAGGTAAGCCAACAATTACGATAGAACAACAGTCATCTGATAGAATTGAGACCGGAACTAATTTGGACAGTCATACAATTTGGTTATTTGGGATATGTTTAAAATAATAGGAAAAACAATATGTTTTTAAAGAAAAGAATTTAATGAAAGGGCGTCACTTTTACATGTTAAGATATTTACAAGTGCTGTAAATTATTAATACCGTATGCATGTAAAGTGTTGCAAATGAACGTCATTGCTTGCTGAACTTCTCGGGTCAGGGTAAGCTGCGTTTCGCTGTTTCCATCCGTTTTCGGACACGAAAGACACTCATCCAGTTGATAGTCAGAATTTTCATGTGTTCCATTCGAACTGACTTCCAAGCAATACCAAAACTGTCGAATTCCTTACTAGTTCAAGGTCCCATCTTCTCCAGCTTGGACTTTAACGTCATCTTTCTCAGTACTTTCACAAAGTTCCTCAACATTTGCAATTTGAAATCTGAGGTCTTGACTCATAATTCATTTTCCTATATCTTCAGCACAACTTCTGAACATTCAGGAATTTTCAAAAGAATGAATCCCACAAAGGACATGCCATTCTCACCTTCTCTCTTCTCTTTTCTTTTCTTGAATTATTTTCATTATCCAGTTTACCTTCTTTTTTTCAGCTTAATTTATTAACCTGAAATTCATAAAGCGATTCGAAAAATCAGCGATTCCGATAGAAAAAGTTCGGTTAACAGGAGTTCTGCTGAATTTCAAAGTCACTTCAAATTTTAAAACTTTGTAATATTTCTGTCGACAGAAAAGGCGATTAGAACAAATAATTTTTGTTTGAATTTATTATAATAATAATAATATAATTTAATTCAACAATAAGCTAATATTTCAAATATTATTGTACACATATTATTTATAATTTCAGTTTTTGTTTTTTAAAACTAAAGTCAACCGCGTGGGCTTCCGAGCTACTCAAATAACACTGCAAAAATTTTTACAATACAATACAATACAATACAATACAGTACAGTACAGTACAGTACAGTACAGTACAATGCAATGCAATGCAACACAACACAACACAATTCGATGCGATGCGATGCAATGCGATACAATACAATACAATACAATACAATACAATACAATGCAATGCAATACAATACAATACAATACAATACAATGCAATGCAATTCAATTCAATACAATACAATATAATGCAATGCAATGCAATGCGATGCAATACAATGCGATGCAATGCAATGCAAAACAATGCAATACAATACAATGCAATGCAAAGCAATACAATACAATACAATATAATACAATACAATGCAATGCAATGCAATGCGGCGCAATACAATGCGATGCAATGCAATGCAAAACAATGCAATACAATACAATGCAATGCAAAGCAATACAATACAATATAATACAATACAATGCAATGCAAAGCAATGAAATGCAATACAATCAATACAATACAATACACACACTGGAGTGCAAAAATGAAGGACGAAACGCTTTTTCTAGTGTATTGTCATTCAGCAGTATTCCAAATCGATAAAAGTCATACCAGTATATCCTCCAGATATAAGAATATGGAAAAAGTAAAAGTAACAATCCAAAAAAAAATTCCAAATGATTAAAAAGGAACTTTATTAAAAAAATGAGCATGGAGCAGAATGACAAAAACAGCCAAACATCCATGTGACAGGTCTCTAGCAAGAAACATCTAGCTTTTAATAGGGGATATGATCTCCCCTGACTGCTGTGCAGGATTGACATCATTCGCCCATATTAAGTATGAGGTTGTCAATAAGCTGTTGAGGTACAACTGCCCATCCTTTTTGTAGCTCCAATAGCAGCTCCAGAATTGTTACTGGTGGTTGGTGACGTGCCACCATGCGTCTTCCTCGAAAGTCCCACACTGTGCTCGGTTAGATTTAGGTTCGGGGACCTTGCACGCCAATCCATGGGTTCAATTTTTTCACTTTCCAACAGCTCTTCGACACCCTCTGTCCGAAGAGGTGAAGCATTGTCGTCCATGTAGAAGAACTGGGGACCCATTGCACATCTAAAAAGACGCACATAAAAAGGGGAATATCATTACATTAACCGGATCCGGTGACTGAACCTCCTTTTACGACATGAAGGTCAGTACTGGTACCAAACATGATGCCTCCCCAAACGAAAACTTCGCGACCTCGAATCCGGTCCCTTTCGACGATGTTGGAGAGGTTATTATACATTCTCTGCTCTCTCCAAATGCTTATGCATCCGATAGTCAGACTGAATCTGCTCTTGTCCGTAAAGAGTATTCGACCACAATGCTGATCCGTCCAGTTCTGGAGTTCCCTTCAATACACAATGCGCCTTCTCCGGTAGGTAGACGTTAATGGTACACAACATACAGGTCGTCGTGCGAATAGGCTACCATTGTGCAACCTCCTGGCGACTGTAAACCGTGATATTGATAATCCACACGTTTGTTGGAGGAGTCTCATTATTTCTCCCTTCGTCTGCCGCCTATTCCTTTTTGCTTGTAGAACCATATACTGGTCGTAGATTTCCATGGTTGCTCATGGGACTACCGTTGCTGAAACTTCGGACAGTTGTTCTTGCAGTTTAAAATGCTATCCAGATTCGTCAAGCGATACTGTGAGCGATTCTAAACTCCGCAGCCACACTTGTCACACTTCGACATTCCTCCATCTTCCCAATCATTCGATTCACGTAAGGTCATCTAAATGTCGTCCACGAGGTTGCCTGTTCATTATTTCACACTGATGATACAGCTCCACGTCGTCTAAACTATATACACCATGCATTAGCTTTCTCAGAAATGCTAAGCGTATGCCAGTAGCCTGCTTTATAACCCTCAAACATTCCTCCTTTACATCATGCATAGTAATTTGAAAATGAACTTGCGTACCTAAACGTTGGCGATTTTCTGAATGGTTTTCCGGTCCGATTTAACTAACTGTTTTGCTGTAATGTTAATCATTAAATTTCGTCTTTAATTTTTGCACACCAGTGAATATATCAGTGCACACCAGTGTGTATATATATATATATATATATATATATATATATATATATATATATATATATATATATATATATATATATTATATATATATATATATATATATATATATATATATATATATATATATATATATATATATATATATATATATATATATATATAATGTAATTTTCCTGGGGCCTCAGCAGCTACCAGGCCTCTCGGCAGGTGGTGGATAATCAAACGTCCTGTAAGAATGTCAGGATAGCCTTGAATACAAAATCAGAGACCGCGAACCAGCTAACGAAACGCTGGTGTTAAGCAACCCATGCCTAGGGCTATTTGGCGCCACCGTAATGGTGTCTTAAACTTTTCGTCCCGGCAGTACAACTGTTGTACCACGAAAGTGAGTGTCTCAGAGAACGGCTGTGGTACAACAATTTTACCATGGATTTTTTCTCCCTTTCAAGCACCTGACTTTTTCCCGCTCAAGTTTCTTCGGGAAGTTGAGTGCGATTTAATTGCTGCTCTTTTGTGTGTGAAAGTCTTAAAAATTGGGAACTTGTTTGAGTGGAGAATTTTGGCGAAAAACGATTTTATTGGCTCCTCTTTTTAAAAGGCAAGCATTTTCATCCTCACTTTGGCAAATTTTTTCATTACAATCAGTTACTTTTTTCGTCGCTGGAAAATATATTTTGATGGCTTCACGTCGTAAAGGATTGACTGACGAAGAAATTAAAAAATTATTGGAAGAATTAGAAGAAGAAAATTAGAAGATGGCAATAATGATGCAAATTCTTCTGTATCATTTGATTTTGATTGGCGTAAGGCAAAAGCAGATAAGCTGATCATTTTTAAATTTACGAGGATTACGGTATTTTTGAGCTAAAAAAGGATTTAGTTGAGGAGCACGAATTTTTTTATTTATTTTTTTCAGAAGAAATTTTAAACTTTATTGCAGATGAAACAAATAGATATGCTTCCCAAATATTAGAGTTACACCAGGAAAGTTATAAAAGAGAACATGGGACAAAGCAGACTGATATTGTTGTAGAAGAATTAAAAAAATTCTTAGTACTTATTCTTTTAATAGGCCATATGGATAAAGATAGCATCAAAGATTATTGGTCGACAGATGAATTAATTGAAACTCCTGTTTTTAGAAAAAATATGTCCCACGGTAGATTTTTTAATGTATTGAGATTTTTACATTTTACAGACAATAAGAAAAAACCAAAACTAGATGACAAATACGACAGATTATGAAAATTACGAAAGATTTTTGATTTTTTAAATAAATCTTTTAAGGAGCACTATCATCCGTCTGAAGAACTTGCAGTTGATGAAGACATTATAAAATTCAAAGAAAGAGTAATATTCAAATAATATATTCCTACTACACATACACACTATACAGAACTACACATATAAAGAATATTTTTATTTTTAATTGTAATAATGGTTTTTCTTTAATTACCAATTTCATATTTATGAAAGTCTGAGATTCTATAGATTGTATTTTATGATTTTTAACTACCAGTAAATTGGTATGCTGGCTTATGCATTGTTTAACTATTTCTAAATAACATAATAAAACCTGGAAAAATAGCATTAGTGTCCTTATATTTTTGACAATTATAATCCCTATAAACAGGACTATTCTTGGTCTAACCCTGACCAAAATTGCTGGTTTTGAGATTGATATTTTAAAAGTTAAAATAAGAAAATACTATAAGGTAATGTTAAACGTTTCTCATAATAATTTACACATGAGAATGTATGTGTTAGGAAATTCCCAATTCAAAGATTTAATAGTCTTCGAAACATTTTCATTAAGAAACGGAATTTATGTAATATAAGAGCTATTTTCACATTCTAGATTTTTAGATGGACAAATGAAATAAATTTTTTACAAAGAAATAGTTTTGATTTAGTGTTAGAAATATGGTGAAATATATTTTATTTATTAGTCCAATCCACTATTGAATAAAAAGCACTAAACGTCACTTTTTTCTTATGTACACGAATAACGGAATAGATGCAAGATATGTTTCTTGGTTTCTTCCTTTCGACTTACTGTTTATGGAAAATATTCCAGGAGCACATTGTATTTTTAAATCTCACAAAAAAAACATGTAGGTAGAAATAAAATAAAAATGAAAATACTTTCAATCATAAATTGAGATGTGGTAGATATTTAAAAAAATTGCCTTTTAATTGTGACAGTCTTTCTTCTATGCAATTTTAATTTCTGTATTAAATTAAACTAATCACGGTTTTGGTTTTTAAAAATAATTTAATAATCATACATTTATAAAAGCTAAAAATACTGAAGATAAGGATTTATTCCCAATATAAAGCAAATGCTTTCTTGTTAATATTCTGATAAGAATTTTATAAAAATATTTTCTGAGACATACGAGAATATTTTGGAATGTATTATTTTTGAATAGACATTTTCAAGTTTTCAGCCATTGAGAAATGAACCGAATATTACTATTTATTGTATGACAAATGTAATATTATTAAACAATCAAAACCTGAATGCTACGTATAAAGGAGAAACTCAAGATTCGTCTGGCTACATTCATTGTGCAAAACGTTTCATACTTAGTTGCAGAAAGAAAAATTCCATTTTTAAGCTTTTTCCTTAAAATGAAGGATATAAAAGCATATATTTTAATCCATTCAATATAGAAATTTGTTACAAATAGAAATACTTAAATCAAAAGAAAACTGAAACCATTTCTGCATTTAACACACAGATTACTTTTAATCTTTTTCGAATGCAACTTCAGCAATTTGCTGGTACTTAC